>BMAU01020025.1:777500-870614 GCA_019973935.1 Trichonephila clavipes | reverse complement strand
CAAATCCTTACGCGATGGTAAAGAGTTCGCTCTATTTTCATTTATTACTTCTTTAATTTTGAATCTAAATTTTTCAAACCTGACATATATATATATATGAAAAATCTTTTATGTATATATATATATATATATATAAATGTGTAATAAGACAAGAACATAATTGCATCCTCATAGCAAGGAAATTTTATCAACAAATATGTTTATTTTATCATCACGGTACCACCAAATACCCTCCGAGTACACACGGTGGACGTGCTCTTTAAAAAGTCTTCTGGGCTGAATCATGAGTGCAGGGAAATGGAGAAAATTTCCATCCACTTCAGTTCCATGCCTAAATTGTGGAGGTGGAGATAGATGATGACGCCATCTATCGTAATGTTCTATCGTCCCTTCGGGAATTTCCCCGCGCTAAATCGTATTGACACGTGTATGGTGCTCAAGGCTAAGCCAACGACAGGCGTACATCTAGCCCATTGCCACAATGAATTTCGTGGGCCTCGATCTGACTATGTCAGACAGGTGGCATGAGCAACAACAATAACATTTTATCATTTTTCTTAAATAGGTATTAAATAATTCAGTTTTAATAATAAGGAGGGAAATTTATTTAAGTTTATGTTTTAAAAATGTTATCTTACTTTGATATATAAAAAAATTTATAAAATAAAATAATTTTCTACTAAAAATTCAATATATGATGAATAATATATATTCGATTCCACAAATTGAAATATTTTGCAAAGAATTCATAATTTTTTTTCATTAAAAAATATCTTTACAAAAGTAAAACGGAAGATCTATATATTCAAATCCTTCCTCAAAAAATTAAAACTCCTTTCTATATTCCATCTCCATTTTTAACCCCATGGGCATTGTTTTTGATACCCAAGACAATGTAAACGTGCTTGTTGATATATTGTACTTCACACAAACGCAGTGAAGTACAATATGGTGACAAAATATTTGAACGAATTAAAAAAAAGATGTCTCCCCGCACACCTAATTTTGCGGCAATTCTAAAAGAGTATTGATGGGAGTCAAGAATTTCCTAATTTAGAATTAGCCCCTGAGACGGAATGGAATTTGTTTGCGAGTCCCCGGACCGGATGCGGTGAAATTCCTTTTGGTGGGGTGCGTCAAGAAAGTTCCCGCGTTAAGAAAGTTCACTAAACCCATAAATTGTGAGGTGGTGTAGCGCTGGCCTCTGGACCAATCAGAGAAAATTACAGTGGACAAAACAAAGAGTCCGCTCTAGGATTTTTGTGTGAAAAGTCGCAAAATAAAACGGGAGGCACCCCGATTTTAGAGACAGAGAGCCGATCCCAGAGCTGCATATAATAATAATAATAAATAAATAAACTCCGGAGATTCCGGGCATCAACCATCTCCTTTCCGAGCTCCTTCCCTATCTCAAGCTAAGTTAATTTTTGATCTTCTTGTAGTAAAGTAAATTTCCATATACTTGTGCTTAAAATAAATTTAATAATGTTTTAAAACTATACGATCAGTGTATGATTTAGTGCGAGATGAGTGTTTTAATTTTAGAATTACTTAACTTAATTAGTAGTCATGATGCGATGTGAAGTTAAAAACTGGGTTCAAAGTTTTAGAAATTAAACAAGTTTAAAATAGCGTCGCATCAGTATCTATATACTGGACTTTTTACAAAACCTTTTCTTCCCAATTTTCAACCGATTCAACTAACACTCCAACCCGTTGTCTTCACCATTTGACTATGGTTTTGAATAGCTTTTTTCTTTCTTTTTTTTAAACCTACTATATCTGTCAATCATTTCTTAACCACGTCCCATTTTGCAAAGAAACCTACCAGTTAACAAACATTATTGCCTTTAACGTCATTCGAATTGCAAACAACGCCATCTGTTGGATAAAGGAGATTTATAAAAGTTATACAACGCTCTTATTACTTGGAATATATACCGTAAAATCCGGTGCATAAGGTGTCCTTTTAACAAAAAAAGTACGATCGAAAGTTACGGGTGCACGTTATACGCCAAGTATAAATATGATAGCTTTAAAAATTAAAAAAGAGAATAAAAAAATTAGGCTTTACATGCACCGAAACACAATTTATTTTTAAAAAAATGACATTTCTTATGAGAAGGGTTGTAATTCTAGAAGTATATTATTCCTTCAAAATCTTGGGATAGAGAGTACCTTGAATAAATGACTTCAAAATACCAAAACATTACACACTTACATTTCAGGTGTCTTCGTAAAAAATGGGATGCATGTTATACGGCGAATATACCTTAAAATTAAAAAAATACAGCTTGTAAGTATAGGTACGCGCTATACACCGGATTTTATGGTAAATGAAAAATATCCTCATGTGAAAATAAGTTTTCACTAACTTGAAAAACTAATGATGATTAATAGTTAAATTTATTTAGCGATTGTATTTACTCCTCACGTAAGCAATCAAACAAGTGCATGCGGTGGAAAAGTATTGTATTGTTAGGTAAAAAGTGATTTCTAATAATAATTTTAAAGCTCTGATATTATTCAACCTCTATTTATATCATCTACAAATAGAAGAGTTCTTTTTCAAACAATTATTTTTTCCTAAATTAAATTTTGATGTAATAACCCTGAGAAGTACGATGCAATTCGTTCTGAAGCAAGGAGTTGATTAAAATGCGTACAAAATCAAGGAAACCAATATTTTTTAGAAAAAAATTTTCTTTGCGTCCCCAACCATTAGCATATTTGAATTTGTATACACTAGAAATCCCATTTCAAAGCAAGATTTCCTTTTCTCTATTTGAACGCATTTATTCAGAAGAGCAAAGGTATTAATGTTTGGGTGGAATTACATTTTTCACCCAATTTTAAAAATAATTATAAATGTTTTAACCCGTGATCAATCGCGCGAGGTGTTCTGTACACCCCAGCAACAAGAAAAGCCTCATAAGGTTCCAAAAAGAATACGCAGAACCATGATTTCTTCTGTAGCTGCACGTTTTAGGTCATTGAACCTTCAAGCCTGATGCAATCACTGTTACTCGGACGATTGGAACGTAACGATCTTCAAAATTTTATCTGGGGTGCTGAGAACTCCCTGCGAGCAGTTGAGCATATTGATACAGTCAGTTCTGAATTTTTGGAAAATGCTTAAAATATTATTTTTCTACTTTCTACTATCCTAATCATTAATTATAAAGTATGTTTGTTACTGATTTTAAGTTTTACTTGTGGTTTATGAAAAAATATAAAATTATGCATTTTAAGATGAAAATTGTGTATGTTTTGTTTAAATTAATGTTAGTCTCATTTCTTTGCAATAAATTGAGTAATTTTATTTGTATAATACAAAAAAACATTTTGTACTTTATAAATATGTATCATAATTGACTTAATTTTTTTCATATATTTAAATACAAGTGTTAAAAATGTGGGGTGTTCTCTACACCCCGCGAGTAACCACGGTAGCAAATACAGGCGCGAGTGACTCCGGGTTAAGGAACTGAAGATATTTTATATGTTTAAAACATACTTTAGAAATATCTAAGAATCAGAGAATACCGTTATATTGAAACCTTCCTTTGCTTTTTATTGCATTTGAATGAAAATAATAATCTAACTTTCAGAGAAAGGAGGACAGATTCTGTAAGTTTAACATTATTTAAATTTCAAAACAGTTGGTATCTCTGAAGTCTAGGGGATGGCAGCAAATCTAATTCCACACAGTCATAACAAAATGGCAGGACGAGGTCAAAGAGTCAAAATGAAGAAAAAAGCAAGACTTTACCCAGCTGTGCTGGATTTTAATTTAGAAGGAATCTATCGTCTTTCAAGAAAATGAGAAATTATGCCGAACGAGTCGATGGCGGAGATAATAAATGGAGAGAGAGAATGCGGCTAAATCATTGGCAGTAATAATGTAAAGGTTAGGTGAATAGAAACTATATATATAAATATTTGGTATAAATTTGAAATTTTAATTAATAACATAGGTCTGGAATTTTTTGTCAACCTCTTACTCGGTGATACGGTTAATACATATCAAACTATTGTACTTCATAAAAGAACAAATTTTAAAAAAAGGAAATTTTTCAATTGAGTTATATAAATACATCAAGTATATGGATTCTGATGAGTTACACAAATTAATGAAGTGAAAAAGTTTTAATTTTCCCAAATCATGGCAAAGAAATAAAATGAAGAATGTTTCAAAGAACAAATCATTTCATCTCGAAGAATGAAGGAGTAAATCATGCAAAACTTGTAAGGACTGTGGTTAATTTAAATGAGGTTAATGCCATATAACAATAACACATTTTTATCAATATATTGCTGAACTTTTACTTATTAAAAAACTGTAGAAATAATACAAAATTCTTTTATTTCACTATCTACAAATACGTTTTTGGAAACCCATTCAAATGAGAATATCTGCGGTCCTGATCTATGCCACGCTTTCTGTACTTAATTATCGTGTAGGAAATAGCATTGGCATGGAAGATAACAGGAAATTCATAGCTGTCTGAATTCAAGAAGAGCGTAATTGTTGGATTCTTAAGGGACATGTCTAGTGAATTAAACATTCCATTGTACCTACAGTAAAGTTTGTTGGAGATGGAATTTCTGTCTGGGGATGTTTCTCGTAGTAAGGACTGGTACCCTTCATCCTAATTCATAGCAAGTTAATCACCTACTCCTACTAAACTAGTCAAGATATAAATTCTGTTCCTACGCTGTCACAGTTTTACGGGTTGGATCATTGTTACTTCCAGGATGACAGCGCCACTTGTTTTTTTTGCGAGGTCCATCATGGATTAGTAAGATGATAATGAGATGTACCAACTGGACTGGCCTACTAAGAGTCCAGATTTGAAACCTATAGAAAACCTCTGAGACGAGTTCGATCGCCAAATTAAGGAGTGCAGCAACCGTTCAAAGTTGGTGAAAGAACTTGCATGTCTTCCCCAAACCGAGTTGAGGAAAATACCAGATAAAATTTCAAGCAAAATATTTTTACTCCAAATTCAATCTGTACGATTTTTTTCAATTGTACATATAATTTATTTTTCACATACATATTCCATTCTAATAATACCATAACTTTTGTAAAGCTAGAATTTTTTATTATATATTTAGTAAAAAGTTTCAAGGACAAACACACTCACACTATATATATATATATATATATATATATATATATATATATATATATATATATATATATATGTATATAAGCATGGAAGGAGGGAGGAAGGACTACATTTTTTATTAGTTAAAAAAAATCGTAGCTTTTACCTTGGTTCTGCATATTTAGTTTATTTTAGAATTGTATTTGATTGTATAAAATATTTTAAAACATTAATTGAAAAGCGACAAGATTAACTTTACCCAAAAATATTTTTAGTAACACAATTTCAAATATCTCAAGTGCATTTTAAATGCCAATCCAGATCATTGACAACTAAGGCGACATATAATTAAAACTCATTAAATTTCAATAACATTCTTTGGAAAATATTTATTCCGAACTTCCTTCAGAACTTTCGAAAAGTTTCTCTAAGCATTAATACTGATTGTTACAGTAAGACTTAATGTCAAAATTGAGCTTATCGAAAACTTTATATACTGTTGTTTGCTTTTCACATTTACTGAAGCAGAACTTTTCGAAACTATGCTCCTAGCTTGGAACAAAGATTGCATCAAATGGACGATGTTTATTCCTTTGCCTTTGAACAATTTCAGCTGAAATAAATTAATTATATATTGCAACAATGTATGAAATAGTATACCATCATTGAATATGAAGTAAAATATCAAAAATTGTTAAATAAAATATATATTTTAATCAAATTAAAATCGTCGTTTGGAGTCAAGTAACAATTACTGAACGTTTTTTTCTTAAAAATTATTTTTATTTTCCAAATATGCTAATAACTTTTGCTTCAGATATAAGTATTTCCATAAATTTAGAAGTATCTAAATATTTGTTTATTCATTCACTATGGCATCAAAATTCAAAGTAATTAATTTCAGGAAATCAAAATGATAGATGAAGAAATGTATTTCAATTTGTATTTGGAAGGGGAGAGAAGTGTGCAGTACTTGCCATAGAAGTAGGCAATTGCATGCATTTTAGTAATTTAATTCTTCATTTTTATTCAATCATACAAAGTGTATGCATGGTTGTAATACAGCTATTACGATTCTATATACTATTTTTTATTATAATTTGTTTGAAAAGCATTTTGAGGAATACTAAAGAAAGTAAAAATATTTTTTGCTTGAAAATAATTCCATTCATACTGTGATTCAAAAGATCACAGTAATATAAATTTGTTTTGCTTTATGTTGATCACATGATTGAATATTACGTATTAAAATAATTAAATTATATTTTAATCCAAAAAAACCTTTCCTTATAACTGTTTTATTTTGTCTTACGTATTTATACATTATGTTACACCACAGTGGCGCATACAAGGGAGGGAAGGTCCTAGGGGTCTAGACACCCCACATACCATTGACTTTTTTTCTCGCATAATCCTATGTATGTATTACTTAAAAATTAATTATATATATATATATTTTTTTTAATAATTAATTTCATTAATTAATGCTAATTTTTTGTTCAATATTTAATTTTGCTTTATTTCTTCTCCGGAAAATCAACAAAATCATAAGAATATGTTGGGCGGCGTATTAGAGCATGATACCAAAATGGTGAACTTTCAATTCTGGACCTCCTCTCCTGGACCAATATTTTTGTGTGCACTACTGCGTTACACTGATGGCATTTTCTCTGCAAATATCACTCTAACTTAAGATTCCAATCATATTTCCTTTCCTTTTACAGTCACATCAGGGACGTAGTTACTGCCGTATGAGCCATAATACAGACATGGGCAACCAAGCTTCATGGTTCCCAAAATGTGAAGAAAAAAAATCCATAAAATGTTAAGGTGCTCCAAAAAAGGACCCCTAAGGAATTTTGATACAGTGCCCTCTAGAGCTAGCTACGTTTGTAGGTCATAGCCCAAACCTTGAATTCGGTACTGCTAGAAATGTATATATTGATATTTCTAGCGTTACTCTCTTCCAGATTCATATTTTTCTAAATAATCTAATTGTGAGTAATCAGCGGAATTTTCTTAATTTTATCCATCGTAACAGCTGAATTATATCCAAATATATAGCTGAGCGTTAACATACGAAATTCTGCTTGCTGCGAGTGGTTAACCTGGCATCACTCTCGCGAAAAAAAAAACGACCGAAACTTCTCGCGCGTTTATCTCATAGCCAAGGGTATTTACATTCTGTTTTTACCATAAAATTTGTAAACAAAGAAAGAAAAGTAGGAAACACAATATGTTTATTACATTTTTCCCTCGTAATTTTAGTTTTAGTGTTCTTTTTTATAAGGGCATTCTATACATTGTTTATACACTCCTTTAATCTCGTCGTGAGTGAATGCAATGTTTTCACTGGATCTTAATTTTTTTTTAATCTGTACATTTTTAAAACTAAACAAACAGAAATAAACTTCTCTATTCTTTAAGCTCAAAAAGTTTGGAATTTTTTTTTTATTTTCTCTTTTAGTTCCAACAATAGTTTTTTTTTTCAAAAGTTCAACTGAAAAATGACAAGATGTGTACCTGTTGTCTCCTTTAAAATTACGTTCTTCCCAAAAGTTTTTGTATCTCTACATAGAAAACATTTATTTTCAACAGTGTTTCCCTCTTCTAAATCTGGATCGATTTCATTCGATGGATCATACTTGCTTCATCATTTGATTCTTCTTCAACACAACCACGAAGAGAATTTCTGCATCCAAAAATACTGTTGTATTATATCTATTAAATTAATATCGCCTTCATCATAACTATAATAATATGCCACACAATTTAAAACGTGTTCATGCATTTAGAATTGAAACGGTGATTCACGCGCTGGGTATGACATACCCCAAGAGGCGGTCTCTAAAAATATATATTTAGAATTCACTTACAAGCTAAGGGTCCTCAAAGTATATGACCCTAAAGAAGCTACACGAGAAACTGTCCATTTTCCTTTCTTAGTTTAGAATGAGCGTTGAAAAAGAAGTTAGACGGTGGGTACGGCATACCTTGCGCGAGAAGTGCTGGGTGAAATCTAATCGAACTTTGAGACTGGTCAAAATTTCCTGACTTAATCGGGGTTAGAAAATGAACCTGAGAAAGGGAGGTGAAATGAACTTAAGTGAAATGGTGGTTTTATTCCTTTGACCCTCTCTTTAAATACGGTTGTTAACCCCGGGTTTCATATTCCAGTCCAGTTAACAAGAACTACTTCTCAATGGACGGAATAATTATTTATCACACAGTATAAATCTGTAACACACAAATGGGTGTGGTTATAATATCACGTCCACAAGTCGTTCCCTCTCAAATCACTCTCAACCTCTGTGTCGCCTTTTGGTCAATGACTCTTTGCATTTCCTGTCATTGGAGGGAATGTCCATTGGAGCTCCCCCTAGCAAAGAGAAGTGCTTCCGAAAAAGTGTGTGTACCCCACTTGTTACAACTTGACAGTTTTCTAGTTCGTTTTTTGAGAGAGTGTCTCTTATAAACAAAAATACATTATTAGCGAAAGTTTTCAATTGAAAGTTGTTTTTATGTTCTATATTTTCGTTTTAACTAAATTTTCTAACGTAAGATAAAAAGAGGGGAAAAAATTTTTTTTGAAGAAGTTATAGCTTTTTTAATTAACCGGATTATTTTACTAGGAAGAAAATGATTTGAAATTTAATTGGAATGGAAAATATCTTATTCAAATAATATTTTATTTCCTCTCTACAAGCTCTGAACTACTGTGAACGGCTTGAGAAAAAAAAGGTATTAAAATATGTATATGAAAAAAATTATTATATAAATAAGTTTATAGAGGGGTTTTTTAACGTTATGTCAGCCGTTCTCAAACTGTGGGGTGCCCCCCATAAAGGGCGTGATAACCCTGTTGGGGGGGGGGGCACGAGCATATTGAAATAAAAGTCATTTAAGCAAATAATAATTTACTGTAACCCTCCCTTAAAATATCTATTACTTACAAGTAACATATACAAAATTAAAAGTAACATATATAAAATTAAATACGTATCTTGATAATTTGTACGGTTTATAATTAAGGTCGTATTGTAATTTCGTCAAAGTCATTATTATTGCATTAAATTCATTGTTATTGTATGGGCGGGATGCTGAAGAAAATTACGATTGAAAATTGAGTCGCAAATATTGAAAGTTGGAGAAGCACTGCGTTATGTAGTTTAATTTATTTTATGTGACTAACTTCGTACTTACTTAAAGAAAAAATGCGAATTATAATTGTTGGCATTTTTAAATGTTATAATAATAATAATAATAACAATAATAATAATAATAATAATAAATGATAAATCATTTAAGCAGATACCGTAGGATTTTACAATTTTAATTTGTAAATATGACAGCGAATCTTGAATTAATTTTGTTCTTTATAAAAAAGCCTTGCACAGTAGTTATGCTTATACGCTTGTCATGATTTTTTTCTTACTTTGCAGATATCCTGCTATTAAGAACATTCAGTAAAATTCCTTTTATTTATAAACAAATTTAGAAGTACATTTGTGTAAATGCAGTTAAAATGCAGCATTTGAGCAACCTATTTAAAGAGAGTACATATTATATAAACATAAACGATTGTTTAGTTAGGATTAAAAAAAATCCTCTTATAAAAATCAGTAAATATAATACAAAATATTATATTCTTCATATACAAATACAAAATGCAATATAATACTAAATTCTTGGTGTGGAAACATTTAAAGTGTAGGTATTAAGTCGGAAAAAAGACTAGCAAACAGAACAAAATAAATTATTTTAACGGAGCAGAAAACTTATTTCAGGCAGAAAAAGAAACTTTTAAGTATATTACAACGCTTAATTTTCGGCTTGATCAAATGACATGCAACAATTACCAAACACAACGTATCAAATAAAAGCAAACATCCCCCATACTTATTTTGAGCGCAAAGCCGATTAATCGCATAGTAAGGCTTTTACCTTCCTGAACGCGAGCGGTAACTGTAAGTGACATGATACGATTCATCATTTAGATCACTACTGTTCCGACGTCTTTTCGATCAATGTCAACTTAAGCCAGGCAATTCGGATAAGTTTTCTGTTTGGTGGGATTCCGTGTGATTTGGTGGGAAACGTGTATTGCATTGTAAAATATCCCCCCCCTCCTCCTCCTCTCAAGCAATTAAAATAACTTTCATTTCGGGAGGATTTATTTCCTCAGTATGTTTACAAAATTATGTTGACAAATTAATCTGTTAGTTTACATTCGTTATTTTTCTTTTGGTTTATGGATATAGAGGTTATAGGTTATTTATGTTATCTTAAATTTACATCAAGAGAAATAAAAAGGAAATCAAAAGTAAAGAAAAATAGTGTTCCAGGGAAAAAGTGATTCAGAATTACGAAAGAAGAATTAAAAAAAAAAATACCAAAAAACATAAATTTCTATAGTTGGCTCTACTGTCAATTCCAATTGTTGTTAATCAGCACTAAAAAATAAATATAAATAGGAACGCAGTAAAGTGGAAAAAAGTGTCGCATTAAATTATATTAAAAGGCAACAGTGCTAGAATGAAATTAGTTAAAGGGATATCACCTTCACTTCAGTTATTTAAGTTGCATTTTTTCAGTGAGAGTATGTAATGCTATTCGACAGACTATCTGCATATTCATTATTTTAAGTTCGTTTTTCAATCTTTCATATATTTCGGTTCTTTTAATTGTGACTTAAAAAAAATCTTCCGTTTGCTTCGGACTTTTTTTTCCTTTCAAAAGCTTTTTAAAGAATACATGTAAGAATATTTTCAAATCTTTTCAGTAAACAATTGTCTAACATTCTCTTAGAGATTTATATATTATTTTTAAAATAACCTTTGAAGTTTTTAAAAACATATTGAACAAGTGTTTAGCTATTCATTTGTAATGCAAAACAATAGTACAGTTGATTCTGTATGAAAAAAAAAGTTTATAAAATACAACAGATAACAAAAGCACGTTTTTCTTAAAGCACACGAATAAATAAAAATAAGCCAGCGAGTAAAATAAATGCTTCAGATTAATTAAAAAAAAAACGTTTAAATTAAAGTAAGACATTTCTTAAAAACACAATGTTAAAAAAATATTTGAAAGAAATGACAGCAAAAACAAGTAATATAATTTTTTTAAGTCAATTCCTACTTAGATCAACAAAGAAGAAGGTTTTTTTTGGCTACTTTTTTTAAATAGTTACAATTAATATAAATATGTATATACAGATGACAGAATCACAGCATTAAGTCGTACTTAATTTTTATTAATTATCATTAAAGTATCGTATTGTCATCCAAAACAATCGTGTATATAAAATTTCAGTTCAACTGAATGCTTTAAAACGTGAGAAAAAAACCTTTTTCAAGTTTTGACACAAATCGCTAAAATGGTCAATAAATCACCAAAAAAGATGCCAGCGTGGTTGTATTTGAAATTCTTTAAATTATTAATTTTAACCAAGTAATTTTTACTAATTATAATTAAATTACTGTATTGTCATCCAAAATAATCGTGTATATAATATTTCAGCTCAATTGAGCGCTTTAAAATATATTTTATTAACGATTGAATATTCAACCAAGATAAATAAATAAATAAATTTATAAAGATTGTGAGCTAATAGTAGGAATTGAAAAAAAATAATTTTAAAATAATTATGATTAATAAAAATAATAGGAGGAATATATATAATGATGAGATAATACATACTCAAGCTTAAAATGATAATAAGAAGTTGAATTGAAAATTAATAGCAATATTCTTTGAGAGAATTAATAGAAATATATTATCTTCAATGGCTGGAAATTATTTATTTGGGGTGACCTGTTGTCTCTAAGTATTACGCTCAATATATATCCTAATTTTCATCTCCAATTGTGTTATTATGCAAATATATGTATTTATTACCTCTAACCACATGTTTAGACACTCATGGGCAAATTGTTTGTATATGTATAATGATTATTCATTAGTCCTAATTAGCACTCCTATTAATACCATTTAGGGATTAGCTTTCAATTTAAAGGTATATCGTATTTAATTAATTACATTTAGGTGTATTATTAAAAGATTACTTTAATAAACAAGATACTTAAATACTCTTAAGCCTATCGTAAATTCTAAAAAAGCCCTTTTACAGCAGGAAAACCGAGCAAACAGTAAAATACATTTAGGTTAAAGCATCATAAGGTATTGTCTATGTATTTCATTAAAAACCATTAATTAATATGTTTAATGGGAGAAACATTTGTAAATATTCATTGGTAGAATAAATGTAATTGTATACATTTTTTTAATATATACTATAGTAATATAATATGTAATATATACTATAGTACAATACTTATAGTATTGTAATATAAGCCAGTGCTTCTCATACTTTCAACACTAGCGACCCACTTTTCAATCATAATTTTTATCATGCCTGCTTTACAATAATAATATATTGAATGCAATAATAATGCACTTTTTGATGCTAAAGCTACAATGCGATCTTAATTTTAAGCCGTACAAATTAATAAGATAAGGGTATAAAATTTTATATACGTAACTTTTAAGTAAACATATTTTATTTTTATTTTTGGAATTTTTAAAATGGAACAGATTGCAAAATGTGGTGGATGCTGTGAAGACAAAATAGAGATCTGAGCCAAATATAGGAGAAGTACCCAGAGAGTCAATTTCTAATCGTAAACCTTCCTTTGGAAAACTTTCCTCTGCAAGACAAGCCCATGGAAGTCGCTAATAATTATCGTACTTAATTTAGTTTTAATAAATCAGTTACAAAATACCTTGTGCAGCACTGATACATTAAAAGTATACTGACTGAAGTGGCCGCTCTTCCCATGAATTCATTTTTTAAAAAACTAAAGCATTCTTGATATAATAACTGAATTGTCAGTAAAGTAAATCAAAATGCACGACAATGTTTACGATATTTTAAAATGAATGTTCATATGATATTTAGTTTTAAGCGAACTGTAATTTTAAGCCTCACAGAATTAGCATTTAGAATTAATGTTAATTAATGAAAATAATATAAAATCCCGATAAAGAATAATGGTGTTATTTTTAATATTTAAGCGAGAAGACTTCAAAATGTTTCATCCGGGAGCAGGCACACACTCGATACAACGTTCATGGTCACGCGGGGTGAATTTAATTGACATGAAGTATACTTACAATTCAAGGACTTTTCAATTTTTCTTTGGTAACAAATACACAGTTTTACCAGAATTAACGATTTCGTGATCTGTGTGCCCCGCGCGACAGTTTCCGGGTTAAAAGTGTATTCAATTATAGTATATTGATGTTACTGCTAAAACATTGTTTAAAACGTTTTTCCTTATGAGTGATATGTTTGAGAATACTCCTAAAAGTAAATCTTGGCCAAGCAATCCTTCAAAGTGTGTGTGTGTTCTCTAAAGTTTTCCAAATATCACATAAAACTCTTTTACATGGAAAAAAATCGCAACAGAGAAATACATTATTTACAACTTCACAAAATGAGAAATGAACATGTAAGAGAGGGGTCATAACTAACTGTACCAATAACTTAGAAGGTCAAACAGATTATCGGGAAATATATTCTGCTGTCAACAGCTATAATAGACAGATTTCTCAAAAATAGTAACAGTGATGAATTTTTTATCTTCCTTAATTTTTTTTTCGATTCTAGATCTGGGTTTTCCCCCCCCCTCTGATAAAAGTAGTATTTTAGGCTTAAAAAGAAAACGTAATGAAAAATCTCTTATCATGGGTTTACAGAAAATCAAATAAAAGCTTTTTTTTATTTGGCTATATGATCAAAGATAGCTAGTTAGTATTGAAGAAGTTTTTATTTTTGATGACGTAATATCGCCATATGATACATATAAATTATATAAGAGTGAAAGTGCATTTTTTATTATGTCTGAAAGTATTTTGTATTAATTCATTCCATTAAATATATTATTTTTTAAATCTTTTATTTCCGATAAGCTCGCCCCCCTCGTTGGGTTAGTGCGCCCCACAGTTTGAGAAGCGCTGCTATAGGCAATGATGAAATCGCTTATAAGGTGAAAGTACTCAATCCTAAATGAATTTAATGTGGTAAACAAGAATATCACATTAAAAAATGCTGATTGTATCTGGTTACAGATGTTTACGTTTTGTTTGGGCTATAGAGGTATTCAAATATAGTGCAATAAATGCATTGCATTATATTTTATATTTTGTTATATTTAAATAAAATTCCCTGCTTGTGTGTGTGTGTGCCATCATTCTTCAAAAAAAAATTGTAATTTTTGAAAATCACACTAAGACAGATGCTTTGAATTTTCAATATAAATCAAATGTCAGCAAAACAAAATAATAGATTTGAATAGCCATATAAAAAGAAATGCATTTTTGACGCAGACTGTAATGCAAGGAACGAGAAGTATATTATTACCTTAAAACAAAATGGTCCATTAAGAGTTGAGAATAAAAAATGAAAGTAAAAACTGGTTAACGTCCGGAAATGTTCTGTTTTTTAGGGCTCACTTATGTCGTGTACGACATTTTTTCCATGACAGATGTTAAATTTACGCAATATGCTACAGTATATTTTGGAGAAAATTTAAGTGGTACATTTGTATACAACTTTTCACGCAGCTGGTGAAACACAGGCAATATGTAAAAAGAAATGTTGTTTAACACGTGCGCATACTCTCTTTAGCAATCCGTGGCACGGTGAAGTTGTAACAGTGGCAGGCGAAGACTTATTGAAAAATCAAAACATTTGAAAAAATACTAAGAAACACAATTTTCCTTTTTTATTTATTGAAATACGGTTATATCAGAAAAATGCATCAAAATGAATTTTAAATACACTTAATTAATTGTATTACACTATAAAATTATCGTGTTGAGAATACTCCATCATTGTTGTGTGCGCTAGGCTATTCACTCTTTGAGCTTTGGAATTTGATGGAGAATGTTTTAAAATCTGGAAGAAAACAATGAACTGCCCAGTGAGTGATTGCTCCTCAAAAATGAGGATCAACTACGTGTTTTAGTTTTTCTTAGCGATTTTAGGGGACATTTAAACAATTTAAATTTGATTATAGGAAAAAAATTATATTTTTCTTATTCTAGTTTCTCATTTATCTTCTTTTGTGAACAGACTTTTTCTCCCCCACCCCTTCCTAGATTTTTAAGAAAAAAAGTGTAACAAATTTCGTATTTATGCAGGAGCTGCTAACTAAAGTTAATAGTTCGCCGAACCATGATGTATTTAGAAATTAAACATTTATTTTACAGGATTCTGATAAAAAAACTAATCTTTTCACACAAATCATTTCTCAATTTCTTTGCAAATCGTTAATTTTTACTCACCTGAAACCCAAATCGATATTTCTAACGTATATATCATCATACTACATCGAAAAGCAACATAAGAAACTTATTTCAACTGCAAGTGATCTGAATTGTATTGAATTTCGGAAATTCGTACTAATGAGCAATTTTCCAAATTTACAGGATTTGAATGTCAGAAATTGTTGTAGGTTTAGATTAACATGTTTGTGAACAAATGCTTTATATTATAAACATAATAAAATCAAAAAGTCACTAAAAATAATTGATATGAACCTAAAACAACGTAATTTTGTTCACATCTTCTAGAACTAATCCTGATAGATAACTTTAAAAAAACTAAACTGATTTAGAAGCCACGTTAAGAAACTACTGACTGTTTAAGTGTGTGTACTAAGAGTGTTTCAAGTTACTCATTTTACTTTTTTATGTAACCTAACTGAATGAAGAAACTGCGATAAGTTTTTACTATCAATAAAACCGAAGTTTAATACTCTGGTCTTATGTATTAAATTATTATTACACTTCCACTAATACTTGCACATAAAAAAATTCCTATTTGCGTAAAAGTCCTATAAGCCTGTAAGCAACATTTTTTCAGCTTTTCATATATTTTTTTTTGTTTGCTGAAAAATTTGGAAGGGGCACGCATATTTTTTGTTGTCAAATAGTGGCACTATTCCCAAAAAGGTATAGGCCACCCTTACTCTTCATTCAACACCTTTATACAACCATTTGCTTGTACCCCTCAAACAAGCAATCAGACGAGAAAGACTATCATCGAACGTAAGTACATGTATTGCGTTAATATAATTGGAAATAGTAAGATAAGTACTTGTTTATGAAATGTGCAGCCGCTTTTTGGCAGTTTAACAGACAAAAAGAGGAAGAAATTTAAAAAATCCTAAATATTTCTATCTGCTCTGCGACATGTCTCGCGTATCAAAAGACTCGCAATTCCTGAACTCTTTTTAGATTTTTCTATTAAATGAGAAGAAGAGAATCTTGAACTGATATTAAATGCTTCTCTGTAGCGTCAATGTCAGCATGTGGTGGCTGTAAGCAAAATTTTGGCTTTTAATGTTTTAATTAATTCTTTAAGACACAGCCCGCAAATTCGTGCTGGAACACTCCACGCTATAGAAATTGTAGCAAATATTTTTTCATTACTTTTAAAGTGTCTTCAGAGTCAATGTAGTTTTAATAACGAGAATAATGTAATATTTAAAGATAAATATATGACGAATCTTAAAGGGATAATAATATCTAACCCGCACGATCGGGCGAGCTGGGTCTTAAAGGGCTAACCGTCTTCTACATAAAATAACCTTGGTTGAGCTAAATAATCGTGTGCAGTATTTGGATTTGTCCAAAAGCAAAGCGGACATTTAAGCTTCAATACCTCACTGGTGAAAAAAGAGAGGTAAAAGACACGAGAGACTTCATTTCGCACACGTCGTCTGCTCTTTAAGTCTTACTTCAAAAAAAGGAAGACAGTTTTGTACTCTTTGTAAACACTGAAGGCCTATTAAAAAGGCCCCATTGTTCATGAATCCAATAAAATATGTTTTAAAATTCAGTCTGAATACGATTTTGCTGAATAATTCGAATAAACTCCCATCCATATATGTTGCAGATTGTGTCTTCATGAAGGAGACTTAACACAATCTAAAACAGTTTTTGGAGATAATTGTACGATAAGCTTGTGGATCACACAATTTGGATGACCTGAATGTAATGTCTCTGTAGATGGTTTTTCTGGTAAGATGTACAAAGTACTGCATGGGACTGCAAAGCAGTCACTTTGTATTGCACTAAAAGATATATGTGCATGAGCTAGCAAATTTGGAGAAAAGCAAACGCAAACTACCTACTTCTAACAGAATCCTATAATTTCAACCTTCATACATTTACATTAAGCTTAACCTTGTTCAAACACCAGAATTCTACTTCCCGCATGAAGAATTCCCTCTACTTAGTGTAACAAAAACTAAAGGTGTTTGTGGGGCTTAAGGATAAACAGCATTTCAGAAACCCGACAGAAAACTTAAGAAACTCACTCGTAGTAAAGAAAAACTTATTTTTTTTCTATGTGTTGTAACAACTGCCAATGAGCTTCCTTGTAAATAATAAGGCTGGAAGCTACAGGAATATAACGAATATTTTGGCTTTATTTTAAAATTTCGGTTTCAATATGAACTTGATAAATATGCTCCACCTTGGACAAAGGTTCTTCGTCAATCACCAGATTGAATTGCTTCCCTGGCCGGCTCGCTCTCCGGATCTTTCACCGATAGAAACATTTGGTTCTTGGTTGTTCAACTATTGACCCAGATTACAGCCCCAGCTGCCACAACAGGTCAAATTTGGCAACGTGTGGAAGCTTCTTGGCCTGCTGTACCACAATAACACATCCAAAGTCTCTTTGAATCAATGTCGAGGTGTGTGGCAGCGGAGATCTCTAACAATGTCGGCTACTCTGGCTACTGATTCGGGCAGGAACCACACTTCACAGAAGTCTATAAATTTAATCATTTGATACTTGGTTAGCATGTTATCTACGAAATAAATTTTGTTGTACTATATCTTGTCTTTCTTGGTGCTGCATTTACGGTGGCCAGCAGTGTATATTTATTTAGAAACAGATTTTTGTTCCAACAGTTTCTTATTTTTTGTGTGACAAGCTTTCTCTACTAAAAGAAGCGTTAATGCATATTAAAGAAATTACATTTGATAAAACTTTATTTATAGGAAGTCATACCTATACCATTAAATATTGGGGGATCATGGAAAAGCAGAACTAAAAAAAAATTGAAACTAGAAAGAAAACAAACCATAAAAGAAAAAAAAAGTAATCTAAAAAAAGGAGAAAACTGACAGACTGGCAAAATAAAAATAAAATTGTTAGAAGTGTATTCAGATCATGAAAGCTTTTTAAAGCAAATCGGAACCAACCGCAATATTGAATTTCCTATAAAATCGAAATTAGAGCTGCGTGAAATCCTTCAAAGTTTGATCCAGATTGTAATGACACATACGCTTTTATTTAATGTTAGATGGGAAGTAAGTACAGCGGCAAAATAAAAAAAAAAAAAGTAATTTCAGGTTTCTTACCTCATTAATTTTTTTTCTTACCGTACTACGACCCACAAATAATAGCCCGTAAAGCGGAAGACGCAAAGGAAAACAAGAATAAGAGAAAAAAAATTCTGAGATGATGCGTACATACATCTTAGAAAACCTGTCACATTTTCCCTAACTATCACAAAATAACAGAAACTCCGTAGTGTGATTTTGCATACAGGTTTTTAAATATACTTATGAATTCCTTGATATGGAAATCCAAATATTTGAACAATTGTGTTATATAAGAATCACTGAAAAAAAGAATTATCTTGCTTTTTTTTCAGACAAACAAGGACATTTTATCAATTAATAGTTGAATATCAAGGCGAAAGATACTATGGTGATTAGATTGGAGGATTATGGAATTGTTCGGGACAACGTAAAAGCAATATTAAAGAGACTTTTAAATATTATTATAGACTTAGAAAACATCCAATTATTAAGATTCATAAAATTATTAACACATGCATGCACCAAATAAGATTCCATTTACTCGTGAAATATGCATTACCGATTCCAATAAAGATACAAAGCTTAAGATGGGAAGAATTTATGAAAGAAATACAAAAAGTACAGTATAACCTGCTTTTGTGTTTTTGACTTTATTTTTGCGCGATTTTATTTTTGCACGATTTTTTTGTGCGATTTTTTTTCTGTGCAGTCTTTTTTTTAATGCGGTGTATGAATTTCAACCGTTTCGGTGCCACTGCAATGTTTTCAATCAGTGTAAATATATACACTTCTCCAGACGCTCTGTTAATTGGTTATGAACGTTCTCTCGACAATATATGTTCCATTGTTTTCTCGTAACGCAATAGCTGCACGCACTTGATTGAAGACAAAACTTTCAAAATGACAGTGACATTTTCAATAATTTGATAGATTATGAAGACGGAAATAAGGAACTGGATTCTTTGAGAGTGGACACAATATATGCTGGGATTCAGCTTTCCAACAAATCGGAAAAGCATTTTCTTAAAATAAATACCAATTCCAAAAAAGGGGTATGCAATTTCAAAAAGACCTTCTCTCTCTCTCTCGATCATGCATATCTGGTTATATAGACGTTCACAAGCAACTGACCAATTGACCGTCGTCACAAAAACTTATCAATTGAAAAAATAAATCAATTGAAAATGTATTTTTAAGTGATGAAAGCGATTTTGAACAAAATCATCAGTAAAAAAATCAGATGCGCACTTTGGATTACGATGAGTAACAATGAATTATGTATGAACATTTTGAAAATTTCTCCATGTATACTGTGGTAAACCAGCTGTCACGTTTATCGATTTACAGGTTTGGGGTTAGAATAAAGATCAGCCATAGCCAATACAACTCTAATTTATTGTTCGTTCACTTAATTTAACAACACAGGGAAGGAAATGCACACTTCTAAGTGTAGGAGCAATTATACGGCAGAAAGGATACTTATTATATTAATTGAATTATAACTCAATTAACATACTCTTGGAATGCTTTGATTATTTACGGTCTAAACTACCTAAATTCCGTTCTCATTTGTTCGATCTATAGCCCTTTGATGGTCATGAACGAGCTCAGCTCGCAATCGAGTAGTGCTTCTGAATGCGCGCAAACAAATTCAGCTCGGGCGCAAGATTTCGGCCGAAATGGGTATAAACGAGTTCTACTCGCGTAGTTAAACCTTTCCCCAAAGGGCGCTGACGAGATGGACTCGTTCAAGGTTATTATTCTGCATTGATTAGATTACAAACGAATCCTACTCGCGAAATTTAGTTAGTTTTACTGTCTACAGATGGCAGTACGGGTTCCATGAATTTTTCTTCATAATGAAGGTTTTTTTTTTACGTTATTCTTTTTATGCGTATTTTGGCGCGTTTTTTAGACTGTTTGTAAAGTAAAATGGCTCAAAAGCGAAAATTAGATTATTATGATGATGATTTTGATTTCGATACAGAAAGCTTATCAAGTTTTGAGTCTGAGGAAGACATTGTTCACAGCATATCAAGCTCAGAAGACGATGCAAGCGATGAGGAAAGTTTTTCGAGTGTTCGACAGTGGTGTAAAATTGATTCAAGTTCTCCTGCTCCTAGCCGATTTAGTTTTACTGATGATGTGGTTACTATTTAATAATTATCATTTATTCATTATCTTAAAGTACGTAAAAACTGTTATTTGTGTACTACAAATACTTTAAGGGAACCAGGACATGCTCGAAAGAGTAAAATGCCAAAATTAAGACCCTTTGTTTATGAGACATATATCATTTAAAATTTCCAATAGAGCTTAGATTTTTTTATGTCTATAATAAAGATAATTTAATTATTCTGTAGAACTACAAAAAATAACTTTTTACTCCAAAAGTTTTTTTACTACTTAATTTAAGTAATACATAATTTTTGAGAACTCGTAATATATACTTATGTTTAGGTACCATTTTTTAAAAAAAAAAGTATCCTTTTTTTATGCAAAATATTTTTTACACATATATAAAACAATACATAAAATACAGTGAAACCCTTTTTTAGTAAAATTTTAGTATAGTTTCTTTAAAAAAATTATGAAACTTTGAAATTTGAAATTTTTTTATTTTTCTGCTTTTTTATGCATAAAACAATTTTTAAAAAATTAGGCACTATTTTAATAGAAAAAAAAATTAGGTTCACTATATGCATAGGCATCTTGTATAGAAGTATAAAAATCAGGAATCATACAGTGCAATAGTTTTTAAAAAATGTACCTAAATGCAAAAAAAAATGCTTTTGAGAAAAAGTGAAAAACTAAAAAAAAAACAATATTTTCACATATTATACACTTAATTAGTATTTCCTTGTCTATTTTTATATGACTAATAATAATCCTTAACCATTTTCTAGAGTTACAAAAGTAATTTTAAATTCATATGTTTTTATTCCCTTTGTTTTAGTTAACATGAACATAATTTTCGAGATCTTGTAATACATATTTTCATGTATAGGTACCATTTCTTACAAAATATTCTTTGAATATACAAAAAATTTACAAATATATATAAAAAGTAACATATTAAACATAATGAATCTGTTTTTTAACTAATTATATTTATATAATTGCATAATTTCTTAAAAATAATCATAAAACCTTAAAATTATGAAAATCTTAATTTTCTTTTTTTTACATATAAAATCAATTTTCAAAAAATTAGACACATACTAAAATATATTTTGTTCACTGTATGCACATGTATCCTGTTTAGATATATAAAAGGTTTCAAACAATATGCTACAATAGTTTTTTAAAGTGTACCTCTAAATTTAAAAATATTAAACATTCGAGAAAAAAAAAAATATAATAGAACTTAACAAAAAATTTCTCCTTACATTATAGATTTGATTATTTCCCTGCTTGGTATTCATTTTCTTCATCTAAATTCTGTTTATCCATTTTCCTTTTTAAAGACCTTTTATTTCTGGCTTCCAATGACACTTTATTTACTATACGTTCAGCCTCAAAAATTCGTTTGTTATCAATTATAAGTAAGGCACGCTCCGTGTTGTATCCTGGTTTAATATGCCCAGAGCTTCAAAGACTTTTATCCTACTTACATATCCATCGTTAAAACAAATTACAGCATCCATAATCCAAATTTCAAAGTTTCAATGACAACAAAAACTGTTTTAGGAATTCGCTCCCAAATACATTTGTTAAAACTTTCATTGGGATTTTGTGTTCTTCCATGAAGGCACTTTTTCAATAAGTCCTCTGTGAGATCCCGAAACACTTTTTTCACTTTCAATAAAATTGACTCAGGTAAAGAATGCTTGTGAATATAAAATTCCCCCGTAACAATGCTACGATTATAACCGCACCAGCTATCCTCACCCAGAGGACACAAAGCGTGTTAAGGATTATCCTCAGTACTTAGTTTATGAAAATAAATAGCCCATATGGCTCTTTTCATGTCCTCCACAGATGACAAATTTTTACGGATTGCTAGCCCATAATAATGTTGGATTGAGTCCACTTCTTTAAGCGTTAGCCGTCCACGTCCCTAAATATTTTTCCCATCTGATAGCTTAATGCCTTTGCTCATTTTTAGAATGTTTCTCAGCCTTGTGCCCATACGCTTTTGCACATGGCCAACACATTCTAATTTTTCAACTTCTGTGTCGCCATATACTTTTGCTTCTTTTATAGTAAGAAATCCTTTTAAGTCCCCATCACCAAGATACTGCGTATAACATGCTTTTCGTGATGTTTCAGATCGCTGAAATATACTTAATACCCCCCGACATTCCATTCCCCCACTGAATCCTTCGTAATTTTTAGCACAATTTTCACATGGTTTTTTTTTTTTACCCTTACATGAAGAACAATATTTTGTGAGAGCTTCAAAGTCGATAACCTATCCGTTCTCAACAGACGTAGCACATATTAACTCCGTTCAATGAAGAATAGCCTCTTTTATGCCATGTGCCATCCACAGCCACAGCTATATTTGAATTATTATCATTCGCTATGACTGCTTCGTGAACAGCTGCATTCATCGAGTCTTCACTAATTGTTTTTAAAACATTTAAAAACAAAGAATTATGGCGTTCAAACTTTGCAGGTGGTGGAGGCAAATTCATAAGCCCACAGAATATTCGAGCAGCAGCTCCACCTTTTCCAATAGCTCTTATTCCATATGTCAATCTTAGGTTAACATCATAACATTTATTTGATATTTTTGATGACATTGTACTCGTCGATTCTCTACAGTTGTGACAAATTATTTCCAAACTCACAGCTAAACCTCTACGACTTTTTAAATCTTCTCTCAGCTCAATTTTCTCTGAAGAACAGCAATATTTACAACATAAGAGATTTTTCATAAGGGAAGATAATAAATCCAGTTCAACGATTATGTTTACATTTTGAGAATCTTGTTCTTTTAGTAAATTCGGTATTTTAATTTTTCTCCTAGAAGCACTTTACACGGAATTCAAAAGCAATTCTTCAGTCGAGTTAGACTTTTTATGTTGATTGCTACTATACTTCCTTCTGCCAAATTTTTTTATTCTTGGCATAATTACTCGTTTAAAAAAAGTTAAGATACTTTTACAATCTTATGAATATTGATAATTATAAGTAAAAAATAAATATTTCTTACGAAAATTAATGTAAAATTAAGTAGTTGTATGCCACAAGAAACTTCGGAATAGACGAACTCAGTTCAAAACATTGCCATAAACCGAAATTAAAGTAAGAAATTTTGTCACACAGCTTGGAACAATAGCTCACGCACAAGCGTGGCTAAAAAGTAGCGGGGTTAACATTCAAACGAAAAAAACAATCAAAAGTTAATATAGATAAAACACAGGGGAAACTACATATTTAAAGTTCAAAGGGGCGTGTCAAAAGGGGCGTGGTCATTTATTTACATTTTTATTTTTCATATTTTAAGGCTATTTTATCAACAAACATATAAGTATTATACATTTTTAGATTCAGAAAAATAAGCACTATTTTTTAGAACTAAAATTGAAAAATCGATTATTTGAAAGTATACGATGTCCCTGTTCCCTTAAGAAACCTTTAAAATGCATGAGACGAGCTATCTACGGCATCGCCGTAGAAGGGTGACATTTTCGGAAGAACGGCGGGGAAAAACAGCTGCCACTTTCGACTACTGCTTACTCGTAATACTGCGCGAATTAACTAAACGAAAACTGCTCATTTCCCTAATCGTCAAAGGGATAGTCAATATTATTCAGTTCTAGCTTTAGTGACTCAATCGACAATTAACTATTTTGGATTATTCCGCATTTAATCGTCGAGTAACTAGCTCTCAGCTACTTTCTAATAACCATTAACTTCGCCTACCTAAAAGTTAATGCCTAAATACAACTCTTCATTTACATAAACCAAGTCTTCTTCAGGAGAAAGTTTTCAATAGAACAACATTTAAAAGAAAACAATTTACCCCAAGAGGATTAGTTAAAGCTCGCGGAATGACCCGTTACAATACGATGAGAAATTAAATGTTTTCAAAATGTTTCCATGTGGAATTTAATTATTTATTTCGTTTGAAAGTACTTTCTCATATTTTTTTTAAAATAAATGACATATTTCTTAAGTGCGACTTTTTTTATGCGGTGGTCTCTTTCCATCGCATAAAAAAGTTTTTTGTAGACAAAATTGTTTTTGTTGTATGTAAGTATTTATGAAATTTCCAAATACTTTTTTTGTGCGATTTCTTTTATGCGGTTCCTATCTACCTCGAAAAGACAGGTTTAACTGTAGTGTAGTTTTTACAAGAAATCGTTTTAATTTTGCCAGAGATTATTCTGAATTATTCACATAAATGAAACGGAATTCATATTAATGAGGTGAGTAATTAATAGACGTTTCGAATCTCAATAACGTTTGTTAAATGTATTCATAAAATATATTTTAAAGGCACAACAAAACAGGATCCAACTCAGGAAGTCGTACATCCTAATCAAAAATTCATAATCACCGATTCACGATTTCATCATAAAAATCGCATGCTTTCCCTTCCTACAATTAAAATATCATATTTTACATACATAATAAAATATCTTCTATAATTAAAATTGTGTCCTTTTTTTTCTTACTTCAGATCTGTTTAACCATTCAGGACCAAGTTATTTTTTTCTGTTAAGCGTAACTCCATTTAAAAATTCCTATAAAATCATTGCTGTAATAAAATACGCGGAAACTTATAGATTATAAACATTCCAAATTCAAAAGTTTTAAATCAAGATCACACCGGTATGATCACATGCCTTGGAACAGAAGAAGCGCAATGTCACGTATGACATTGTGTTCCCTGAAGTAATCCCATATATGTGATCATAGTCTTGAAGGGATCATTGCGAACTTATTCTGCTTGTCATAGTTCCTTCAAAAGGGGTGAGGTTCTCAGACCAAGCAACAACCTAATAAATTTATCCAGACGATTAGTTGAAAACACGTAAGAAACTTCAACAGCATTAAGCCTATCACAAATAAGAATCAGAGTGTCAGAGTGAGTGTATATTGACGTCGCACTGTTCAGCAATACGAGGGCTTTTGGCGACTGACCTCGAAATTTTGATGATGCACTTGGGAGCTTCACGTGGGCTATTGGGAATGTTTCTCATAATTCTGACCCACGGATAAGTAACTAGAACAACACTTCAAATTTCTATACAGCATTATTGTACGGAATTCGAGTATCGAAAGATTTAAAGGGCCAGAGTCCCTTAGACGGGTGACCGCGGAAGCGTAGTGGTCATGATAACGTACTCGTGTCTGGTGTGTCACGATTTTGAACCTAGTACCGCCGAAGACACGCCATGCAGGATGATACACGCTAAATATATCGCTGCGCAAAAGTCATCTCGTTCGTGTGATGTAGAAGTTAGGTGAGAGGCATGCCAGACCAGGTGATGGCTTCGTCTTATCATTCCTAGAACATGGTAAAAAATTCCGAGGTCTGACGCCAAAAGCCTTCGTGTAGCTCAGTGCTTCTCAAACTTTCAATATTGACGACACAATATTCAATCATAATTTTCATCGTGCACCCCTACATACAATACCAATTTATTGAATTCAATAATACTATACTTCGATTATACAACTACAATACGCCTTAAACCTCTTAAGTGCCACCGACGTATATACACGTCTCACTCAACCAAAACGCTATTCCCCTGGACGTATATATACGTCTTTACGTACGATCTTTTCTGTGCACTGATATCCATAAAATTATTTCGAAGACTTTGAATGCATTAAAAGGACCTGTACAGAGTGTAATCGAAGGATTTACTTATTTCAGAGAATTTGCTTTTTTATTTATCCTCCTCCCTTTCGCCAATACATCACATACGCACGCTTACGTGGAAAACGGTGGCATTGGGAAGTTAATCGCGTATTTTTAAATTGGCAGTTGAGGGATTAATTAAAAAATGTACACATTATCAAGGTAACTGTTAATTTTTGTATATAATTTAAAATATGACAAGACTGGAGTCAATGGTAAATATTAAACTTGTTCTTAACTTAGTATTGTTAAATTATTCAGAAAACACTTTGTTCAGTGCTGACACATTTATAAGTGTATTATATGAATGTAAATGCCCATTTTTTTACTATGTCAGAATGCAAAGGGTGTTTTTTGAGAGGTATAGAACTTTAAATTGTAATTAAACAACGATGTATTATTCGATTGACATGAATTTTTTTTTATTCGAAAGATAATCTTGTGGCATTACATTTTAAATATCTGGCATATAACTGCCACGGCTAGCACGGATGTAGTCCGATCTGGACGTCCTATTTTCGATGACTTTTTCCAACGTTTGTGGTCGTATATCGGCAATAACACGACGAATGTTGTCTTCCAAATGGTCAAGCGTTTGTGGCGTATCCGCATAGACCAATGACTTTACCTAGCCCCACAGAAAATAGTCTAGGAGTGTTAAATCACAAGATCTTGGAGGTCAATCCACAGGTCCAAAACGTGAAATTAGGCGGTCACCAAACGTGTCTTTCAATAAATCGATTGTGGCACGAGCTGTGGGACATGTTGCGCCGTCTTGTTGGATCCACAGCTCCTGGACATCATGATTGTTCAATTCAGGAATGAAAAAGTTAGTAATCATGGCTCTATACCGATCACCATCGACTGTAACGTTGTGGCCTTCATCGTTTTTGAAGAAGGATTCCACCAGCCCATAAAGCACACCAAACAGTCAGTTTTTCTGTATGTAACGGTGTTTCGACATACACTTGTGGATTAGCTTCACTCCAAATGCGGCAGTTTTGTATGTTGACGTAGCCATTCAACCAGAAGTGCGCTTCATCGCTAAACAAAATTCGCTTATGAAAATCGACCATTATTTTCGAAATAAAATTGCACAATTTGAAAGCGTTGTTCAGGCGTGAGTCCGTTTATGATGAATTGCCAAACCAAACTGAGAATAAATCACTTGACAGCTGTTAACGTTGGTGTTGCTGAATCACGCGATGTTAACATTTATTCGCTCACTCACTCGCGTCTTATATGAATGGTCTATTGAGAGCCAGGAGTTGAGCTAACGACTCAGCAAAAGAAAACCCAGCCATGATTTCGCTGCTATGGGCACTTATACTTTTTTTACTGTCACTATTAAAGTTTATCAAAAAGATATTTTTATGAACCTTTAAATTTAAACTTGTTTTAATTGATTTGTTAAAAATATTGTATTTCAAACTTTTAGTCAAATATAAATAAATCTTGAAGTCATCAAAGAAGTGAAACAAGAGGCAAATTCCACTTTTTCGATGCTTTATTGTGATGTCTTTAATTGTAATGAAACATATAAATGCATATTTATTTTATTGCTTTTTATTCCATATAATTTTAATAATTCATTTATATTTTTATTGGGAAATCTCTGATTTTTTAAGTTTTATTTTGTAAAATTTGAAAACAGTTGGTTCTTTAAACTTCAGATAATATTCATAAATTTGCACAAAATTATCTGTATGTGTAATTTTCCTTTTCCAATAAAGGATGACTTTTCTCTTTCATATCTCAATCTCTTATCTTAGAGGAGAGGTGAGATTTTATTTACCAAGAGAGAATAGAGCATGAGCTTTGCTCCTTCGTGAGGAGATGGCAAGAATGAATATTAACATCAGACTGTTCAGCTACACGAGGACATTTGGTGACGGACCATGTAATTTTGAACCATGGTCAAGTGGCGTGGACGACACCTGAGCTAGCACCCCCTCTCCTAACTACCACACCACACCAACGGGAGGACGTTTCATCTCTCGACAGATTTAACGTACATCACTGCCCAACACGGTGGGTCTTTAGTGGTACTGAGCTCGAACACGCCATGATCCGGTGTCTTGACGACTGGGCTACCACAGCCCTGAGGAGATGGCAAGGATAAAATAAATTACACAAAGAGAATGTGCAAAGAATGCTGTTTTTGAAGCAAAATCAAGCTTTTACGTATGAATAACTGATTTCTGTTATTCATTTATTTTATTTTTTTGATGTTAGATCTAAATTTTTGTTCTGATTTCGCTAGTAAAAAAACAGCTTTACAAATTACAAATAACTTTGCAATTCCCCCTCGTAAGAATCTATATTTTAATGTCTAACTTTTTAATAAATAATTTTATTATTTTTCACATCAATAACAATATTTCATGTAATATAAATTTAGGAAAGCAAATATAGCGTTATGAATATTTCTCTTATACTTGTAAATTAACTTTATTACATTTATTGCAACTCCCTTTTCGAGTGCGAGATTTTTAAAAACCATAAATCCTCGTTTTGTAATTTAAAGAGAAAATATAAAGCAATAACTGAAAAGCTATATATATACAAGGCATATATCATATAAATATTTTTTAAAACTTATGTTCAGATGCACATACAATAACTCAAATTGTGCCTTCAAAGGCTTATTTTCAAAGTCTAGTGTACTCCTGAAATCTTATAAATCAAACATTTGAAACTTATATTTACCAGACATTTTCAGATATTATGTAGAAACTATAAGAAATTTATCAAAAATTCTTGAATGGAAAAACTTCAGAGAAGTGATTGAATACTATACACTTTCAGAAATGATGTATAACTAAATAAAACAAAAAGTGATTTCTTAGTATCGTTTAAATTCGAAGTTATTGTGGTTAATATACCCTGTTAAATTCAAGTCATTCTTCTGTTATTTTAATTTAGTGAAATTAATTATAAGAAGGTAACATACCACGCATTTTCAGGGCAACCATGAATTGCCGTTTAATTTGACACCGCACTATAACTAGAGTCGCGAATAATGGAATCAATTACTCTCCGTATTAATCGTCCGTAATGGAGTTTATATCGATTATCTACAATGTTGAATCGGGAGTCGCTGACATTATTATCTGACATTTTGCAAAACACTGTTGCAGCTCGGTTGACCAAATTTTGGAGCTAGATTTAGAAGATATTGCATTTAATCAATAGTTAGTTTATGTATATGTTGATAATTTTCATACTTTAAATCTTAGAAGTTTGAAAACAATAACAGTCCATATAATACGTAACCATTCATTTTAAGAACAGAGATATTTCAATAATTGTTTGAGTAACAGCTAAAAGCGTTGTTTAGTAAATTTAAAAAATGGTAATATTAATAGCATCAATATTTTTCTGAATGAGTAATACGGAATAAAGTTACATATTTTCTAGAATGAAATCACCTAAGCAGACCGGTATGTGTGCAATGCATTGGCGCACATAACGGGGAACCCCAGGTCATAACCCCTGATTTTTTTTTCGGTTGATTATAATTCTATGCCTATAGTAAGTAAAAAATTTTATTAAGTATCTGTTATTAATAACTAATTTTATTAATTATTGCTAATTATTTATTCAATGATTAATTTTTTACTGTTTTTTGTTCCTGAAAATTGACAAAATCAATAGAATAATTCGGGTGGCATATTAGAGCAGGGCACGAGACTGGTGGACTTTCGAACCTCGATCCCTCCTCCCTTGAAAAATTCTTGTGTGCGCCACTGGTGTAATGTCATTTTTAAAGCTTCAATTTGATTCCGCTGAATTTGGGTTGCTGATCAAATATGCATGGCCTGCACTTTAAGTCTCTTATGTAAATATTTACATGTTTTCATAAATTCATATAACAATTTAAACATTAACAATAAGGATCCTTTAGAAAGTTGTAACATTGAAAGAGGGACGTATTATATAATGCATTTATATTTAAGAAAAACTTATTATTTATACAAATAAACAAAAAATAAACAATTAAGCAGTTACTTTTATAGAATTTTTTTTTAATTTTTTCATAACTTAAATACATATATATTTAATTTTATTTATAATCATTAATACTCCATGGTCTTCTTAACTAGTATTCAGCGAATTTTTCAGTTCGTAAAGAATGAATAGAATACAATTTTATTAGTTTTAATATTTTTACAACACGTTGTTTAATAGAATTTATTTTTATTGTATCAGTATGTTACTGTTAAACAAATACAGATCTCAAAATTTACTCATACTAGCCAAATTAAAACGTGGCTTTTAATTGTACAATAAACCACGAGCTTAAATACCTCTCTATTAACTCACTCTTACTCTCCCAGCTCAATTGCGCTTAATGATGAAGGATCTTAAGCTTCCCACTCATCTTATCTCACAACCCTAAATCACGTTTCCTAATTTGTTACTCTTGCGGAAGTGACTCAGATTTATTTAAATTTAACACAATCACCTTCATGACTCTTTTGCATTCAGGAAATTCTGATAAATACGAGTGATTCCTCACATCCTTTTCTACTGTTACATGATATCCCACTGAAAATACATCAAGCAAAGAGGTGGGACTCGCCTTTCTCTCAGCAGTAATTTACCGAGTTTTCCAGCTACGGCGATTATCTTCGATAATTAGTCAAACTAATTACTGCTAATTAGGTTGTTTTGTTATCCAGAAAAGCACTTAGGGCACTTCTATTTTACCGAGTGATTTACGTGAGTGGTCTTTTTCCGTCCCTTTCAACGGCGAAAAAATTGCGTATTCCTTTTATTAAATTCTTTTTTGCTTTAAATTTTAACATTGAATTAATTATTAGCTTAGAGAACAGATCTTAATCACTTGCTAAAAAATGCAACAAGGATTTGATTTTTAAATAACCTTAATTCAATTCCATTATTTACTTGGGAGTTTAATTGAGAAATTAATTAACTATCTGAAAGAATGCGACCGCTTACATGTCGGTTTTGCTTTAATTTACGTAAAAATATTAAGTATTGCGATGAGCTAAAAATACAACGTTATATTTAAATCAATGTCTCCAAGACTGTTTTCAATTATGAAATATATGTCTGGAGGTTAAAATGTAGTCTTTTTATGATTATGCAAACAGTCACAAAAAAAAACAATTAAAAGGAAATACGGGATTACAAATACCGAATGAAATCTCTCAAGTATGTTGGGAATCAATAAATAAATATTTTTTTTCGACAGGCTGAATAAGTAAGATATAAAACTAAAGTTCAACTTGTACAACACATCATCCATTAAACAGGTTTTGTATTTCCAAGCTATATTTCTTCCTACTCACAAATATATAAAAAGTGGGGAAAATGAAAGTGGCCAGAACAGAGTTCTCAGGTTTGTCCAGGACACTTTTATTTTCCGCACCCTGTATCCTAATTCGGCGACAGCTTTAGGTATCATAGTAGGTCTCCGGTTTAGTCCAATGACTTTTTTGTATCTTCATTTGTTGTGTCTGCTGAATCCCAATGCTGAATTTATATATATATATATATATATATATATATATATATATATATATATATATATATATATATATATATATATATATATATATATGTATGTATATATATATATATATATATATGTAAGGATAATTAAATTAGATTAAAAATTAAATTCCCTATCTAGCACTTGACTCTATCTGTCTCCGTTCTCATATTCAAGTATCAAACTAATCGCCCATTTATGTCTTCCGAACATATGGCCTAGCCAATAAACATGTCTAATTCTAGATCGTTAGATTTAATAGTCAACATATGTCAGCATTAACTTGCAAGCACCATCTTCAAAGCAGCGACACTTACCAGATGTTTTTCACGTGTTATTCACGTGAAACCCCCACCATGGCGTGTTTTTTACTCCCTGCTCTTAGCGGTCAGAATGGATGTAGAAACGATGGAATAAAGACCTTCCTTTTTAAACTTTAATCTGATTCTGTCTTTAAAATCATGACAGAATTAAAGCCGGCAGGATCTTGGTCTGCGATCTTAATGTAAAAAATTAATCTTTTTTATAAAATAATTTAATATAAAAACTAACGCCAACGAACGTAATAACTGATATGGAGAATTTTATGGAAGACTGACGGCACTCTACATTTGTTAGCTGAGGACGTTGGGTTACCAGAATTAATCTATGGTACGGAAAAAGAAACGCGCTAGTAATCCCCGAAAGAACATCGCTCTTACCGCCAAAGAAATAGAATCATCCTCTTCTCCTAACAAGATTTCAAAAAGTCATACTTCAAAAATGGAAACAGTGAATGAAATTAAAATTAAGCAAGAAGAGAATTTAGATGCTGAGGAAGAAAAATTACAACAACCTATAACCATTATTAAAATGATATTCGATTTGAAGATCTAAAGACTTTTTCCAAAAATATAACCTGGAAATACCCATTCAAACATTCATTAGAAATTTTGAAAGTACGTGCGATTCCTTCAATATACCAGAGAAACAGAAAATCCTATTTATAATCAAGTTAGTAGATGGAGCTGTGAAGAGACTTACATACAATCACAATCTATCCCTAAAAGTTTTTACGAACTGAAAAATAATTTAATACGTGAATTAGGAACACAAGTCAACCCAGCGGAGATTCATCTTCAATTATCTAAAACAGAAAAAACCTCAAAAGAGACCCACATAGAATATTTCTACAGAGAAAAAGAAATCGCATCCCGGATAAACATGGAAGAAGAAGCTGAAAAATATTACATCATAAGAGGATTAAAAGGAAATAGAGCCATAGAAATACAGTTACAAAGCTGCAGCAACATAGAGGAACTGAAGGAAAAAATGAAACTCTTAGATATCCAAGAAAAATCAAAATCAAGTAAGAATGAAGTTATATACCCAGAGTATCCAATGACAAGAATACCTTATCATACGAATCAATTTGCCCAAAGACAACAATATGGAGGATGGAATTGGAGAAATGACCAATGTCAACATCCGCATACCATAACCAATACAAGATATAAGGTATACTCTCCTCAGTTTCATCACCTTATTATCACCCTTCCTTTTCACGTCAGCGGCCGACCCTATATCCGAGAAACCAACAATTTCCACAACGACCGTCAATTTTGCGACCCAATGCTCCAACTTTCTACCCCGTCAAAGAACACAAAACAATAATACGGTATTCCAACCTCATCAAACATGAGAACTTATGATCATAAGGGAAGAATCAACTTCAAACAAGTTGATGTCCTCTTGATACAGGATCAAGAGTGTCAATATTATTCCAAAAAATATAATATCACAAATCAAGGGATACCACAATGTATATATCAAAACAAAAATTGCCACCATCAATGGAGAAATTGAGGTGAGTGAGGCAATTACTTTACAATTGAAAATAGGAGAAATTATTGAAAATATTAAATTCCTCATAGTAAATGTAGAACTGAAATATTTAATAATTTCTAATAAAACTATGAGTATTTTTGAATTAAATATTAATTTTAGTGATTATAAAATTTTTCAAAGAGGAAAAAAAAAAAATTTTTAAAATTATGAATCTAAGAAAAATATTAAAGAAAATGAAACTCTTAAATTTAGTAATAATAAAATTATCACTAAGAAAACTGATAATGTGTTTAATATAGAAATAATTCCTAATAGTGATTATGATATTATTAATATGATTATTGATAAATATAAACATGTCTTTGTTAAAAATAAGTTTGATGTGGGCGAGTTAAAATGTAATTCTCCTAAAATAATACTTACCTCAGAATTACCCATTGTAAATCGACCATATAGGACATCTTTTAAAGATGATACGGAAATAAAAAAAACAATTAGATGCATTATTGAAAGCAGGAATAATAAAACCATCTTATAGTTCTTACGCTGCCCCTATAACATTGGCTTTTAAAAAAGAGGATAATGCTCGTACACGATTATGTATCGATTACAGAAAGCTAAATGCTATCACAAAATTAGATGCAGAGCCAATTCCCCGAATAGATGCAGTTTTAGACAAATTAACACATGCAAAATTTTTCTCAACCATCGACCTATGTAGTGGTTATTGGCACATTAAATTAGATGATAATGAATCTGAAAAACTTGCATTTACATCAAATTACGGTCTTTTTCAATTTAATCGTTTGCCTTTTGGATATAAAAATTCTCCAGCTATATTTCAAAGAGCTATTAGACAGATTTTAAATAAATACCAAATAAAATTTGCATTAAATTATTTTGACGATATAATAGTATTTTCGGAATCAATTGAAGAACATGCAAAACATTTAGAGGAAATTTTTAAAATTTGTGGAATAGAAAATATTAAATTAAAATTCTCAAAGTGTAAATTTGGCAAAGATACAATTGATTTCTTAGGATATGAAATAAAACAAGGGTCATACACTCCAAATAATACAAATGTCGAAATAATTAAAAAACTTTTACCCCCTAGAAATGTAAAGGATTTACAAAGATTTCTTGGTAGTATTAATGTCTATTATAAATTCATTCCTCAATATGCAAAATTAAGAATGCCCTTAAATAATCTTCTTAAAAAGAATCAAAATTGGAATTGGACCCCAGAATGTCAACAATCTTTTCAAAAACTTAAAGACAGCTTAATTTCAAAGCCCATTTTAGCTATATTCAATCCAAATTATCCCTGTCATCTTTATGTAGATGCATCGAAAACTGCAATCTCATGTATCCTCAAACAACAAAAACCCAATGGAAATCAACATCCGATTGCATTCCACTCGAGACGACTGAGAAATTATGAAATTAATTATACAATAACTGAATTAGAATGCTTAGCTATAATTGATAGTTTAGATAAATTCCATTGCTATCTTCATGGATCTCATTTCACAGTTCATACCGATCATAATGCATTAGTTTGGCTTAAAAATTTCAAAAATCCCACGGGTAGACTTTTTAGATGGTCTTTAAAAGTTTCTATGTATGATTTTGATATAAAATATAAGAAAGGTAGCACTAATGTTGAAGCTGATATGTTAACAAGAAATCCTATTGCTTATCATATAATTAATACACCCCCAGAACCTTTATTAGATATCAATGAAATAAGTCATTTTCAAAATATAGAAAATACATCAGCTCCTAAATGTTTTAAGAGAGATGGTGTTTTTGTAGTTAAAAGACAAGGTTTAACTAAAATAATTGTACCCAAAGCTCTAAGAGTGAAATTAATGGAAACAACTCATAAAAAATTTGGCCACCCTGGTGTAGCTACCATGTTAAAATTAATATCACCACAATATTATTGGATAAACATTATTACTGATATACGAAATTATGTGAAACACTGTGAAGCTTGTCAAATAAATAAGAAGTCACATCAGAGAAAATACGGACTGATGCAATCACTTCCCCTTTGTGAAAAACCCTTTGAACTTTTATCGATAGATAGTGTAGGTGGTTTAAATTATTACAACTCTGTTAAAAAATATTTACACATTATTATTGATCATGCATCATTGATCATGATTTTGTATATGTCATGATCCTTGTTTTATCCCATCAAAAAATGCAACAACAGATACTTATATAAATTGTTTAAGACAAATCACATACCGGAAAAAATTTTAAGTGATAGAAATACTGCGTTCACCTCTTCAAAATTTAAGCATTTTTTAAAACATAATAATGTCACTCAATTATTAACTACTTCTCACAGACCACAAACCAATGGAAAGGTTGAACGTGTAAATCAAACCATCATTACCCGCTTAAAATGTGAAATTAGTAATAGTTCAAATAAAGTCCCATGGACAAAAATTCTAGAAAAAGTAACCCATCAGTATAATCAAACTCCACATACAATAACAGGTTTCCCACCAACCTACTTAATGTATGGTAATTTACCATTCGAAATTTCGCTAAAAGATAATGAGATATATCCTCCCTTAGAAGAAGCAAGAAAATTAGCCAAAGAAAGAACAGAACAATATTATAAAATAAATAAGATTAGATATGATATAAAATTTCAGGAAGCTGATTTCAAGGTTGGTGACTTAGTAATGTATGAGGAATTTCAATACCCCAATACAAGGAAATTAAGTCCCCCTTATTCAGGCCCTTATACCGTTTTAAGAAAATGTTCTGATGTATTATTTGAAATTGATAGACCCAATGCCCTTAATAAAACTGACACTGAATTGGTTCATTCAGTTCGTTTAAGACATTTTCATCCATCTGAAAATTTTCAGTTAAATTACATTCAACAAAATACCCATAATAATGAGAAGAAGATAATAACTAAAAGAAACATCTTACGTAATACAGAAATAACTGAGTTCTGCTTAACAAGACTTTTCGGCGAAAAAGAATAATATATGATATGATATAGTATTTAATTTTTATAATATAGTTGTGTTATAAATGAGATATTTTCTTTATATTTTAATTGAGAAAACAAAGTATATAGGTTTAGTCATACAAAATTTTGAGAAATTTTAATATATACTTCTCATAATTTTATCCTAAGATGTCGAATGAGTTAAGAGTTATGATAGAAATTTGTGTTTTAAAGTGAAAGATATAAATTAAGTTTTTAGAAAAATGACTAATGAGAGAACTAATACTAGAGATATTGATTGTTATAAGAAACAAATGTAAAGTCAAGTTGCATTCTTTTTTCTCCATTGAATTCAATTGTTTTGTTAATTATTTAATTCAGCAGTAATCTTATTGCATGTCATTTAATTTTTTTTTTATTTTGAAACTGTGTGTTTTGATATACTGGCCATATATCAGGATTCACTATTTCTCGAAATTTTCCTTATCTAAAATTAAAATTAATTTAATAACTTGAAGCTTATTTTTGGATATTATACAGTGGATAAGGGAGAATACAATCATTATAATTTTGTATATGTCTCGAAACATTAAGAGGACAAACTTGTTTAGTTTGATATGTACACCTCTCATTGTTTCTTATCAGCATCCCTGAACATCTGTGAGTTGATGACGCAGATTTCTCAGAGAGATGTGTTCAAAATTAAGTAAGGTGATACAGTTTATATTAGTGAATGTGTGATGTAAGAGAAAATCAAGAATTTTTGTCTATGAAACGAATTTTTAGAAGGTTACGGAAAGATTCAAAATATTGTATGCGATATTGTTGAGTTACAGTGAATATTGAGAAAATTTTCATACATACTAAAAGTTATTATTGAAGTGAGTCCACTTTTCCGACTCAAAAATAATAAAAAAGTGCTCTTATATTCTTGTATTCTTTTATTCCTATATTCTTATAATTTTTATGTTTTATAACGCATATGAAATAAAACATTGTTTATTGTGTTGAATAGTGCATATAAGTTGTGTGCTGTACACTGTTTTCATATTATTAATAATTTCATTTTATTAGTGTCTATATTTTTTTTTATCTTTTTAAAAATGTATTTCATATATGCAAAATGTGTGTAACAATATAAGGTATTACTACGATGGCGCCAGAGTAGATTTTTATACAAAATTATTATTTTAACATTTGTATGATTTCATGTATTTTTATATTTACTATCTTATTGTTTGATATATTATTTTCCAACATAATTTTTTGTAAAATATCTACCAGCTATAATACGAATCTATTATTATGAAGGAATAGGAGGAAACGCGTGAACTCTTATTCTAGATGTCGAATAGATTTGAACAAGCTAATCTTCATTTATATGTATGGAAAGTCATGTTTATCAATTAATATGTTGGAAGTGTCCTTACTGTGCTTGTTGTTATAGTTTCACGTTTATTGTATTGCTTTTTGATTTTAGAATTACTATTGCTTAAAAATTTCTACTGTGTTTAATATGTCTTCCCAAGTTACTATGTATTGTTTTGTGTTTGTTGAAAATTGATTAAGTTTGTAAAGAGAGAAAAAATCACGCCATGACTCCCTTTTAAAATTGGGGGGCAAATGTAAGGATAATTAAATTAGATTAAAAATTAAATTCCCTATCTAGCACTTGACTCTATCTGTCTCCGTTCTCATATTCAAGTATCAAACTAATCGCCCATTTATGTCTTCCGAACATATGGCCTAGCCAATAAACATGTCTAATTCTAGATCGTTAGATTTAATAGTCAACATATGTCAGCATTAACTTGCAAGCACCATCTTCAAAGCAGCGACACTTACCAGATGTTTTTCACGTGTTATTCACGTGAAACCCCCACCATGGCGTGTTTTTCCCCTGCTTTAGCGGTCAGAATGGATGTAGAAACGATGGAATAAAGACCTTCCTTTTAAACTTTAATCTGAAAATTCTGTCTTTAAAATCATGACATATATATATTGTATATATATATATATATATATATATATATATATATGTATTTATATATATATATATATATATATATATATATATATATATATTGTGTATAGGAAGATAGAGTGCTGGCCATTCCACGTTCTCTCCAAATAATGAAGTTGTGCATTATCATTCATCAGCATTTCGCACCAGTCAGATTTCATATATGTATCACCACACTGAGAGAGAAATCTGCAAGAACTCTTTTTCCACTACCTCTGTAACTGTGACTTTCAGCACTGTTTGATGGGTTTTATCTGGTGTATTGTTTTCAACGAATCCCCAGACACCCTGAATCATTCTCCATCGTACATCTGGATTCGTTTGTGAAGAGCAGGTGCGTAGCTACCGCCGTATCAGCCATATAAATGATACGGGGCTCCCAAGCTATAGGGCCCCAACATATGTAACTATAGTACCACTAAGAAGGCTTTCATTTCTAAAAAGTGGGCCCCGAAGGAGTGTTGATACGGGGCCCATTCAGAACTAGCTACGCCAGTGGTGAGAAGAGTACATTAGCCCATTACTGTATGTTCGATGCAATGTGTCTCTAACTTAAACGAGTTCATCTATGTCGTTTTTTCATTGAGACACATACAACTGTTTCTTTTTCCATACTGAATTGCATTGTGAAGGCGTCTACGCTCTGTTGTAACGAGAGATTTTCTCTCCGATGCCACAAAATCATATGCATCGAGTTAAGGCTCAGTAATGCTTCTCTTTCTTTTGGGTTTAAGTTTTAAAAGCTAGTTTCGTAATGAGAGGTGCATGTGGCCATCCTGTAATATGTATGCCAGACACGGAAGCTTCAAATTTTAACCGATCCAGTCACTAAACTGCACTGCGAGAGACATCTAGACTTGTAGCAAACTTCTCCTGACAACCGCTTTTCCATCCATTCCGACCCCCACTTTAATAGTATAGCCAACTTCTCTCTATAGCACAATCTCCTGGATATCCACAGTAAAATTATTAACACTTGCTAGAGATTGACAAGCCTGTACAAAACGTACTCATAGAGTACGGAAAGTTTGTTCTATCATCGTTTCTTACACACATGTATGTGCCCATTTCTTTAAAATAAAGGTGATGTTTATTGTTTCTTGCATATATAACCCTTCATTATAAGTTCATTACTATCATTCATATAAGCTTGTGATTTTATTCTTATAGCTATTTTTTTTAACTGTCGAGAAACCTTATTTACCCAAATTTTTGGAGGCCAGTGTAAATAACTATGGATGTTCCTGGAAATTTTAATAGCTATTTATAGAGATTTAATTCAATTGGTAGTGAGAGAGATATATTTGTTCTTGTGGTCAGGATGCTGAAACCGTGGAACATGTATTGTTGTATTGTAAACTATATTTTTGTTAAAGATAAAATTTTAAAAATGAGTTGAAACATGCACACACACGTTTAGGTATTTCCTGGCCACCTGTTTTGTCTTTGTTGGTCAAATGTACTGAAAACCTAAATGTCTTAAGAAAATTTGTTTACTGTATATACATTTAAAGTTTTATTGTTTAAAGTTTTATGTATTTTCACTCATCTTTTTTATTTTATATATATGTTTTTGTGTCTTAAAAGTTTTTTTTTTCTTTTTTTTCTCCAAATTCGTTTTATGATATAATTGTGTTAACACTTACGTCTGTAAGCCTCATGTTATGTAATGGGGAGCATGAGAAGTTTTGAAAATAAATAAATTTAAAAAAAATGTTCCTATAGTATGAAGATGCTATTTATTGTTTAAAAACATCAAAATTAAAACAATCCTTAGAACATTAAAACAACTGCATGTAAAAAAATCACTTCACATGAGGAATTTTAACTTAATGTACAAATAAATCACAATTCTCATTAATTTTAGCAAGGAATTGCTCTTGAATTTTCTCAGAAATGCTTGTTCTGATTAATACTATTCATTAATGTATGTCTTAGAGTATAATTAATGTATACTTATTAATTTATCAATGTGTAATATCAAATTACACAATTTTGTATTAATAATCAAAATAATCTAATTTAGACACACCTTGCAGTTTGGATCCATGTTCAGAGGACGAGTAACAATCAGAGTTTGCACTTTATTAAATAATCTTTAACAAAAATCTATATAACTATCCTGAGTAACTAGGATTTTTTTTTAAAGAAAAGGGTAAAATAAGTTATATTTTAACTTTTTTCTCAAACTTTCAATACTTGCAACCCAATTTTCAAACATAAATTGCATCGCGCCCCCTCCATACAATAACAATATATCGAATTCTATAATGACGTATTTGGCGTAAAGTTATAATACGAGTTTAATTGTAAACCGTTCAAATTATCAAGAAGTATTACATTTTGTATATGACAAGCCCATGGCAATAGTAGTAAATAATTTTGTTCTTGACTTAGTATTGCTAAATTAATTATCAAATACATTGTGCAGTTTCGATGCATTTCTAAGTAGGTATATTTTATCAGTGGAAATGTATATTTTACTTTTAAATGTATTTTTTATGTATATTTTATATTCTTGTCAGAATATATTTAATTTCGCTTCCTCTCATTAAATTTGTGAATTTTTAAATATTTTATTTTCGACTTTTTGATAGGCTTGCCCCCCCTTGTAAAGTATCACACCCCCAAGGGGTGCGCACCCCACAGTTTGAGAAACGCTGCCTTAAGAAGTATTTATTTCTGTTCTGACAAAAAAAATTAATATTCTTAAAAAAAATGAAATTTTTTCAGTTGTTAGATACATTTAAACAACGATTGTGTGTGAATCAAACTTTTTTTTTCAAAACTGTTTTTTTAATGAAAAACAAAAAACAAAATTAGTGTTAAATTTAATAATTATGATTCATTTATGAACAACTATTAAAGAATATTTGAAAAGTATCGAAAATGTTTACAAAACTTGAGGGAACAATACAATTAGAACACTAATGTGTACTATAAATTTAAGAAAAATAATACCTCAATTCAATATCGGTATAGCCAAAGATTTAAAATGTTATACAGTTTTTGAACAATTCAATAAATAAATTTTTCTACATTTTGTTCACAGCTGAACTGCTAAATAAAACTGTTTTGTGATATAGGAAGCAGATTGTTATACACTACTTTTATTAATCCTATATATTATCTAATGTGTTAATATATATATGTATAAAATAAACACAAAAAACCGATTGTGGAAATGTATGAGAGAAATAAATGTAGAATTCATTAACGGGAAATTAAGTTTTTAAAAAATACTCTTGTAGTTTTGATTAAGGAGTTCAAAAATGAGTCAAAGGAATCAAAAAAAAAAAAAATTCAGTTTAAATTATTTTTCTATAATCCTACAAAATTTTAAAACTCTGAGTTAAAATGATTCAGAATTATAATTAATTTTATGTTTATTTTCATTTACGTCCAATTAACAATTGGAAACTTCAAATTGATTCAATTCAGGAAAAGAAAAAAAAAAAACATTCACTTGATTTTCGTCATTTTAAATACGAAGGTTTTTATCTATTGCGCAAATGCTTTGATAGTTATTTTTAAGTGTTGCTATTAATGTATGTAACAGCAGATACTGTGCATTTTTGAATAATACTTATTTTTTTAAAAAAGTATTTGAACTTTATATTAGTACATTGCTTAAGGAATTTTTAATAATCATTCATAAATAAGGCATTTTACAAATTTAAATGCTTTTATTGCAAAACCCGCGCACCAATTGTTGTTTTACATGCCTCGATGGACTTATAGGTAAAATTTCGTGTGTACATTAATTATTGTAGAGTTGAGTATCATTTTAAAATTGCTTCATGAACTTTCAAAAATTTCTTTAAAAAATTATAAATGGATAGCTTTTTATTGTATTTTGAGCACAAAAACTTCTTTGCGTAACACATATACATAGGGAGGAAAAAAAATTGTGAAAACCATTAAGTCAATGAGAGATTTTTTTTATTGTAACATGACCCTTTAATTTTTTAGTGATTAATTATCTAGTTACTATGCAATAAAAGAATCAAGCTTTTTGAAGTTACTTTTAAAGTCCTAAATGGGTTAGTATTAAATTTGCTTAGTAATTACTTATAGTTAAAAATTAGAATAAATATCCAATTTACTTGATAAAATTTTGGCAAAAGTTTGCTTACTAACTAGATAATTGCTTTTCCTGCTTTTAGGGAAGTTGGTGATTAGAAGATTAGTGGATTTTTGTTTTTATGTTTTAATCATACCAATTGGTTAACAAATTATATGGTCTTACTCGTGCGTGTGAAATCAGTGTTTCTAGAAATTAGATTGCTTTTATCTGTCTTTTAATAGTATACGCATTTTAAATTAAGATATTATGGCTTATTTTCCAAGAAAATGTTATTAGGATTTTTCCACTTAATTATAGATAATTTTTTTTTCTTCGGCCTTTAAGATTGTTCTTAGGAAGTAGCTAAATTCGAAGTTTAGCTGTATTAAAAAATTTTATAAAGTACATTTGATATTTTAACTATATTACTTTAACAACAGCGAATCTATTAATGTTAGAAGGCACAAATAAAAATATTATCAAGTGTTTTATTTCACAATAGAATGATAATAGTACATATATAACAACTTTTTAAACAAAATAAAAATTTAATTGCCATTTCTTTTTTATGAAAACCCTGAGTATTTTTGTGGTTGATTTCCTCTTACAATTTCTTATATTTTTTTTTATATTACGCCAGAATTTCAAAGCAAAATATTACTTATCATTATTCAAATAAAATTTAGTGTTTAAGAAAAACGATAAATAATTATCAAAAGAAGTAAAAAAAAATGAGCTATTTTATAATGTGTTACCTCATTTTTACCGTATGTAAAGGTATTCTTTCAGTCTAGGCTTTGAAATTCTTCCTTATTAATTCTACTATTATTTTAACAATAAAAAATAACCATACTGGTTCATATCATGTATCAACTGGTAAATGAAAACATAAATAATCTTGTTGATCTATTTATTGATATTTTACTGATATTTTTGGATGTTTTCTTAGAATAAAAATATTATTCCTAAAAGTGTTTTGTCATGAATAAATTGTAGAATCAATACTCCCTTGATAATATGTTATGTAATGTATTGTTCCATATTGTTCATTTCATGTTATGCAATGCATTTCAACAATTCAAAGTTCATTTTGTAATAAAAATTACGATGTGTCAATAACGTGCTTAATAATCCTGTTTTTCTTTTTAAGTTAAAACTTCAAACAGCCAAATATAATTAAATTTACAATAAATTAAATGTAAAGGTAATATCATGTCATAGTATTTATTCTGACGGATGCTAATGTGTCTCAAAAGCAATACTAATACTTCATAGATGAACATTTTTAGTTTAGATCAATATTAAAAATCTTCTGAGCAATGTTTATTTTTTACAGTGAAAGAAGTTTGATTTAGATGAAGTAAATCAAATTGAAACATATTTGAAAATGATGTTCGACAAGAAATTTTAATCCAGATAGAAACAGGGATCGTTGTGCTAATTATAAAAGTGAACTTAAGCTGCATTGACATTGGCATATGAAACGCATTTTAAACAGAGGATTGATTTCACTGAATATATAGCACATGTGCGCTTGTATAGAATTATAAAAAATCATTGCAATTTGAGATGTTGTCACCTTTTGGTTGGAGCCCTTAGGTATTTTTCACAGTATATTATGGTCTTCTGATTATTAACTAATTTATAAGAAGGATGTATTTAATATGAATGTACTATTTTATTAGAGCACATCACAAATTATGTTACATATTACTATATGATGGAAAAATTGAAACATTCTACGAGGGGATTTTCATACTTTACTGAATGATTGCTAGCACATAATAAACACATGGAAGAAGAAAGCTTTTATTAATTTTACTGTAGTGGTTAGTAAAAATAATTTGTTTTAAGTGTTCTATTTTCTACTTACAAAGAGTTCCCATAAGTCATTAGTTTTATGTACAATACATTCCCATGTAGAAACAACGGCTCCTTCCAACAGATTTGAATAATTCACCATTAATAGTATATCCTACTTTGTTGGCATATTGGAAGAGTCACTTATAGATTATGCAATTTCTCTGGAAAGCACTTCAGTTCAAATTGTATTATCCATTAAAATTTCAACAGCCGCTCGCGAATAAGGTAGATAACAAGCAATAATTTAACAGATAGCGTAAGATACACGTGATACACTCTGGTGATGATACTGAGAGATTGATAAGGGTGTATTATTATATCAACTGATATCGTTAGCTTTATGACCGTTTCCTCTGGAAAGGTAATAAATCTGAAAATGAGGGAAATGGTGAGAGCTAGAAATATTTGAAATTCTAATGAAACATTGTTGATCTCGTTTTATACCAGAAAAGAACGAGATATTCATTATTGATGAAATATTTTAAGATTATAGACGTATTATTCAGTTAACTATCATTTTTATAAATTTTAGGATTCAAGTATTAAACAGGAAATCATGCATGCATTTTAAAACATATGTAAAGCATTTGTCTGTAAAATGCGTGTGAAAGTTTATTTTGAATCTAAATCAAGCCCTTCAGATATATATGAAAAAAAACTTGCACACACACAAGTCTTGATTGAAGCCTATATTCTGTATAAACTGCCTACAAAAGAAGTACAATTAATTCTGACTTGGATACAAAAGTTTTTACTACCATTTTTTTAATAGATAAAAACTATGTATATTTTTTTCAAAAGTGCATACTGAATGTAAAATAAAAACGTAAAAAATATAAAAAAAATCTGTCATATCCATCTTTCAATAAAAAAATGACACCATGAGTAAGTATTTCTTACATGGAAATTTTAATTTAAAGGCAATTTAATTCAAGAGAATCTTAAGGTATTCGACTGGTTTCGGAGACAATTTTCTAAAATATAACTTAAATAATCATTCAGTTGTTATTTTTTTTAATTAAGTATGTTGCAAAACTATGAAAATACAGCAAGAATAATTTTTTAAAAGCTTATTTTTTAAAAAAAATTCAGAAATTCTACCAAAATATTACAAAAAAATTGCTCTTTTGCAAACAACTCTAAAAAATATGTATATCACAAAAATAAATAAAAATGTTTGCAGGAATACAATGCCTTAACGTTTAAATATGCTTCATACTAAAAAGCTCAAATTCTACCGTAAAATTATGAAATACAGGGATTCGAGATAAAAAAAACCCAGAATTTTCTTAAAAAAACTTTTTTTTTTCATTTAAAATTACATTAAAAAAAGTGTGTGCGTGTACTTATGCACACACGTAAGAAGTTATACATCTTTGGCGTAACAAAATTTAAAGTATTTCTAAAACTCTTCAGCTGGGCAAGCTGAGCCAAGGATGAAAGGCGGTCACGAGCAGAGTTGAACGATACTAACCTTCAGTCAATCGGACGAGCCAAACCCGAGATAATCACATTTTAAATAAATTTTAACTCCCCCGCATAGGGACAATAGGACCAATAACATGGTGGGGGGGAAGTTTGGTAGATTGTAGCTGGAGATGTATTGAACCGAATGTGACACCTGATACCTCACATTAAATGTCTCGATGGGAAGAATCGTTCCTGAGAATATTAAGACATCCACTTGAAGAGCCCCCGAGATATGGTCATTTTAAAATAATTAAAACATTTAAAACAATTAAATAAAATAGAAGCAGGGCACCCAGCAACTCTAAACTGGACATTATTGTGAGGAAATACAAAAAGAATCCATTCGAACAGGTCCAGAGTCTGTAGTTGGCAATGGGGCGGTGCTAGCTAAGGAAAAACGAAACTGACAGTGATTTTAAAAATAAAGTGCATAAATGGATAATTTGCATGATATTTAGTGCCACTTAGATTAGATTACATGTATAATATTGTTTTAAGGACATTTTGATAAAAAAAATTACAATATTTGGGCAAAAAATTAACTTAGAATAATCTTTTTTCAAAATATTCTCCTTTTATAAAAACGCTTCTAATATAATAATAGTTAGCTTATATAAAGTAAAGACTTCTCTCCAGAGAGTTTGAACTATTTTTTTTTTGAAAAATTCACATTATTTTCAGAGTTACCACCAATTGAAATAATTATGGGCGTTTTTTTCTTAAAATTTCTCCCCTCTGTTGTCGTAAAACGTGGATAAACCCACTTCTAAGTTTTATATTTCAAAAATTCTAGTTGAGCCTCTGTACAGAGGTCTGAGATTTATACAGGCAAAATATTATTATAATAGAATCATTTTTCACAAAAGGAGAATATTTTAAAAATTGGTCATTCTATGTCCATTTTTTGTCAAAATATTGTACTTAAATAATTTTTTAAAAACAATTTTAGATACATTTTCTAATCTAAGTGACACTAAATATCGTAATTATTATCCATTTATACGCTTTTGCAAAATCACGGTTCCGAACGTAGTCGGATACCTTAAAGATTAATTTACTAAGTTCTTTTTGCTGTTTTTTTTCGTACTTGTGGTTCACATTTTGATCTTGAAGTAGGTCTTATATCCTGGTAGACCTCGAGATACAATACAGCTATAGCGAAAAGTCTTAAATTTAAATATTACATGTACATATTGCATAATAAATTATTCATCAAGCTCAAAATATTAAAATATATTCTTGTGTTTTTAAACAAAATATTAAAAAGAAGATTTATGACAATATTTTATATAATAAATGATTAAAACTATTTATTTTTTGGAAATTGAAATCAAGTTTTAAAAATATGCGGAGACAAAAAAAAAAGAAAAACACATCTACAGTCCACTTTAAAGACCATCTAACAAAGAGTTTTTAATTACAATGTATAACATGCGGAAACCCAATAAATAAACTCGCATGTGGAGCATCATTATCGAAGAAATTTCTAAGAGAAAACTATTTCCGCTATCGTAATTAATAAAATAAGAAGAAAACTCTTTTATGGAGAAAGATTATTCGTCCACTAAAATCTATAATATCTTAACGGCATGCTTCTATAGTGTGAGAGCAAAAAAAAAAAAAAAAAAAAGAATAAACGATGACATTAGAGGGGGCACATTAATTAAACACTTACTTCAGTTCATACACCCTCAAAACAAAACTCATTTCAGAGTAACATTATTACTCTGAAATGAGCAATTACCCAATATTTACATTTTTGCAAGTTTGTTGGTATAACGCTACAAGAAACTCAATTCAGCTAAGTTTTACGCTCTGATTACTTATACACACTACTTATTTTATGAAAGTAATATCATGATGAAACAATTTGTTTCAACGTTAGTATACGCATTCTGAAATTAAATATATTCGGCATTAAAATGTGGTCTGCTTTAACAACAAAAAATATTACTTATTAACTAGAAATAGGAAGTGCAATACAACATAAATATAATTTTTTCATGATATCTATATACTAATTTGAAACAAAAATGTCATAAATATACATTAAAATTATCACGCAACTTAAAAATTCATTACTTGAAAATTGTTTAGGTTTCTTAAAACTTTATGAAAAAGGAGTTTGAGTAATTGATTTATATATACACACACGCACACATTCGAACCTCCATGTTACGAACGTCTATATTTCTATGTAGTAAACTTTTTCTTGGAACCAAGAGCATTCCACGATTTTCTTGATAAAATAACCTATAGCGAAGTGCATTTTCTATATAACGAACTTTTTTTCTTGTGATTCACTTTTTTTCCTCCCTATTTTTAAAGTAATTCTGGACATTTCAAGTTATTCTCCATCTTAACACATTTTAAGGTGGTCATAAATCTTGAACTGGTTTTATTGGGTGTCTGACTTACCGAATGAAATATAAATCAGGGAATCCAAGAAGTACATTCTTTAACCCCCATTTTCCAGTTCACTAGAAACAACATCGATGTCCCCTTGCACTTTGAGAGGAATTATCTTTATAAAATAATGTATGCTTAAAATTACTTGTATACTTTAATTAGAAAATGTCTTCAAAATTTATTAAATTTAATATAAAATTATTCTGTTACTGCTGAAAATACAGTGTATTCCTTGATATTCATTTTTCTTGTTATCCTTGAAATTTACTTTTTTTATGGGTAAGATAAATAAAATAATTATAAATTAATTTTCAAAAAGGTGTGAACAATTCCTTTTTTAATATATAGTGTTTATGAATTTAAAATTTGTCTTTTGTCGCATATACTGAAAGATTAACATCTATTTATACAACGAACTATTTTTCGGGATTTAGTGACTTCGTTATATAGAGGTCCGACTTTATATATATAGGAGGGTTTTTTTCATTAAATGAACCATAGAATTACTAATTTATCGTACAAGATGGTGGTGCATGTTTAATAAAATTAAATATACTTTATTTTTTTATTAGAAGCACGGTGTATGTGTTTGCAGGTCCTCTTAATTTTAATACAGTTTCTATCAATATCAAGTTTATATATATATATATATATGCTTACTTTTATTTTATCTTATTTTACTAATTTTTACTTTTATGCGGAACTACTTTTTACCTCATTTTGTATTGGCGGGAAATATTAACTTGATGTTATGTTCACGTGGTAAGTTTTAGTATCTTGTAGTTTTATACAAAGACCTTTAACTCTGTACTAGTAAGTAGTTTTTGAATTTTCCGGGTACATTATTACATTATCAATAGTGTATTTTTATTTGGTAGCAATTGCATAAATATAATGTCTCTTCTTTTCCCCCGGGGATGAGTAGTACAGGAAAATTACAGGTGAAGGTTGTTTGGCCGAAAAACATGTTTAAACCTGCATTCTTGACTCCTAAATTAAACGCGCGCATTGGCTAAGTAGCTAAAGTTCGTCTTTTATGCATCCGCTATTTCTTTTCGTCTGTCTCTGTCGCTCCCCCTCTTTCTAGTTCGTTTTGTCTTTCTGCCCACTCTGTCTCTAGGGGTCATGGCCGCGGTAGCCTTATGGTCAAGGTTTCGGATCATGGCTCGCATGTCACGTGCTCGAGCTCAGTACTACTAAAGACCCTCCGTGTAGTTGAACGCGATACGCGTTAAATCAGTCGAGAGCTCAATTGTCCTCCCGTTTGTGTGGTGTGGTAGTTAGAAGAGGTTATATTTTTCGTAACCTGAAAAGTGATTTCATCTTAATATGTGCTTCATATCTTCCGTCATTTCCTATTTCTCCATGAAAATACGAAGGATACTCCTTTTTGAAAGCGGTTACTAAAAAGCATATTAATTAATAGAGTAACAATAATCCTCTATACCCAAACCGTACGTTCTTGAGGGTTTCATATTTTATACGTTTATGCTTCTGGAAGTGTCATACGTAATAAATGCCCGAATCGAATGATTGAGCGGGTTTGCAGAAAGTGTGAAATGTCACTTTTTATCAACAATCGATGGTTGTAATTCATGTCTCACATTCAGCTGGCATAAGCCTAGCTTGTTTACAACTACAACGAAAACATAGTACCTCTTAATCTGTCGTAAAAAGGTAATTATCACTATATTTTTTTTTCAATTGCTTAAAGACACATATTTGTCTTAACGTTTAAACAACTACAATAATAAAAATATTAATTATACTCTATTATTTTTGCTTGTAGGACCCAGGATTACGTTGCACGATCGTGCGACTTGGGTATTATTTGAGTCACTGTAAATGTAAAAGTCAATGTGAGTTTTATTTTCTGTTTTAATAATTTTTATGGAATCCCAAATGAAAGCGAAATATAGTGTGATACATTTAATACCATATTTGTTGGGGGTTGTCATGGTCAAGTCTCTTTTTTTTCTTTTTCGATCTTTTTTGCAATTAATTTTCTTTTTTATACATTTGTGGAGGATTATGGAATTTCTTCCTCTACATAGAGCTACACTCGTATTCCCCCGAAAAAGATAAGAAATCAAGGTTTTATGGTGGGAGTTGGTAAGAAATGGTTTATTTTCTAATGTTTGTTTTTTTAAATAATACAATTTTCTGGTACATTGTATTACTTTTTCCCAGAATACTGTTGTAACTTTTAACCAAAAGCTTTTTCAGGTGTTTAAAAGTAAAAGAGTTCTCACTCAAGAAATCCTGCAATTGATGAATATTTCAGATTCTAAAAATTAGTGTTTTCTCGGGTGATGGCTATGCTGCGAACAAAACACAAAAACCACATTTACTGGAAGGAGAATAAAGTTGAAATGAGAGTGATGAAGAAAACATGGAAATATTTGCAATGTAACGATAATTTTGGATCTTTCTTTCCCATCAAAGACTCATGCACCCATTCAATTCATTGGCTGAAGCATCAGTGTAACATCTCCACCTACAAATAAAATTATTTTTACTGATGATGAAGACGGCAGTGCTGTAATTTCCCCCAAAAAAAGATATAAGTATTATAACCCACCTGTCAAAAAGCCAAGTCAGGATAAAAGGACCATATGTAGCAATTTACGATGTGGTGGTGACATTTCAAGACACCGAAAGTGCAAATTTGAAAGTTTTAAGAGCAGTTCGAAAACATGTTGTGTAAAATGCAACGCTTGTTTCTGTTAGTCAAAAACTAAAGCATGCTTTAAAGATTTTCACAGTAAATAAATAATGAGTCAATAAAAGAATGAATTATACATCAATAACTTCCTTATTTGTAACTTTTAAGTGTGTTTCTTCTATCAACTAAGAGCCAAAAATGTAAAGCTCGTAAAATGTCACTAGAAGATACCAACCTGCAATTTCCATGCGGGTACAGTCTACGTTCTAAAGGGGGGAGGAGAACAAAATTTTTTAAAATTATTTTTTCCAGAGACATTGCGAACAAAATAGTGTTAAGAACCATAATAATTTAATATTTAAAGATAAAAATATACCGGGTCTTAAAGGGATATAATTCCTTTATTCTAAATGTTTAAATCATATAACCATTCCTTATCTTGATCATATTTATTTTATTTATTAGGGAAAATCAAAAAACAATAATGGATTCAAATACTTTAATAATATGACACCGGTTGCATATATGTTAACTGTGTATGTGTTGACAAACGTAGCCCATCTTTTATTCAAATCTAGACTCTGTTGCAGGAGTTCTTAACTTGATCTGGGCGCCTCTGACAAGCAGGAAATTGCTGGAGAGCGTAGTTAATAAAAGTGGAATGATTCTCAATATTTCTGTATTTTATTGTAATTATAAGTATCATAAGCAATATCCTTCACAAAAAGTAACAAAAAAATCAAATTAGTTACATTTAATATGATTTTTTGCATTGCATATTATAAACTAATTTTTTAAATTCAGGTGTGTATAACATGATAATACCAATCCAATAGCATCTTCGAAAATGCTATCGTTAAGTAGAAATCTGATTGTTGATTTAATTCCTGAAAACAATGATTCATATAAATATGTGGTACTGAAATAGGATTTTAGTTTTTGTAAGCTCCTTTCTTAAAAAACAGGATATATATATTTAATCTTCGGTTGGATTCCAAATGTTTTCACTAAGTCCGGAAGATTTTGCAACAATATCTGTCTGAATAAGTAAAATATCTTCTTCATTGATTGATTGATTATTAACGTCGCTCTGTTCAGTTACACGAGGGCTTTTGGCGACGGACCACGTAATTTTGAACCATGGTCAAGTGACGTGGATGACACCTGAGCTGGCTCCCCCTCTCCTAACTACCACACTTCACCAACGGGAGGACGTTTCAGCTCTCGACAGATTTAACGTGTATCGCTGCCCTACAAGGCGGGTCTTTGGTTGTACTGGGCTCGAACTCGTGACAAGGTAAGCTAAGATCCGATACCTATACCACTCGGCTAAAGTGGCCACATCTCATGAACTGAAGATGCTTCTACCTGAATAACTTGCCCCATGGAATTTGCAACTTCAGAAGTATTAATATTAGGATTAAATGGGTTTACAAAATATGTAGCCTCTCACTCAATAATCGAAATTGATTGGAATATGTTTCGTCTTATTAAGGTACAATGAATAACATTGGGTGAGATTGAATCCGTGGGTCTTCAAAGACGATAACTTATAGTACTGACACCAGTGATAGTGATAACAAAACTGTGTTGCAAGTACAATATGTTCATGGCTTATATTTTACTACTCTATAAGTATGATGAATCTCGTCACTTTACCAAAAATTGTGGCGGGCCACGGGTTAGCAATGATTGATACTGATATATTATGTAGCGGTCAGACGGGGGCACTAGGTTAAGAACTCTTGCTTTAGTGCATTTTGGAAATAGACTCGTAGAGATCATCAAGATATTGGCTGCAACAAACTTATTTTAATCAGCTAAACTTCACCAGAAAAGCATTTTTCAAAAGCAACAGATAATAAGTTAAATCTATCAGGTATATCATATTTATAAAGTAATTTTCAAACTACTTTCATACACACTGGCGTAGTTAGTACTGATTGGACCCTTCATCAAATTTCTTTGGGGGCACATTTTCGGAAATAAGAGATGTTTTAATTGGGCTATTGATACCAATTTATGATTTTTTGCTTACATATATTGGGGCCATGTATCTTTGATACGGTGGTTGCTACACCCTTGATCTTGCATATACTTTTTAAAAACGTTGGGTTTTTGCTCATCTTTCAAATGAATCTACGTAAAGTTAATATGTAATAAGTATATTATCATTATCTCTCTATAATGAGAATATGATGTATTTTAGTATGTTAAAAAATTACTTTGATATTCATCATTTGTGATTTGAAAATTAGTCCATGCTAGTTAAATGTTTTATCTATAGAAAAGGTTCTTGATGTATAAAAAAAGTATAAGTGTATTTTCCAGAAATAAACGAAATTACATTTAGTATTAAATACTATCGTATTAATTTGCATTGTGCTTTAGACAAACATGGCTTATTTTCCAGACAAAAATATCGAGCCAAGTTGTCGAAGAATAAGGTATATTTCGATCACTATGTCTTTGAAACTGACCAAAGTTACTTTCTGTAAATTCCAAATAAAAAAAAATAGAATGTTCTTTTAGAGTTTGTCCTTTGAGGATTATAATGTATAGAACTAGCATCACACAAACATATAAGTGATCCAAGGGAAAGCAAAAAAAAATGTATATATTTATATACACTTCGTCATTATTAGAGTAGACAAAATTGAGCGTATTTTTTCCCCATTTCTTTGCTTCAGGCATCATTTATCATCAGCGAAAGAGTAGCAATGTCAAACCCGCAGCGTCAGGAATTCGTTTCTCTACTGGATGTCCATGTTCTGAGCTCAATTAAAGACAAAGAATGATGAACGATTGTTTCTTCGGAATCGCCGATTTCTATTTTTTATCCTTTTGCAGTATGTTAGCTATATTATTGGCAAACATTTAAGGTTTGATCTCCAGTATTACATTACTGAGTAATTAGGTAGGTGTGATAGAAACCTGTGCATCTCTGACAAGTTTGACATCTGTTGTTTGTTTTTCATGATCGATGACCAAAATGCTTATTACCAATTTCCAGGAACTTTATATGTAATATGTATTCATGTGTTTGGTAACTATCGCAAAAAAGGAGATTATTGAAAAAAATTAAACTAAGAAGAAAACCAATTTTAACGATCATCAGAGTAGTTTCTCTTGATTCGTAATCTAAAATACAGTTTCACACTTAAATATTGAAAGCGATCTTTTCTCAAATTTGTGACATCCTATATACTAATGCTTCATACATTTATTAAGAAATATGTGTTTATTTTTTTAATAATTTTTCTTTTTTATTGGCTATATAATAAATTCTAATACATTTACACTATTATAATTTTTAATTCACAAATACAATTACTGCTCTTCTTGTTATTGATATACTTTGGTAAGCAATCTTGAGAAAAGTCCAAAATATGTTGTTGTTTTTTCTTTTCTGTAGAACATCAACTATGACTAGTTCTATTGTTCTATAACCCGTTCAGGAGTATGTTCACATATATGTGATCACTTCATAGGACACATCATCGAATGTGATATTGCGTCTTCCCCGTAATTACACTGGTCTGATCTGGAATTGGAACTTATGGAATTTGGATGTTTATAAACTAGAAATATCGCTGTATTTTATTACAGTAATGATTTTATATGAATTTTTAAATGAAATTAGGCTTAATAGGAAAAAATCATCTAGTCCCGAACAGGGTTAAAAGGAATATAACTGGTCTAGAGGATAAAAGCCTTTATAAATGTTTCATAAAACCAAGCATCATTTTGCATGGAATTTCAAGAGCCATAGAATATTTTTGTAATTCAATTTTAACGACAACATAATTGTGTCATTTATTGCTCTTGTTGACATAATTCCTTAATTAAATATTTATTTAGTTATCCTCTTTTAAAGAAATTTTACCACAAAATAATTCATCGGTCTTAAAATACAAGTAAATTTCAAGCTTTATATCTTAGTTTTTTTTTACCATTATAATACTGAAAATTGGAAAATCTAACAAAATGTTGTAATTCCATATTAAGGTTTATTTAGGTTTTGGTATATAAGTTGATAAAAAGACACTGTGTAAATGTAATTTTTTTCCATTTTTTCTTTTAATTTTTTTTAAAAAAGTATAAAGTTAAATAATCCTGATCTTTATCTGAAGAAGAATTTATTACGTCAATTTCTATCTCCCGATTAATGTAGGTTATAAGTACAGGTTTATTTATAAATAACACGTAGGCTTAAGAAATTAAATTTTGGAACTTTCTAATAATCTATATCATATGGTTAAATTAGAAAAATCCATTAATCGCCTTTGACACAGTGGCAACTTCTTGTGCCACACGTTTCAGTCAGCAAATGACAGAATAACTGTTAAACTGCTGATGACAGCTTAATGACTGTTTTAGGGACTTAACCATCTTGTGGAGGACCGCACACGCACAATAATTCGCTAAGTTGTGGCTGCGTAGTAATATTGGCCTTTCATCTACTAGGCAAACCCCGAAATTGATGACCTTAAGCATACGAAATTTGCTTTTTAAGACGAGGTGTAAAATGCTTGTCAAAACAAAATTTAAACGTCATTTGAGTCTTCCGTCCCGTATAGTGATTTGTAAAACTAACTTTTGTACCGTAGTACCTGGTCTCGAATCCAGAAGAAGGCAAATATATCTGTAAATGTCTAGTGCATGTGCGTCATGGGGGGGGGATTCTGAATAGCCATCGAGCCGCCAGTCCTCTATTTAGGTTGGGGGAAGGGGAAGATAATTGGGAGGCCCTTCGAGTTCTCTCTTGGTGGGATGATGTTCTCTCTCAAAACTGGAGTGGAGCCAAACCAAATCGCACTGCCTTCTGTACGGGAGCGTAAAACTAGTGCCTTGCCGCGATGAATTTCATGGATTAGATCTGATATTACTGTCTATCAGGTAAAAAAACAACAACCCAGGCATCACTTTGAAACTTTCTTACAGCGTCACAGGGATCAAATAATTAAAAAAGAAGCTCTTTCCCTCTGTACAAAAGAGACCCTAGCGAGAAGTGTCCCCAACAACCTACAGTCCCGCATGAATGAAAGTCAGCTATTCTACAAATACAAAAGCACATAAAGTTTCCATCTATTCCTTTTTTAATTGAATGTGTTCAGCCATTAGCCTTCTTCAAACAGAAACCACAAGATGTCGTAAAACTTTTCTCAATGATTTTATCTTTTATGACCGTGTTTTCATTCTCCTGACGCTTTGGTCAATTTTTCGCACTAAGGGTCGAAAACGATTTTTTTTTCAGTAGTATTAATGGATTAAGGTACTTTTAAATTTCGTTGCTAATCTAACATGTGGTAATTTTCTCAGGGTTGAGGTCAGTGATTTGAACTGATTTCCTTTGGTTCTTAAGCGCACGGGTTTGACGTCAGGGTCGGAAAGGATTTCCTCTTCAGTTCAGACCCGTGGTTAGCGCTTTTGACACCTAGGATTTTATGAAACCTCAAATTGATGTTATATATATATATATATATATATATATATATATATATATGTATATATAATATTATATATAAAGTATCTTCATGTGACAGATATTGACAAACTTTGGACACAATAGAAACAGTACTTTCTACATTTACAAAAAAAATTATATTGACAGCCAACAGGATCAATCCTATAGTATCGGCCACCCACGGGCAAAAATCTAATGCGCCAGCCCTTTAGAAAATTTTTCATATGTTGACTAATACTCAACGTTGACATTATAAACTCATCTACCTCTTCAAGAGGGAAAATTAAAAGATTAATAAAAATTAAAATAGACAGAAAAATTACTTCTTTCCTTAACTGATTTTTCTTAATTACAAGGTTATTATTAAATTGAAAATTTTTAATTTCCCCAACACATATTGAACTTAAACACATCTTTGTCTTAGATAATATTAACTATATATTTGAAATTTTCGTAAAGCAATTTTGGCAAATATCCTTTTTGAGGTGTCATTGTTAAACATCAATCCACACTGATATGGAAAAAAACCCCACATTTTTTGCATATTGTGGACTCTGCCACGAATTTGACAATCAAATTATGTGTGTAATGAGTAGATATTAATGGACATTGGACCAACACACTATGCAATACTATTATGTTTGTGCTATGCTACTGAGAAATCGGGACAAATTTTGATTTTTCAGTAATATTTAAAAGTAATCATATTTAATCTACTTATAATAAGGTATTATCAGATTTATTTTAAAGAATTTGTAAAAAAAAAATGCTTGATTGAAAGAATTTTATGCGACCCCCCTACCCAATAAATTTCTATGTGAACCCAGCATGTAAGTAAAAAGATAATACAACTAATCACAAACACAAATGTACTTTAAACTAATTTGTTAATTAAATAGCTTAGACCAACGATACTTAACTAGAGGACCGTGGGTCACATTCAACCCACCATGCCTTTTTAAGTGGCCCGGTCATGACCCATTAATCTGAGAAATTCATTTATTAATGAAAATTTGTTGGGAAATTCTTTGTTAAAAAACCAAATATATCAATTTTGGTTTTTGCTGCCGATGTCGTATGGGTACGCATTTTTATTTTTTTTTATTTCTGATTAACGATAGTAGAGTACCGAGCATTTTATGGGTGGAACTAATTTCTTAACTATATCTTGCAAACGAACAACATTTGAAGAAAATAGATCGGTTCAAGACGATTGGGAAGTTGACTATTTTGTAGTAAAAACAAGTATGGTTCAGTAATTGTTTGATTTGACTGGAAAGTATTATATTTAACAAATACCAATAAACAGGAATCATTCAATGACACTTTTCCTCGAATATTTCTTTCAAGGGGTGATAAATAGGGTTTCTTGAATAATCTTTACAACAGCAAAATGTTTTTTGTGAGTGGCAACGACACAGCGGTAATAAAGGCACCCTGTGAAATATGCTATAATATTGAAAATCATATGAAAAAGTTTATTGATGCAGAAATTGTGAAAGAACGATTCTTAAATACTTCTAATTTAGAAAAATCTAGTGACCAAATTGAAGAAAATATAAAAATAATAAATAAAAAAAAGCAAAATAGGAGTTTTAATATTTTGATCAATTTCCACATTTTAAATTTTCAATGTTCTCTTGGTCTTAAAGTGTTTCTCTCCTCCACCCCTCCACCCACATTAATTCTCATCTTGAGGCTTGCGTGAAATAGCTAACATATGTATGCTGCCCGGCAGAAATAAATGTTTGAGTACCCCTGGCTTAAAATATTTATTTTCTCTCTCGCGCGCTTATTATAGGAAGATCAATATCGATTAGTTTGACATTTTATTGCCCTTAAAACGCAATTTTCATGTTGCATTATTTTTTCAAATTTCAAATGATGTTGACGATCGAATGCTAAAATATCACGATTTTTGTCCTAATTTTTAACTTTCTAAATTAATAAGAACACTTTTCTTTTTGTCAATTTTTGTTTTACAATAATTTGTAAAATTCTAGAGCAGTGATTCTCAAAGTGCTCTATATCGACCCCCAGGGGTCTCTGACGAACTGTAAGGGTTCCACATCAGCGGATAAAGAATTTAGGGGTCCATGAAGTGTAAATTGGGGCCTAAGATAGTGGCTCACATTAAACCAGACCGGGATTTTAAGTTTAAAGAAAACTTAATCAAGTGGAAATCACATATTTTATCTGTTTAATGAATGTATTTGAAATTTAATGAGGTAACTTTGTAGTTGTAAGGATACAACATAAATTTTATTAAAACAAGGACCACCCTTTCAGTGTTACTTCCCACGATTAAACTTAAGGAGAAGAATATTGGACGACTTGAATCTTTCCAGTTTTTCACAGTCAATCTGCCTGGAAAATGACGCTTTAATCTAAGTTCAGCGTTTAAATGCCTCTAATCAAATTTTTGAACTGTTTGAGAGAGCTTTGATACTATGGTAATACCACAGTAGGCAATGGATTTAGATGATCTCATTGAAAAAACAAGTAATATAGAAAAAAATTAAGTCAATTGCTACTTAGATCAACAAAGAAAAAATTTATTTTAGCTATGTTTATTAAATAGTTACTATTAATATAAATATGTATATACATATGACAGAATCACAACGATAATTGGTAATTAATTTTTATTAATTGTCATTAAAGTATCGGATTGTCATCCGAAACAACCGTGTATATAAAATTCCAGTTCAACTGAATGCTTTAAAACGTGAGAAAAAAGCTTTGACACAAGTCGCCAAAAATGATGCCACCGTGGCTGTATTTGTAATCCTTTAAATAACTAGATTTAATCAATTATTTTTTATTAATTATAATTAAACTATTATATTGTTATGCAAAATAATCATGTATATAAAATTTCAGCTCAATTGAGCGCTTTAAAATGTATTTTACTAACGATTGAAAATTCCACCAAGATAAATAAATAAATATATAAATATAGAGAGAGTGTTATAGTAGGAATTGAACAACAACAAATGTCATATCATAAGAGGAACTGATCGGAATGGGCCGTAACGAAGATCTTAAAGTAAAGTTTAGAAATGGATGTCACACAGTAGTTTTGACTTTAAAAATACGTATTATTTATCTCGAACTATGGATTAACACGAGAAAGTTTTAAATTTATTTTACAAGGGAGAAGGTATTTTAGTGCAGTTGTCAATCTCGAAACTAAATAAATAAAAACCTTGATTAAACCTAACAAGAGTGTTGTTGCCATATGTGGAAAATATGTTATTAAAGCGCCATATTCATCCTTTCGTATGCTCAGTTATTTTATATATTAATTAAACTTCAATTTAATTATTTAGCATGTGTCCCTTTTTAAGGTTTTAACTACTATCATTTACTACAGTTAGAAATCTAAATCTTCTTAAGTAAGTAGATCTATATCAGCGGTCAAAAATGCATCTAAGTTTATGAAAGAATTCAGTAGTAGGTAAAGAAAAAATGAAGACAGAAATTATTTTTATTTAAAGTATACATCTTATGAAGCCGAAAATGACTTTCTACAGAAGTCCGTTGAACTAAATTGTTAATTAATGTTTCATGACATATGCTTTCTAATGTTATCATTGAAATATAAAGATACAGATAAATTTCCTTTGCATTCAGTTAAAATTTCGTTTTATTATAACATTTTTTTTATTTTTAAATGCTGAAATATTATCAATTTTTATGGCACTGTTTCAAAATGGTTTTCAGAAATATATTCTCAAATCATTTAATCTCTGAATTTAAAATATTCATATTCAATCTCTTTCTTTTTTTTTCCTTTTGAAAATTGCATTAATCATTAAAGTGATTATAAATTTTGAATGAAATAACTGTTCACAAAAGATCTATTTACTTCTAAAACAGTGTAATTTTCTAAAATTTTAAATTTTTGTGGTATAAAAACAAACGATAATTTGTTAAATATGATTAAGGAAGTAATATATATAATGTCAAGAAGATGCGTCAGATATATTTTACAAAATGCTGTTATCCGCATTTCCCCCCTTTCTGTAAATTCGTTTTCCATATGAGAGTAGTACAGCATGATTGATTCAAAATGTCAGAGATCGCATCAAAAAGATCCGGAAATCTTTGCCGCAAGATTAAGATCGTGATCGATGGTTTCCGTAGTCGAGACATTAGAAAAAAATCCAAGTAAACAAAAAGAAAAGTACAGAAACCTAACAAGTTTAATGTTAGTGGAAAGATGATGAAATGAGTTGAGGGTAAGTTCGAGTCATCAAAGCTGCATTTAGGGTATTCTTTGGTGTCTTTTTTTTTTAATACATAAAACCGATTTCTGTTCCCAAAGTTATTTTTTCAGTACCAAATATATATTTTTTGTTCAAAAATTGATTTAATGTATGTAGTATTGTGTGTATTCAATTTTAGATTATTGGTGAATTAAATTCACTTATAAATTAAGATAAATTGTTTAAAGGTTTTTACCGAGAGATAACTCCATGTAAATAGCATATTCTCTTAGTTATAAAATGTCAAAAACTATATTGTTTTTCCTGAAGTAGATAGCTATGAAAAAAATCGCCAAAAAGAAATTGGTTGACTCATCAGGTATAAACATGATAATTACCACAATTCCCATACTTAAGCAGGCATTCACAACGGACTTTTTATATCACATAAAACTACACACCTCCATAGCGACCTAGTAGCCATGATCATAGACTAATGTCTGGCGTGCAATAAGTTAAAAAAAAACCATAATGCCACTGAAGGCCCGCTGTATAGATGGACTGATGCACATAAATCTGTCGTTGCTTAAAGTTAGTGGAGTGGGGTACCAGCTCAGATGTCGTCTATGTCCCTTGGCCGTGGGTCAACATTACGAGGTCCGTCTACAACTGTCCTCGTGTTGCTCTATAGGGCTACTTTAATAAATACTCAGTCACACTATATTTATTCGCAAATAAAAGAAAACAAAAGAAGTTCAAAATACTTATGTTTGATTACAATTGGCACATCATCAGCCTTTAACAAGAATTTAAAAAAAGAAGGGAAAAAAGGCTATTATTAATTTTTTGCAAAATAATACTGTAAGGATATCGCAACCCCACACCTGTCCACAGGTCAAACATATGTGAGAGATCTGGCAGTGGGTCAGGTATATGTAGAGGAAGGCATGACAGCCAGAAAGCCAGAGATCAATCTCTCTTTAAGCTCTCATTTATTCCAAAATAACTTTCACTCCATCCTGAAGAAGAACCATAGCCACGCCTCCCAGATCTCTTTGTCTTAGCCAATGACCGTTATGCCTCTACGCCGATTGAAAACCTTCACTTTCGCTAGATTCAACATTAGAGTCCAACAGGACTATGTGCTCCGAAAGCATCGCAATGATAAAACATCGCAGAATGCCACATATGGCAGTGTTTTTCAAACTGTGGGGCGAGCACCTCTGGGGGGCGCGGTAAACCTACAAGGGGGGCGCGAGCATATTGAAAATAAAAGATTAAAAAAATTATTTACTGGAATGAAGTAAAACAAAATACTTTCTGACATAATAAAAAACACACATTTACACTGATGTTATTTATATATATCATCTGCGATATTACGTCATAAAAAAATAAAAGCTTCTACTTCAAAACCTCATTAGCTATCTTTGATACTATAACCAAGTAAAAAACATTTTATTTGATTTGCTATAATCCCATGCTGAGAGAATTTTTTTTTATTACGTTTATAATCAAACCTAAAATGCTACTTTTTCAGAGAAAAAGAAATAAAACCCATACCCATATAATCAAAAAAAATTAGGAAGATAAAACATCCATCCCTGTTGTATACTATTGCCATCAGCTGTAGGCAGCAGAATCTATTTGCTGCGGTTTGACCTTCGAACTTACTTGTACGGTTAGTTACGTCCCTGCTCTTATGTATTTGTTTTTTCATTTAGGGAAGTTGAAAATAAATTATTTCTGATGCAATTTTTTCCTTGTAAAATTTTTTATGATTTTTGGAAAAGCACAGAGAGCACTTTGAATGATTACTAGGCCAAGATTTATTTTTTTGAGTATTCTCAAACATATAAAGCATAATGAAAAACGTTTTACATATTGTTTAGAACATCCATATTGTAATAAATACACTTTTAATCCGGGAGCGGTCATGCCGAGCACAGAGTACACGAAATCGGTAATTCTGGCAAATATGTTTAATTGTTACCAATGGCCCTATCACTATCCTCCTGTTTGACAGTCTTAACGTGAACTAAAATATATTTGTCACATATCTTCCTCTTTTTTGGGGAGTGACAAACGTTTTTTTACAATCTTAAGGTACTTCTTATGACTGAGTTCCCGGTGTGATAACTTTTTTTCCGAAATATTTTCTATGTCCTTGAATGTAGGTGAGTATATTTTCTCTTAATTAAATTATTCACTGGAACTACGATTTTTATTGTGTACTATAAAAACAATTATAAAAAAAGGATTGGGGTAACTCACATTATCCCCGCTAGACCATTAGTATCGAGTGCACGCCTGCTCCAGGGTGAAAAAATGTTGAAGTCTTTTCGCTTTAAATATTAAAAATAATACAATTATTCTTCATCGGAATTTTATATTATTGTTCCTTGTTCCACATCAACTCTAAATACTAATAATGTGAGGCTTAAAATTACAGTTCGCTTAAAACTAATTATAATTTAAACAATCATTTAAAAAAATCATTTTACATTTTTGTAAACATTGTCGCGCACTTGGCTTTACTCTCCTTACAATTCAGCAATTATATCAATAATGTTTTATTTTCTTATAAATGAACTCGTTCAAAGAGCGGGTACTTCAACCTGTATACTTTTAATGTATCAGTGTTGCACAGAATATTCTATAACTAATTAATTAATACTAAATTAAGAACAAGTTTAATAAGTATTAGCGAGTTACATGGGCTTGTCTTACAAAGCAAAGTTTTTCAAAGGAATGCTTATGATTAGAAATTGACCCTCTGAGTTATTTTTCTATATTTAGCTGATATCTATATTTTGTCTTCTAAGCAGCCACCGCATTTTGTAATGTGTTCCAATTTAAAAATTAGAGAAAAGAAAAATAACATAATAATTATCCTATTACTTAATTTCTTTTTTGCTTAAAAGTAACATATACAAAATTTAATATTTATGTCATGAATTTGTACTGTTTATAATAAAGATTGTTGCTTTAGCGTCAAAGTGCATTTTTATTTGATTCAGTACATTATTAATGTATAAGGGAGGGGGGGTGCGATAAAAATTGTGATTGAAAAGAGGGGCGCCAGTATTGAAAGTTTGAGAAGCACTGACATATGGGATTGAGGACTGTGTTGCAGTCTGTATGCCCAAAGAACGTCTATTCAATCAGACAGACCGAACTGGATGAGATTGGATGACGCAAACCGCGAACAAGGGAAGAGAGAAGAAGCTGGATGCGGAAAAACTTGATCGGTGAATAAAGCACGAGGAGGAAGAAACGACGGGCGATTTATTTTTAATCCATCTGTGAGAGAATATCTTGATGTTACTTGTTTTGTTACGTGTCCCTTCATATGATCAAAATAAATAAATGGAACTAAATATTGCACTTATTATTTTCCATTTGAACACCTCCCCAGTGATCAATCCTCGGAGAAAAAAACCCAGAAGTTAATAGATACTTTTTTTTTAATAATTTTGTATGAAAATCATACACGTGTTTGAAACAATCGCTGCGGCAGGACAATCTCTACATCAAGCCAGTCGTAAATTTAAACATAAACATCAATAAAAACTATTTATAATTATTCTTTATTCTAATTTGAATTGATATACCAGAGAAAGAAGCTATAACGTTTATATACGCGCGCACGTGATCAAGAAAGTTATTTTTAAAAGGATTATGAAATAACTTTAGACTTTGGAGTTCATTAAATAAATATTTCAAGGTTTTTTTTTCAAATTCATTATTAAATTTGAGAGAGGTATGGTACAAATACAAAAAAATTTATAATTATTAAAAATACATATTACTTATTTTTAAAACAATATGTCTGTTGGCGTTCCCATTACTTTTTATTTCACTTTTCTAATTGACGTTTAAAATTTTTCTGATCTTACAAGTGAGTTAGAGACCTTTCACACGAATCAACTTGTGCCATATATAACAAAAAGAGGTGATATTCTGAGCTACTTTGAACATAATTCTTATGAGACCCCTTACATGCATGGTCCAGTGACACTTTCTGCAGTTCCACTTTTTCAAGCACTCGATAATCAGGTTTTCTTCCTCACTGAAGCAGAAGTCGCCAAAGTGGTTGTCCGCGAGAAAATTTCGCTGGTCCCTAGAAAATGTGTAATATTTTTACTCATCACGTTAAGATATGTTTTAAGATGTATTGAAACTTAATTCAATTAATAATAATAAGTGAAAAGTTATAAAAACGCTACTTTACAGAATAACGCCACTGTAAATAAGTCTTATGATGTAGCTGTATTGTTTTAGCTACATGTTTCGTTTCGTCTCGTTTCGCACTTTTCCAATGTTTCATCTCCTGTATGTCGCATATTTATATCAGTTGAAGCATTTAAAGGTGGGCTTACAGACGGATTGACTTCAATATAAAATATATTCAATATATTAATTGGGTTATTAAAGGAAGTTTTTTTGTGTACTTTTGTATATTGGTGTTTTTATAAGGCAGGTATAATCTTAAATCTTAACCATGTGCATATTTTCTTTTATTTGATATTTATTGGGATAAAATTAGTTTGGCTTTTATAAATCTCTCTTTTATTTTAGATTCAAATAAATTAAACCTATAATGAGTGAAAAAACCCCAAAATAATATTATCAATTATTTAATAATTCAAAAAGTATTGAGAACTAATAGTTCTTCCCATAACCATGGACTGATCAATAAATCAGACACTCCATGGTCTTCATCAGGCTCCATTAAAAAAACAACGTTGAAGCGGAATGTGGAGAAAAGAAAAAAACGCAAAGTATCCTGTTTAAGAAAAATGACCATGGGAGATAAACCAACACTAAAGGGGTTTTTTCTCATGGTAAATCAGATTGCGCAATACATAAAAGCAGTACACGATTGGAGAATTAATTATGCTTTGCATGTTAAAAGCTTGTGAACAGATTTTGTGAATCTAGGCAGTTCAGAAATTCAAAGTAATTTTTTTTTGTCTTATAATACTAAAAAGCACAGAATGGAAAATATGGCCGAAGAAATTGAAAATTAGAAAACAAAAATGGTTAAAAACTCATCAATTTATTCAATACAACTAGACGAATGTATGGACAATACAAACAAAGCACTCCTTGTGAGGTTTGATTATGAAGGATACTTGTATGAAAAATTACTTTGTTCGCTTAATTTGCCGTGGAGAACAACTAGCTCTGAGGTTTTTGAATATGTTAATACTTATTTACGGGAACAAGAAATTTTCTCGAAATTTACAGAAGGTGCCGCAACTATGACTGGACATCTTTTTGGAATTATTACAAAATTCAAGAATGTTGGTTAACCAGACATATTTTACTTACACACTGCATTATACATCGGGAACAACTTGCAGCAAAAAATGTCCCCGGAACTATACGAAGAATTATCAAATGTCATTGACATTATAAAGAAAGTTCGACACAAAGCACTCGATTCTCGAATATTTGAAGCACTTTGTGAAGAAATAGGTTCCAAGTATACTCACCTTCTTCGTCATGCTGAGATGAGATGGCTTTCGAGGAATAAAATACTGACCCGAATATTCGCTTTGCGGTAAAAAGTAAAATTATTTTTCCAGGAGCAAACTAGACCGAAATTGCAAAAATTCTTGTTCAGCAATGAATGGCTAGCAAAGCTTGCATACCTGGCAGATATTTATTTCCTATGAAATGAACTAAATATATACTTGGCGAATACCGTCTTCTTAGTGAACAGATGATGAAAATTCTGATTCAATTTTCTACAACTTGTTTAAGTGAAAAGGCTTTTTCATCTGTCGCAGCTGAAAGGTACCGATCGCAGCTTGAAATAAATGCAGTTCTCCATCTTGCAGTAACAACATTGGATCCAAATATCCATAGCCTTGTTCCAAGTAAGCAGCAATATCCATCACACTAGGAATGTATAATGCAAAAAGTCCGATATGCTTAAACACTTTTTTTAATTATTGTGTTTTTACAGTTGTCGTTTATTTTGTTTATTTTATTATGGTTTGTTAATAAAGCTTTCGTAATGTGGTTACAATTAATAGTTTCATTTTATTCACTAGGTAATATATTTAACTATAAATATATTTAACACAGAAAAAATCCTATTATTGGTCCGCGGGATTAAAATTATGACTATACTGGTCCATGTGGTCAAAAAATTTGGCGATTGCTGCACTAGAGGACTCCACTAAAAGGATATTGTGGATTCTCTCTTCACGCGGCTGTATATATATATATATATATATATATATATATATATATATATATATATATATATATATATACTTAATGGGATCCCCAGCCCTTCAAGTGTCAGTTGGGGTAAACTTCCTACCAGGACAACTCAACCCACCTCCCGCATAAGAACATTGACTTCTACTTTCGCCAGACTTAAACAATACACGCGTACTAACGACTCACTCACTGTTCATCAACACTGAAAGAGCTCTCGTTTTGTCATGGCTTGGAGTGCAGACTGTTTTACTGAATATTGAAATAAAATATAATAAAATAAACGGTTGTCCATTGTATTTCTCCTGTCATTCAAGAATTTCTACAATGCATGATATATAAATATATATATATATATATATATATATATATATATATATATATATATATATATATATATATATATATATATATATATATATATGTGGTGGGAGTCGAATAAATCTTCGAATAAAAATCAGACTCTTCAGAAGGCGGGATTTTAGATTGGCGAGGTGGCTTGTCTAGGGGTAAGTATTTAAGGGTGAGTGATGAATTAAATGAATCTAAGTCATTAAAACACGAATACTTCTTTTAAGTAAAAGAGAGAATTTATTTAAAGTTAAAGGAAAATATTTACAAAAAAAGATAATTACAAATAGAAAGAAATGCAGGAATTAAGTTAATTAAAAGTTGAGTAATACCTTTAGAAGACGGGGAAATGAACCTTTCTCATTATTGGATGTTAGGACTGGTGGTGCCGCGTTGGGCGCGGAAATGCGGTAGACGCGATGTGTTGATCAAGCAGTAGTTAGTTGGCCTCTGCCGAAAAATTATTCAAGCCGGAGCTACGAAAGCTCACTAGGTGGCGCTGCTTCGGAATGCAGTAATAAATCAAATTGAGATTTATGGTCCTCTGAAAAGGATATCACTCAACCTTTTTACAAATGTTTCAAAGGGAAAATCCTACAGAATCACCCTCTCCTGACAGAGCTGGTCTCTCAGCTCTTACAAAATGTTGAGAGCTTAAGTACTTTAAATACAAACTATTTTTAGTTACAACTATAAATTTGATGATTATTGGAATGTGGACGCAATAAAGACAAATAATACGATTCTTAAAGATAAAATAAAATATTACAGATGAAAAGATGTATACCTATTATTCACAATTCCGGACCTAAAATAAAGCATATAAAAACAAAATATTCTATGTTGTGATCTACAATTAACTAAACCATAAAAAAATCCTTCGCATCAATAGAAAGATAATGAATAATACGAAAATATAATAAATGTTACAAGTGAATATAAAGTGATTAATGGAAACGAGTGTTACCATAGAACATCTATTAATTTCTCAAGAGGGATATGAGAAAAATTAAAAATGATAACAAATATAAAAAATTCAATTAAGCATAAAAATATTTCATCAAATCAGCTGAGGTGGTGGTTGAGTTCGGTCCATCGGTTCCACTTCATACCTATCCTTGGAATTAACTTTTGTTACTTTGTAAGGGCCTAAGAACTTTGGTCTTAGTTTCAGTCCAGCTCCAAATTGGGTTCTTTGGATGGCAACTAAATCACCTTCTTTGTATAACGAAGCTTTTTCTTTTTCTTCTGTTATACGCCTTTCTATTTTCAGACTGTAGGGTTTCGATGTTCTTTTTTTGCATCGTTTCTTAAAAATTCGCGTTGTTCTAGTAATTCTTTCGCCATTTCTTCTAGAAGTAAGACTTTGATTAGGATGTCTTCCTTGTTACGCATTTTGATTCCCACTAATAGTTCGAATGGTGTCCATTTTGTACTGCGACTTATAGTACTATTTAGTATTCTCTGTAATCTGTCGACGTATTTGTACCATTTCGTTGAGTCGTCTAATGATAGTTTGGTGAGAACTGGAATCAAAGTTCGATGAATTCGTTCAACTTGTCCGTTTCCTCGAGGAACACCTGTTGCTATTTGTAGATGTTGAATGTTCTCTTCATCACAGTAGTCGTTGAATAATTTTGAAGTGAACGCTGAACCTCTATCAGAGATAATTCTGATGGGATTACCAAAGGTCTTCTGCTGTTGTTTTAATTTTTCGAGGGCACTTTCAGCAGATATAGTTTTGACGGGATATAGCCAAGTAAATTTAGTAAATGCGTCTACTACGGTGAAAATGTGTTGATAGCTTTTGTTTGTGGAGGGTAAAGGACCAATGAAGTCAACATGGTACGTACTTAAAGGAATGCTTTCCTTAGAAATAGGATTCAAAAACCCTTCCTTTTTGCCAGTTTTCTTATTAGCTAAGATACATGGAACACAATTAATTATTACTTTTTTAACGACGTTGGATAAATTTGGGATAAAAAATTCCTGTTTCACAATTTCTTCTGTTTTTCCTACTGAGAAATGACCATTATCGTGAATCAATTTAATTAGTTCAGCTTGCATTGCGTTAGGTGTTACAATTAATTCTCGACCATTTAAGAACTTGTAGAGTATACCATTTCGCTCAAAAATTTCTTCTGATCCTTGCTTCTCTAGAAGTGATTTCAATGTTTGGATGTTGTCATCTTCCTCTTGTGCGTTTTTAAGCTTTGAATTTAATGTATCATTGCATACCATCATTACGGGATATCGGCTAAGAGCATCGACGTGCTTCATACGACTTCCAGCTCTGTGCTCTATTTCATAATCGAATTCTTCTAATTGAAGCGCCCATCTGGCTATGCGAGTAATTAGCTCCTTTTTTGCATAGTCTTCTGAAATGCTGAACAGTCAGTTACTATTTTAAAGGGTTGTCCTAAAAGATAAACACGAAACTTCTTTAATGCGTTGATAATTGCTAGTACCTCTAATTCGTAGCTGTCATACTTTTCTTCTGCTGTATTTGTTTCTTTCGACATGTAGTAAACGGGATGTAACTTTCCATCTTCTGCTTCTTGTAACAAAATTGCGCCGTACCCTTGTTTACAGGCGTCTGTATGCAGTTCTGTTTTTCTTCCATACTTGTAGAGGTGCAAGATTGGGCCTTCCGACATGATTTTCTTCAATTTTTCAAATGCTTCTTTTTGTTGAATCCCGAAAACAAAGAGGTTTTCTTTTCTTGTTAAATCGCTAAGTGGTTTAGCTATCATTGAATAATCCTTGATGTACTTGCGGAAATATCCAGTTAAACCAAGAAAACTTTGTACTTGTTTTATTGTTGTTGGTTCTGGAAATTTTCGGACAGCTAGTGTCTTCGTGGGAGATGGTTTAATAGTTCCGCTTTCTACAATGTGACCTATAAATTCAATTTTCTTTTTAAGAATTGGCACTTCTTGAACTTAATTTCTAATCCGTATTTATTTGCGACTTCAAAAAATAATTTTAAGTTTTTCGAGACCTTCCTGTTCGTTTTTCGCTGGAATGACGAGATCATCTAAATAACTGATTACAATTCCTTTCCGAGTAAGATCTCTAAATATACTTGATACGTAGCGTTGGAAAACTCCTGGACTTGTGCTTAGTCCGAAAGGAACTTTGTTGAATTCAAATTGTCCATCTGGGACGATAAAGGATGTATACTTTCTGCAATCTTCGTCAACATCGACGTGAAAGAAACCATTGCGTAAATCTAATGTAGAATATACCTTTGCTTCTTGCAAAGTGTCTAAAACATCTTCGATGATAGGTAACGGAAATTTATCTTTCACAAGCTTCTGATTCAATTTTCTGTAGTCAATGCACATTCTCGAAGATCCATCTTTCTTTTTTACCATTACGATTGGACTTGCATATTCCGCAGAACTCGGACGTATAATGCCTTCGTTGAGCCATTCTTCTATCTGTTTGTTTACTTCTTGTCTTTCTGTGAAAGCTAGTCGACGAGGAGGTTGACAGACTGGTTCTTCGTCTTTTAAAATAATTCTCATTGTGACGTCAGTAGATGCTGTTTTTTCTGGCTTATAGTCTTGAATTAACTTTTGAAGTTTCTTCTTGATTTGACGATTTTCAACATGACGTAGGTCTAGTTCTTCTTGAAGATTTTCAGCAGATATTTGCATAAGCTGTGCATGATTCTCATATTTGTTGAATTTAACTCCTTCTTTAGTAAGACTTATCGATGCTTGTTGCAAAAGATCTGATCCAATAACTGCTTCGAATTTTAATTTATCAGTCGGTACAACATGCCAAGTTAACGAGTAATTTTCATCATCTATTTTGAACTCATGTTCAAAGGAACCGATAGTTGTCACTTGTGCTTCACCAATACCTGTGAAAAGCATCTTGTTCTTCGATAATTTTGTTGGATCCATTATTCTTCTGCTTGTGTTTTCTCGAAGCAAACTTATGGTACTACCACTGTCTATGAGCGCCGTGATTTTCACCTTTCCAAAAAATATATCTTTAGTACGTAAATCTTCCTTAACGATGAGTGTGCAAGTTTCTTTTGTAGGTTCTTTGAATTTCTGCGATTTTGAATAGTTCGTCTGAGCATGCTTGGAAGAATTGTGTTTTGAGTGTTTCTCGTAATTTTTGTTGTAATACCCTTTCTGCGTGCTGTCTTGATATCTTGGAACAGATTCGTTCTTGGTAACAGGGGCTTCGTAATGTTTGTTGTAATTCGTTGACGCTGGAAACTTCTTATCTTTCCTGTTATACTCGAATTTTCCTGGTGATTCATATCTGCGATTCTTTTCTGTGAATCTGAATTCTTGTTTCTTCACATTTGGACCACTCGATTTTGTTTCAGAGTCCTTTTTTAAAGTCTTCGAATTCTTCTAGTTTTTCTGCTAATTGAACAGGGGGAGTTCATATTTGCCCATTCATCAAGATAATATTCTTTAAATTCGAAAGGAGTTTTTCGTTTGAGTTGATCTGTTATGATTAGATCTGATAACTTGTTGAAAGTATCTATCTTCAATCCATCTATCCATCCGTTGAAGTAAGTGTTTAACTCATGGTAAAAATCAATCCATGTTCTTTCAGATGCTTTTGGTGAGTGACAAATAGTTGTCGAAACTTTTCTGGAGTTAGTTTAAAGCGTTTCAGCAGTAAATCTTTAACGTGTTCGTAAGAGTTGGCTTTATCGTCAGGCTCTCTCGCTATGATGCGAGATACTTCCGTCGGTAACAAGCCTAACAGATGAGAAACCCAGTTTTCTTGATCAATATTCAATCCCTGCGCTTGACGTTCAAATAATTTTAGATAAAGACTGATGTCTTCTTTCAAATCAAAACGATGTATAAACTTTGAAATTTCTTTGACGAGAAATTTAGTATCACTTTCTTTGGATGTATCAGCGCCTAACTTGGATTGTGTTTGGATTCTTAACTTTTCCAACTCAAACTCATCTTTGCGTTTTTGCTCATCTAACCTCAATTGTTCGAAGCGTAATTTTTTTCTTCTCGTTCTTCAATGCGTAATTTTTCTTTTTGCTCTTCAATGCGTAAATTTTCTTCTCTGGCTTTGCGATCCTCAACAATCGTTGAATGTATGTTTTTGGTCAGTTCTTCGTCATAATTTTCACTACCAATAATTAGATCTTTAAGTGTGGCGATGGTCATTGATTTATCGAATTTTAAATTTAATTCCGTGGCTAAGACAAATAAATCTTCGCGTCGACCTTTGCCAAGATACGCCATTTTAAAATTTAAATTTAGATAGTAACCAAAGGAATAAACAAAATTGTCACGCGTTCAAACAAAAACAATGATGTTGCTATTGGCAATTCTCGTTTGCATTTACAAAAATTCCCAAGTTAAAATGATATTGCATCAAAATACACTAAATATACATTGAAATATTCAAATTCTATTCATTTAGAAATATTTTAAACCAGTAACGTGTAAAGACAACAATGCGAGCTAAAATACGTAATGCTTAATTTAAAGTAGTCAAATCATTAATTTCAACTAAAAACAAAACCTTTTTTTTAAAACAATTAAAATATATCAGTTATCTCATTTCGTTATAACAAATGCAAAAAGAATTTGAAAGAAAAAATAAATATAAATCTTGTTTAGAAACAGTGATTAAATTAATTGCGATATGAAAAATTAAGGAATATAAAGTTCTTTGCTGAAAAAAGCAAACAATTAGAAGTTATTCAATTAAGAAAAATCTCGTATATATTTTTATTACACTAATAAAAATAAAATCTTTTTAGGATCTCATCAGCAAATTTGAAGGATAAACACATGTTTCAGCATAATAATTCTGTCAAAAATGAACTCAAAATACTTATATATTAAACGATAAAATACACAACATTAAAATAAGATTATACACGATCCTTCATCAATTCTAAAAACACAGCATATTTCTTTCAAAATATATTTCTTGAATACTCGTAAAAAATAATTAATTACTAAACATCTGCAAGAGAAATGTTAAACTAAATGAGTCATTGAAATTACGATTGCAACGAAACGGAAAAATGTTTAAGAATGTAAGAAACATTAATCTCTTAGTTCAAGGTCGATGACATAACTGAAGAAACGAAAACTTTTCACACATACATGAAATTCAATGCGATTCGTTAATAAATGAAATAAAGACTTGAATATTTTACGTACGACTTTCTTAATATTTTAAAAGATATACTTGTAGAAAATTTTAATTGATACAATTTCTATACACAAATAGAAAAGTAGTATTTCAGAAAAACACACATATTTAAAAATATAAATTACTTCATGAAATCGACTACAACAACAATTTTTTTTTCATAAGTAAATTAACACTTGCTCACGTATTCTTTTAGATTTTTTTCCTTTTGAAGAACAATTTAAAAAGTACCTGATACAGTTGACGACGTGTGAATTACTTGAAAACAAAAACTTCAAAGGATCCTGGATGTGTTCACTGGACTTGTGAAACTCTTGTAGTTGTACACGGCAGAAAATAACTTGAAGCACCTAAATGTTAGTATGTTATGAGAGGCAATCCGCATTTTCGATTCAGTCCGCTTGTACATAAGGCGTGCAGCCAAAAATGGTTTGTTGTTTTTTTAAAGAAGAAGAGGGTTAGAAGGTTATCAACTTATTATTTAGAGAAGATTTTCGAAATCAAATCCCAGGCGATCCCCCAATTATTTCTGTGGGAGTCCGAATAAATCTTCGAATAAAAATCAGACTCTTCAGAAGGCGGGATTTTAGATTGGCGAGGTGGCTTGTCTAGGGGTAAGTATTTAAGGGTGAGTGATGAATTAAATGAATCTAAGTCATTAAAACACGAATACTTCTTTTAAGTAAAAGAGAGAATTTATTTAAAGTTAAAGGAAAATATTTACAAAAAAAAAAAAGATAATTACAAATAGAAAGAAATGCAGGAATTAAGTTAATTAAAAGTTGAGTAATACCTTTAGAAGACGGGGAAATGAACCTTTCTCATTATTGGATGTTAGGACTGGTGGTGCCGCGTTGGGCGCGGAAATGCGGTAGACGCGATGTGTTGATCAAGCAGTAGTTAGTTGGCCTCTGCCGAAAAATTATTCAAGCCGGAGCTACGAAAGCTCACTAGGTGGCGCTGCTTCGGAATGCAGTAATAAATCAAATTGAGATTTATGGTCCTCTGAAAAGGATATCACTCAACCTTTTTACAAATGTTTCAAAGGGAAAATCCTACATATATATATATATATATATACATATATATACATATACTTGTTAGGATTTAATCATATAATAAGAGCCCGACACTTTTTCTTTCTGGCACACACTGTGTGTCCATGTGTGAAAGGAATTACCTTTCTCTTTACAGAAAACGATTCGATTGACACAGAATTGCCTCATGTAAAATCAGCCTTACTATTGCAATGACTTTATAAAGCTCGTTTAAAACATTTATTAGAGTGAGAAATTCTTGAAATATTGTCCAATACAATTGCTTTGCAAAAGGGTCCATAGTATAATAGTCTATTTGGCTTTCAGAAAAGTCGTTACTCTTTAATTTCCATGCCAAGTTCGTTTTCGCTTTCGTGCTCTATCTCCACCGTCCTATCACTGGCTCGAGGCCTATGCCGTTTATCTTCGGTAATTCCTCTCGCTCACCCTTTTAACGTCCAGGTTTCTCGTGGTCCCTCTCTTCACGCTTTTCTTTCATCTCCTGTCTGTCGGCACCTCAGAACGTGGGATTTTTTAAAACGTATAATGGGGCTTCTCTCCAGACACGCTGTCGGCTAGGATGCGTGGGAAACGAAAGTCCAACTCAAGCCGGAGGCCATCCCATCCCTTGAACTGTGCCGTAGAAACAGGGGTCAGAACTTTTGACCACCCATTTAAGCAATTTTTCCCAGCATATAGGGAAACGGAGTGGACCTCTTCTCTGTTTGTCGGTGTACTTTCTCAGCCATTAGAGAAATGAGAGCGGGTACATCACACTATATAGTGTTCAAAGCGTCACGAAAGATTTCAAGCTATTCCACAACATTCAAGGCAGTTTGATGCTAGTTTCATTTTTCGAAAATGTATGCTCATGGACTAAAATATAAGCTTCGCCATGCAGTAAGAATTTTTCAAACAGTTGGGATTTTAACTATTGTATCGTATTTATTTTTATGTCTCGTACATACACAAATCTCATTTCATCATAAATAAGGATCAAATTACGGGCTCAATTTTCGATAAGCGTATGAAATTCTGCATCGTGTCAAGAAAATGTTTGTGATGTATGATGGCAACTTTATTCTCTCGTTGGTATTAGTTTTCTTTTAAGAGGATCATCATTTAACTGAAATAATGTATATTTAAATACTAGTCCATAACTAACAGATTAAATTTACGCCTGACTTATATCACCTTTATATTTTCAGTTACAGGAATGTATTTCATCAAACATAACAGAGAATGTAGATTTTTTTAGAAAATAAATATACGAGTAGTGTTTTAATATAATTTATTTTTAAAGATTCTAAAATCATCCATCATGATCCGAGTGCAAGAAGAAATATAACACATTATGTAAATTTTATTTCAGGATGACTTTTTTAGTTTAAATTATTTGCTGAAGTACTAAATGAGTTGTATAAACAATTATTTTACATAACAAGATGGAATAAAAACTCATTATTTGATAATGTTTTTTTTTTTTTTTCATTTTTAGAAATTATCACGTTGATTAACGGATTGTAACATCTTAAATCTAAGACGATATTCAAAGATAGTATAACCAACTTACAATTGTATTTAAATTTCTGCTTAGCTCATAATTAGAGCAGTTCGATAAGCTTTCTACTAGATAAATTATAATTTCATTCGTTTGTATTATATCAAAAATATTAAAAAAAATTAAAGATGGATAATTGCAATAAAAATTTCAAAATAAACACTTCGTACAGTAATTTTTCTTGGTTTCTATCTTAATCTAAATATAACTTTTCGTTTTTTTATCCAGAAAATTCCATAGATTTGAAAAACATTAAAATAGTGCCTTTTCTCTAGTTTAAAGCGACAGATAAAAATTTACTTCAAATTTGATTATTATATTTGTTGTTTGATTATAACAAATGGGTACTGTCATTGCAGATATTATAGATTTTTGAACGGGGGGGATATATGTATTTTAAATAATTTATAGTATATGAGAAATAATGTGTTATTTTTTATTACATCAGCGGCGTAGCTACCATCGTATCAATGATAAGGGGACCCCAAGCTACTGGGGTGCAACAAGTGTAACTACAGTCCACTAACAGTACTTCCATATCGAAAAAAGGGAACCGAAGGAATTTTGATACAGAGCCCCTTTAAAGCTAGCTACGCCAGTGCATTACATATTAATAGACGGATTTAATGAGAGAATGGCTGCTTACTAATTGATCCTCACTTCTTAGCAATAAGAGGTTTACTGAATATGGAACTAATAAGTTGATTTATTCGATCGGATAGATCTTACTTAACATGCTAGAATAAGGAATCTAAAAACAACAACAAAAAATGGTTTCTTAGCCAAGATAATTTTTTAAAAAGGAAATATAAATAATAAATATATATTTCTAATAACTACTCAGTTAAACTTGTAAATAGCATATTTATAGGACATGCAACGGCTCCTTCTTTCGCAAGACACCAAAAACAAAGGACTTGAAGAAAAATGCTTCGCTATGGATCCAACAAGGCAATCTTTTTCGTCACAGGCGTCTAACGTTTGCACAATGTAGCTATAGACAGGTAGGTTGGTGGGTCAAACGAAAGCACCCATGTCATACAGCTTCTGCTGAAGACTTAGCGCACAGTAGTGAGTCTGAAACGCTACAACTAATTGTGAAAAAATGTTTCCAAATAGTTGCTACTTCATACCATAAAAACGAGCCTTACAGTAGTCGCATAAGATGTGTAACATCTGACATGTTAACGTGGGAAATACACAATATTAACTTAAATCCTGAAAGAAATGAATCGAGTATAATTGGAAATAATATTCTATCTCGAAAAATTATATCTTTACTGAAAATTTTATTTATTTATATATAACACAGGGAAATAGAAAATATTTATTTTTGTTCAATTTGGGGAAGAGTGGATACAATAGACTTGAAAATAGGAAAACAGGGATTTCGGTGGCCATATACATTTCTCCGAATCAAACGAGTAAAAAAAATAAAGAAATCCTGCATTTTGTACTTTTAGCATATACCGAAGATGGTTCTGCTCTTTTAAAAACAAACTATCACTCACTTCCCATGATTTTGAATGTGATTAAATTGAATGAGATTGAATTGAGTTTTGAATCGACTATGATTGGAAATAATTTTCTGTCGAGAATAATTATATCTTTAATGAAAATTTTATTTAGAAGTAATGTAATTTTTTATCAAAAATATTTAATTATGTGCAATTTTTTTTCGGCTGTACTCATCTAGTTTTTAATTTTTCTCTTCACATTTTTTTTTTAAATTTTTTATTTTATTTTATTTTATTTTTATTTATTTATTTTTTGCTTATTGCCACTTTTTACAAAAATCACTCCTACAAATATTCGGTAAGCGAGAGGAAAGATGTTACACATCAAGCGCGTAAGGATCTAAATTTATCCTGAATAAGACTTGCTGGTATTTTCGAAGTAGAGAAAGAAAACGAAATCGAGTTTTAGAATTCGAATCTTTTGAAATGCTAACTTTAACAATATATATATATATATATATATATATATATATAATCCAATATAAAAGAATTTTTTCAATATATAATAATATACATATACATACATATATATATATATATAAATTTATACATATATATACATATACACAAATACATAAACAAAAATATAAAAATAAACATATAGTTATATACTTAAGATAACTAAAAGTAGGAAGGAGGCACATAGTATAAAGACAAATTCCTGGCCTTAGGAACCAGGATTGAAGGTTTAAACAAGTTTTGCGGTGCCAAACTTCACCTGTAATTTGTCATACTATGTACCAAGAGGAAAGGAAAGAGTTATATATATAGAATTTAAATATTAAAAAAATCATTAAACTAAATAACATAGGAACATAAACATAACCTACTAAATCGGAGTTAAAACGATGGCCAAGAATGCAGTAACGTGTTCCCGCCAAATAAGGAGAGCAGAACCGCATAAAGTTAATTGCGATACGATATAAGAAACGATTAATTGCGATACGTTATACGATAATAAGAAATATATATATATATACATATATATATATGTAGGATTTTCCTACATATATATATATATATATAGGAAAAGGTTGAGTCATATCCTTTTCAGAGGACCATAAATCTCAATTTTATTTATTACTGCATTCCAAAGCAGCGCCATCTAGTGAGCTTTCGTAGCTCCAGCTTGAATAATTTTTCGGCAGAGGCCAACTAACCACTGCTTGTTCAACACGTCGCGTCTTTACCGCATTTCAGCGCCCTGCACGGCACCACCAGTCCTAACATCCAAGAATGAGAAAAGTTTATTTCCCCGTCTTCTAAAGGTATAACTCAACTTTTAATTAACCTAATTCCTGCATGTCTTTCTCTTTGTAATTATCCCCTTTTGTAAATATTTCCCTTTAACTTTAAATAAATTCTTTTTTACTTAAATGAAGTATTTGTGTTTAAATGACTTAGATTCAATTAATAATTCATCACTCACCCTTAAATACTTACCCCTAGACAAACCACCTCGCCAATCTAAAATCCCGCCTTCTGAAGAGTCTGATTTTTATTCGAAGATTTATTCGGACTCTCCCAGAAATATATATATATATATATATATATATATATATATATATATATAAAAATCATAAAAATATAAAAATACTTTTAAAAAAGCAATAAAAAAAAAACTAGAAAAATCTTATAAAATTAGCGTAATATATAAAAGAAACTCAAATATATATATATATATATATATATATAATTTCTTATTCAGGAATAAGAAATTATTTTAATTTCTTAAGAATTTATATTCATCACAAATACATTAACCGTCTTGTTATTTCTAATTCCAAAAACACCATACAACAATAGGATTTCAAAGTAAGCATGTTAGTGGTCTTGCTGTGAAGATTATATCATAACACTCATATCACAGTTTATATCTTTTCCACACACATCTCGTACATCTTACACAATTTTGACAACCAACCAAATTAGAACCTATCAAATTTACATTTTTGACAATCAACCAATTCAAATTCTTCCACATTTGATTGTCATTTCTTTTGATGTATGTCTTTGTTGGCTGGTTTAAAGTTAGTTTAAAAGATGTGTTTATGTATATTCGAATTTTTAACTTGGTGAATAATTGATTTTAATTGATTTCATGACGCTTGATTCTCTTGGAAAAAGCTCTGTGAGTAAAGAAATTTTGTTAAACTATTTTTTGAAAAATACTTTTCTTAGGATTTTTCTACTTTTCTTACATAATTGTTTTGGGATTTTTCTGCATTAACAGTTTGGGAGAGTTTGTCACATAATAGTAGTGAGTGGTTTTATCATACTATCTGTGAGTTTTAACATACTCTGAATTTGGTTTATTTTATTTTACTTGGTTTTTCCTACCGAGTTGCAAAGGGGGAAGGTTGGCGCCTTCAAACTAGTTTAACCCCACTTATTCGGTCCTAAGTCCGAAATTGCTTATTGACTCGCTAGGTTCTTTTTTTATTTTTCTGTAATTTTGATCTTCATGTTTAGCTTTTATATTTTTGTCTTTTTATTACGTTATTTCTTTTTATGTTCATTATTTATTATTCTTGTTTTGAAAATATAATACAAATTTCTTTCATATATATATATATATATATATATATATATATATATATATATATATATATATATATATTATATACATAGTGTTTTTTCCAGGTATAGAAGTTTAAGTTGGCATTACTTTTCAAGATGGCGACCGATTTCACAGCTGTCAAGTGATTTATTCTCAGTTTGGTTTGGCAATTCATCATGAATAGACTCAAGCCTGAACAACGGCTTTTAAATTGTGCAATTTTATTTCGAAAATAATGGTCGATTTTCATAACCGAATTTTGTTTAGCGATGAAGCGCACTTCTGGTTGAATGGCTACGTCAACAAACAAAGCTGCCGCATTTGGAGTGAAGCTAATCCACAAGTGTATGTCGAAACACCGTTACATCCAGAAAAACTGACTATTTGGTGCACTTTATGGGCTGGTGGAATGTTTCTTCAAAAACGATGAAGGCCACAACGTTACAGTCAATGGTGATCGGTATAGAGCCATGATTACTAACTTTTTCCTTCCTGAATTGAACAATCATGATGTCCAGGAGCTGTGGTTCCAACAAGACGGCGCGACATGTCACACAGCTCGTGCCACAATCGATTTATTGAAAGACACGTTTGGTGACCGCCTAATTTCACGTTTTGGATCTGTGAATCAGCCTCCAAGATCTTGTGATTTAACACCGCTAGACTATTTTTTGTGGAGCTATGTAAAGTCATTGGTCTATGCGGATAAGCCACAAACGCTTGACCATTTGGAAAACAACATTTGCCGTGTTATTGCCGATATACGGCCACAAATGTTGGAAAAAGTCATCGAAAATTGGACGTCCAGATTGGACTATCCGAGCCAGCCGTGGCATTCCTATGCCAGAAATCATATTTAAAATGTAATGCCACAAGATTATATTTCGAATAAAAAAAATACATGTCAATCGAATAATACATCGTTGTTTTATTGCAATTTAAATTTCTATACCTCTAAAAAAAAACACCCCTTATGTATATATATATATATATATATATAATACTATAGTTGGATTTCTCATATTCTTCTCTGGATTTACCCATCTCTGCAGATCACAAAATCATGAAATTTTTAATTGAGAAAACTTTTTTAATCTCAGTTATAAAAATATTATAGTGAGAGCAACAGAAATTAACCTTAAATATGAAAAATATACCCACTAAAATATGTATTTGGATAATTCCATATTACCTTGTCGTATTTTATTAAGAATGTTGAACTCTGTCAGACGCTTAACAGTAAATATAATTATTAATAAGTAAGTTTATCCTGAAAAAGAATTCGAATCTTGTGAAGATTGTAATCAAATAATTATTACTTTGTTTAGCTCAGTTCAAATTTATTTTATGGACTCCAAATTCAAACTAAACAACATTAAAAAAAATCACACTTACAATTATATTAAAACAGTTAACAGTATTAGAGAATAACGAGAGGTTTGCGCACGCTTCCTTACACCCAAAATCATGGGAAGCGAGTGATAGCATCATCCAGATCGGCACGGCATACGTTAAAACTGGTCTTAGGATTAGTGTGTGCTCTTATTGGTCAAATCAAATAGCGCGCGCTTACGTCACTTCCTGTTAGCCGTATCCGTCCCTTTTCACGAAATCACTCCAACAAATATCCAGCAAGCGGGAGAAAAGATGTTACACATCAATAAATAAATAAATAAAAGTAAATACTGTTTGCTACTACAAGAAAGCAAGTATTAGTACCAGATAATTCAGAAATTTCTTTTTGAACAGTATAAGTTGCACATGTGTATTTAAAAATCAAATATCGACTAGTTGGACAGATCTGTCCATTTTGCATAAGACATAATTTTCATTCCAAATAATCCTATAAGCATTGGATTTATAATAAACAATTTCAGATAAAATATATAATACAAAAATATTTTTCCTTCTATACTTGTTTACAGTTATTGAAAGTTAATTATTAAAAATGCACATTGCATTTTACATGAAAAAAAAATGTGCGTAAATATATTAAAGCAGTGTTCTTCACATTTATTTGATTCACGGAACCCATAGAACCATGAGGTATTTTCGGGGAACCTCTCATTCCACACACACACACATGTAAAAGAATATATTTTAAAATGATATTTAAAGTATATATCAACATATTATAGGTTTTTTCTTTGTAAATACTATTATATAAAAAGTGTCGTATTTATTAAAAATTTTAATTCAATCTTTATATATAAACATCTTCTGTGCGTGTGTATGTGACTAAATTCCTCCTAAACGTCTGGACCGATTTTGATGAAATTTTTTGTGGGAGTTCAAGTGGATTCGAGAATGGTTTAGATTCACATTGCGGTCCAATATCGCACAATTAGTTAAAAAGATATTAATTAAAAATATTCAAATCAATATTCACCTGCATGGTTGTAAAAACGTTATTGTTATAAACATGACGTGAGTTGGCGTCGAAAATCAGTTTTCAGCCAAACAGGGTCTTCATTGTTACAAAAATGCAGACGAATCATGTTTTTTAGCTTTTTAATTAATATTTTTTCGAATAATCATTATATACCTAATTCTTCTGTGCGTATATATGTGACTGAACTTCTACTAAACGGTTGGACCGATATTTATGACATTTTTTTTTTGTGGGTTCAAGTGGATTCGAGAATGGTTTAGATTCACAATTCAGTTCAATATAGCAATTAGTTAAAAAGATATTAATTAAAAACTATAAAACTCATAATTGTTTTACCCATGTGTCATTTTTCTATCAAAATCAGACAAAAAATAAATACATTTTCGGAAATAATATTCATTTCGCCACGATGCGGCATATATCTTTATATACTCGTATGTAATTCTACTGTGCGTGTGTATGTGACTGAACACCTTCTAAATGGCTAGACTAATTTGGATGATATTTTTTTTGTGTGGATTCGAGAATGGCTTAGATCCACAATTCAGTCCAATATCGCAATTAGTTAAAAATGTGCCGAAATTATGTAAGGGCGCGCTATTGTTCAAAAAAAAATCACGGGAACATTCTTGGGGACACTATTTCGAGCGGCAAACTTCAAGGTGAAGCTGTACTTCTACCACAGATCCCAATGATTCTTTCTGATTCACCTACCCATTCAAATGTTTGCAATTTTCAATTCCCTTGGCATTTGCTATAACCAGAGCTCACACAGGAATTTTTCAAGGGGGAGTCCAGAGTCAAAATTTCACAATTCTTGCATCATGATCCTTTTGATTTTGTCAATTTTCGGGAACAAAACACAGTAAAAAACTAATTATTGAATAAATAATTAGCATTAATTAATACAATTAGTCATTAATAACAAATAATTAAATTTTGTGTACTATAAACTTAGAATTATAATCAGTCGGGAAAAAATCAAGGGCTTTAGGGGGGGTCTGGACCCCCAGGACCCCCCTCCTTGTGTGCGCCACTGGCTATGACCATTAATAAGTCACAAGTTCAAATAATGATAATTTGTGGCTTAGATTTAGAAAACTCTTGCTTTTCACACGGCTGATTATATGTTGCATGCCCAAGGTTTGGCAAACCATCGCATTTGTTTGCTTATACCCCTCAAGGATTAACCAAAAACATTGTACATTCAATATAAATATGATAAATTTATTTTAAAAAATCTACCTGTTATGAAAATAGCTCAAGTTAAATCTTTTTCACCCTTTAATCAAAACAAATTTAAGTTTCTGTTCAGAATAGCTTTATTATTGGTCAACTTAGTTCAAAGTAAATATATTTTCCACACGCAATCTATATAACGAATTGTGGTAACTGTACATGTGATGATGTCAGGTTTTGTAATAACTTTCTTTATAAAAAAAATTCAGTAAAACTTTCCAGATTGCTACAACTTATTGAAAAAAGTCTGTACTTTTCGAATTTAAGACGTGTGCACAGGACAACGTCTGTCGGGACCGCTTGTTTGAATATAATTTACTCATTAATAATATTAATTTGTGATCCAAGTGTTGTCTACTCATGCATTATACTTAATAACTGGGAAATGTGCTTGCATTTTTTCACACCATCTGCAGAAATATAGGTTTATTGAAATTATATACTGTCACATTCCATATTCTTCATTTTGTTTGTTTTAGAAAACATTATCGTTGAGAAAAAATGTTCAATTACAAACATTGTGTTCTGATTGGTATTAAAATATTTCTAATTGTGAGAGAGAGAGAGAGAGAGGAATTCTTGTGTATTTTGCATTAATTTACAATCTAAAATTAATAGGAGCTGCTCTTGCTTAAATTTAGACTTTGACGTTGAATGAATTGATACGTTGATAAAGTATTCTCTCTCCTTCATAATAGGTAGGTTTTTTTCTCACATCTACGAAAAAATGAGCATTTCCATGAGAAAACTATTTTGTTTTGCCCAACATTATACTAACGAGTATGAAATTATTTCTTGAAACACGGTATTGTAAATAATAGAATGCTCATATTCAAGCAGGTAGTACATATTAAAAAGATGTGCGTGTGTTTTAATATTATTTTATTATATTATAATAAAAGCTTAAAAAGCCCACAAGACTATTTAACGAAAATAAAAACAATAGTTATCTATATATATATAATAAAAGCTTAAAAGAGAAAAGCAACTCACTCACTGACAGAATAATCACGATATCTCCGGAACTATTAAACCTACAGATTTGAAATTTAGTAGTTAGGTTCCCTTCATGGAGTAGACATCAGCTAAGAACGGATTTTGCAAAGATCAAACCCCAAGGGGCGTTACTGGGGGGTTTAAGGGGCGTTAAATATAATTATTTCCATTATTGAACTATTAGATGTACAGCGTTGAAAGAAAAAAAACTTGATACACAGATTTCTTTCATAAAGTAGAGATTCCCCACATAATGATTTTTACGAAATTCGACCTCCAAGGGGCGTTGAGGGCGTTATGCATAATTATTTTAATTTTTAAACTATTAGACGTACAGTCTTGAAATTTGATAAGCGAATTCCTTTCATAGAGTACATATCCGCTACAAAATGGGTTTTGTGAAAATCGACTCCCAAGTGGCGTTGTGGAGAATTAAGTGGCGTTATAGGCTATTAACTCCTTTTTTAAACTATTAGACGCAAAATCTTGAAAGCAGATTCTATTCATTGATCTGCCATAAGATGGGTTTTGTGAAAATTGCTTCCTAAGTGGCGTTGTAGGGGATTAAGGGGCGTTACAGATAATTATTTCCATTTTTAAACTATTAGACGTACAGTCTTGAAATTTGGTAAGCGGATTCCTTTAATGGTGTAGAGATCAGCCACAAAATAGTTTTGGGGAAAATGGATGCCCAAGGGTTACTGAGGGGGATTAAGGGGTGTAATAGATAATTATTTCCACTTTTCAACTAATAAACCTACCTGCTTGAAAATTAGAAGGTATGGTCCGTTCTTGGAATTGAGTTCCTTTTACAAAAAGTTGCAAAAACGGACCTTCAAAGGAGTTGGGTTGCGAGGGATTAAAGCGTGTTATAGAAAAATTCCTGTTTTTGAATTTAACCCATTTACTTGAAATTTGTTGAGCACGTTTCTTTAGTTGAATAGAGTTCTACTAAGAATGGATTTTACGGAAATCAACACCAGGGGGAGGCAGGGAGAGTTATTAAGGCGTATTGATAGACAAAATTCCCGTTTTCAAACTGCTAAGACTATAATAATCAAATTTGATTTGCAAGTTTCTTTTAATGAATTGGAATCCGCTAAGAATGCTCTCCACGAGGTATTGATGATAAAAATTCCGTTTTTGCTTTGTTAGATTTAGACTTAAAATTTAGCACGCATGTTTATTTTATGGAGTAGAAATCCACTGAAAGTTGCTTTCGTGGAAATCCACTTGATTGTTAGGTTAAGTGAGTGAAACAATCTTTCTCCTTTTATTTTAGATATAAATAGAAATTAGATATTTTAATTTAAGTCCTTTTTATATCAAGAGGTGAGAGTTACAGCTATAAATATTTTTTTCAATACAATAAAATTATTAATGCTAGATATCAATAATTCATGTATTTGTAAACAGTATACATTTATACAACATCGTTAAATACCCAGGGAAATGGGTAGGTAACGGCTAGTACTTTATATAAATAAAATATTCAGTTTTAACAACTGGGAGGAGCTTTAGAAACTTGTTGTTATATGAACTTGATAGAGAACGTGATTCCATTTTGTATACGCATTTATAATTGCTTTTCCAAATGTTTATTGGTACTCGTGGAACCTCTGGATATGCCTCTTGGAGCCCCAAGGCTCCATGGACTACAGTTGGAAGACCACTGCATTTAAATGATCTGAGTAACACGATATAAAATTCAGTCAGACCTATATGTAAAGAAGTCGCTAAATTCCGAAAACAAATTCTTTATATGGAAAATTCGTCATACAGATGTCCATCCTTCAATTTTCTGTATAAACCACATAAAACGAATTTTAAATTCATAAACACTATATATTTAAAAAAAAGTAATTACTCACATCTCTTTGTAAATTAATATAGATTTATTTTATATATCCTACCTATATTGAAAAAAACAGAAAGAAAGAATAACTACTAGAAAAATTTATTGATGTCTTGATCCACTCTTCCTGAAGAATTATTTTTTTTTTATGTTCAAGCTCTTATGTTTGAACATTTTTGAACACAAGAAATTAAATTAACAGTACGACTGATCAGCACTACAAATGAGCTGAGAACTAGTTCATGGACACGAGACTCATCTGAAGGTGAAGGGCGATATCAAAGATGTTTCCAGTGAATTGGACAATGGGGGTTGAGGCTTGCACTTCTTGGATGAAATACGCAGTGTTCTATTGCTCTCGCCGAGTTAGGTACCTAATAAAACCAGTTCAAGATTTATGACTACCAAAAGAGGTGTTGAAAGAGAGGAAAATTTGAAAATATATAGAATTGCTTTTAAAATAGGGAGAATATCAGGAGGTTATTTTATGAAGAAAATCGTGAAATGTTCTTGGTTCCATGAAAAAGTTCGCTATATAGAAAAATTCACAATATAGAGGTTCGTAATATGGAGGTTTGACTGTAATTTATGAAGATAATTTTACACCAATTTATAAAATTACACCATAAAAGGAATATGTCAAATAAGAAACAGTTTAAAAAGTCAATCTTTGTAAGGTTTAAACCTTTCAATTTTTTTTTTTAATTCAGCTGATCGCATAAGGAAAGTTTGAATTTAGGTAAAAAAGAATGTACAAGATTTTTAAGAGATTATAAATCGGTTTCGATTGTGTCGAGCAAATTTAAAAGATATCCTGGATTTAAGAAGTAAACTTTTAATGGAGCAGTTAAAAGAGACATTACTGTTATTGCTAGGAATAATAGTATTGGAAAAGTATTAGATTACCGTACCTAAATAGGTTATTTTCGGAATAGAGAACTATAAGGAATTTCGATAGAGTGAGTATTTTCCCAGTGTTACGAAAGATAAAAAAATAATTCTAAAAGAAAATAATATCGATCACTTCTTAATGTTGTAATTATGCAACAATTAAAGAAATGTGAGGAAATTATCAAAATGTGAAGCTAGATGTGGTTAAATAAAATACAGTTTTAATTTGAAATTGAAGTTCCACTCTAGTTATTGGTTTTTTATTTTGTTATATGGATATATGTAAAAGCATACGGGGGTTCTCTTCAGTCTTTTCAAGTACTCATTAAAGTAGTGCTTCTCAAACAAAACCTAAATTTCAATCATAATTTTCATCCCGTTCCCCTCGTGGCAACTGTAGCTTAGTGGTCAATTGAATGGATTCATGACTGACGTGTCATAAGTTGGATTATGGTACAGCTGAGGACCCACCGTGAAGATGGGGCGATGCAGGTTAAATCTGTTGACGCTCAATGTCTTCCCGTTAGTGTGAAGTGGAATTTAAGAGAGGAGTTGCAAAGCTCAGGTGTCGTACTTATTCCTTGACTACCAACCAAAAGTGCACGAGTAGCTCAATAGTACAGCGTTTATATTCACTTACTTCTTCCTTGCGTCTCCTCTCTTACCATCGTTAAAATAATAATGTATTGAATTTAATAATAATGCAGTGCTTTTCAAACTTTCAATACTTGCGACCCAATATTCAATCATAATTTCCATCGCTCTCCCCTCTATATAATAAAAATGAATTAAATTCGAAAAGACGATACTCTGATGCTAAAGCTACACAATGACTTTTCTTATGAAGTGTCACCGGCGTATATAAACGTCTCGCTCCACCAGTGCGTTAATTCCCCCGGACGTATATATATATGTCTTTCCAAATTACGAACTTTTCTGTTCACGACTATCTATAACATTATTCTGAAGGCCCTGAAATGCAATTTAATGACCTTGACAATGTTTGCAAAGGATTTACTTATTTCAGAGGATTTTCTCATTTATTTCCTTTCTCCCCTCCCTCTAATACACCACATACGCTTGCATACGTGCAAAACGGTGGCATTAGGAAGCGAATCGCGTAGCTTTTAGTCGGCAGTCAAAGAACTAATTATAAACCGTACAAATTATTTAGGTAAGTGTTAATTTGTGCATATAATTTTACATATGCAGTAAGACCCCGCTTAACGCTGTTTCGGTTTAACGCTATTTTATTTGAATTGTGGTATTCCCCAAAATTACACACAGCGGTAGGCTTCCCGATATCCGAAGCAGTTTATCTGCGTTTCTTCTTTCCAGCCATGTTATACGAACGTATTTTTATCGTTTCGAACATTTATTAACGTTATTGTAAGTATAAATTTATATACTCGTAATATAACGATTGATGACAGTGACAAATAGTATGATTTTTAGTTTCGATCACGGGTGATAATAAAAAACACGAAAATAAAGCAGCAAGTAAAAAAAAAAAGCAGGAGCAAATTTTGACAGGAGTTCAAAGGCAAGATTTGGCATTTATGGATGCCTAATCCACTTACCAACAACTTCGTACAGAGCGCAAAATGAAATCACAAATTACTTTAGAAACAAGCAAATTATTTTTTTTCTTGATACAAAGGCAGAAAATTGGAAGTACGAAAGATACTGCATTATTCTGAAATGTAACTTAGAATTTTATTTATTTTTATATGTATATTCCTTTATTATGTTTCTATATTTGTAAGAAATACATTTTTGTTTTATCGTTATGAAATACATAATTAATAAATTTATTGTTGAAATACCTGGCCAATTTTCTACCCATTTTCTCTTAACCCCATTATTTACATGATGAGTTAAACTCGTTTAACGCTGTTTCATATTACGCTCTACTTTGATAGGACCTATACCCCGGGTTAAGTGGGATCTTACTGTATATACATTTAACACATACAAGCTCGTGAGATCACTGGTAATTATTAAACTTGTTTTGAACTTAAGAGGACTTGGTACCCTCAAAATCACAAACCTATCGTTTTTTTTATTTTCATTTAATCTTATCTTTGCATTATTATCTTTCGATTGATATATCACTTGTGCATGTCAGAAAGTTAGAAGTTGACTAAAACTTCATTTGAAAACAAATTAGGCAATTCAGCCACACACCCCTTTAGAAAAAAAAGCTAAAAAATGCTTTATGATAAAAAAAATCTATTTTAGAAATAGAAATAATAACTATAAAAAGAATGTGCAGTATTAAAAGCAGAATATTTCCGAGGCAATACAATAATGTAATTTTTCTTCCTTGTGAAATGTGTGCATGTAAAATTTTTAAATTAAGGCATTTTATATTAATAATTTTATAATTTCAGTTCTTCTTCCTGATATATTTTTCATACAAATGTAACACTTTAATATTATAAGAAGAAAAACAGCTAAAATTTCTGTCGTGACAGAAAAAAAAATTAAGTTTTTCTTGAGTTTTCTTGTGCAATTAGTACTCTCTAAAAGTTGATCATTTATAAAAATGTGTGGGTTGAAAAAATATGAAAATGCAATTATTTTAAAGAAAACGTATAACCAATATCTTTAAGTGGTATTTTAAGTTTAATTAAGTTTATAATAATTATTTTTTTCAGAATTATATACTTTAAAGTGGTTTTTCTCAGTTTGTGTTTTTCGAAACTTTAGTGCATTCAAAATGCTACTCCTTCGACAATTATTTACCAATCACTTCAATTTTTTTCCTGCGTGTTAAAAATAAAGCATGTAACAAAATTAGGGATTCGTTTTGCTATAAACTTAATACTTTTTTTAAAAAAAATAAAATGTAAGACATGTTGGCTTTTTCGTTGATTTTTAGCCTGTATATCAACATTTTATTTTTTTTCTCGAAAACGAATGAAGTTATTCTAAAATCGATCCCTAAATTTGTTTAGATCATCCATAAGAGTATTATAAAAAAATTTCAGGTCAAAAAATTAATTTTTACAAAAGGAGTAGGATTTTAAAATTTTTCCAATTTTCTTCAAAAAATTAAAATTTTTAAAATTGTGTGAATAATATATGAAAATTTTCATCTGGTAGCATTTTCTTGAATAGAAACATGGTATAAAATGCTAAAATATAATTTTTAAATACGTAAATAAAGAAGTTTGCTCAAAGGGTGCCAAATCCCCTTAATATTTATAAATTAATTATAAAGCACATTGTGCGCTACTGATACAGTTATAAGTGTATTATATCAGTGTAAATGTTTCTTTAGTGTATGTCAGAAAATATTTTGTTTGTTTACTTTTAACAAATAATTCTTTAAAATAATATTTTGCTTTCAACTTTTCAATATGCTCGCGCCCCCTCCTACAGTTATCACGCCCCCTAAGGGAGCGTGCCCCACAGTTTGAAAAGTGCTGTAATAAAGTACTTTGAGGATAAAGCTACATTATGACTTTAATTATAAACCGTAAAAATCATCAAGGTAAGTAATAAGTTTTGTACATAATTTTATGTATGACAAACCCATGAGGTCACTGGCAACTATTAAACAACTTGTTCTTTACTTAGAATTCTGAAATTAATTATCAAATATATGGTGCAGTACTGATGCATTTATAAGTGTATTATATCAGAGTAAACGTGTATTTTTTATTTTTCGTTATGTCAGAATGTGTTTTTTTTTGCTTCTTTTAAGTAAATTAATAATATTTTTAAGCAATCTTTTACTATTTCCGAACTTTCAATATACTCGCGTCCCCCTAGGACCTAGGGGGATGCACCCCCACAGTTTGAGAAACGCTCCATAAAGAGAAAAAAACCATTTCAGTGAATTGCTTGATTTTTGAAAGACTCTTGTTGTAAAGGAATTCGGGCGATTGTAAATGAGTCGCATTATTTAAAGTTAAGTGAAATGAATTCACCGACAAGTTTGTAGTCAATTTCTTAGATGGTGATAGTTTATTATCAGTGTCGTAGCTACAACGGTAACAGCCGCATCAAACATACGGGGTCCAAACAAGTGTAAACAGAAAATCGTTTTAAGTTAAGAGGGCTCCAATGAATTTCGATACAATGACCTCTCAGGACTAGCTATGATAATGTATATTACATTTGAGAAAGCTACATTGGGGAAAATCAGCACTTAAGATTCATAATCTTATTGTCATTGTAAAGAGCTCCACAAAATTTTAGGATACAACGAGTCTGTCTGGCATTCAGATAAGTAATATCACTTGTTATTAATTAGGGCTAACTTGAGTATTTCATTAGCAACTATGAATAAAACTTTCAATTGCAACTATGAATAATAGTTGAAGATTTTCCAATGTCTCTTACTTCTATTGCCCTCCACACTAACACAAATTCAAGCTCACATATGTGTATATGTGAAGAAGCATTGTTTGGATGATAATCATAATCTTAATCTCTTTCGCTGCAAAAAAAAAAATTTTTTTTTTCCATTCTGCTGGTGATTTTGCTTTTTAAGGACATGGGAATTGTGCTTATTAACGTAGTACTTTAAAGCAACGTGAGGGCTATTAGTAACGGATTTTGAATTTCGGTCGGGTAATAAGAACGATACCTGATCTGGCACCCATTATACAAACTTCTACACCACGGCAACATAAAGAGTTCGGGTATTAAGAGCAGTAACTCTACACGGCAGGTCTTTAGTGGCACCAGGATTCGCACCCTAGACTCGACTACGCCACCCACGAGCTCTCGAACATGGCTACCACCCCTTGGCTACCGTGGCCTAAGACATTTATTGTTTAATGCAGAAGTAAAAAAAATAATATTGCATAGGTTTCAAATTATTAAAGAAAGATCATTCTTATTCTTAAATGTCGCCTTGTTTTGAACTATAATTAAAAAAAGTATATAATTATTAAAATTGCAAATATATATATATATTTCCTAGCCCTTTTAGAATTGAAAAACTATTGTGTTTGCAAGAACATGAAATATATGAGGGAATTATATAAAATAAGACAATATCTCGGGCTAGAAATATATAAATAAGCGATATTCTCTAGAAGTACCATGAAAGCACAGTTAATGCTAATGAACACGAAGTAACTTATTACTAGAAATGAAGCGAGAAGAGGACCACAAACCGAAGCACTCAAAATTAATAGTCTGTAAATACTGGAGAATTACACTGCTAGGAGAAAATAAAATAAACAAATGCAGCGTTGAATAACGTGGTATGATTGAAAAACACCGATTTTGATCCATTTTTTTCTAATTTTTTTTCTCCTCTATTGGTACCCCGATGTTGAACTTTTACTACATTGGTAATTTTGTCTTTATTCTTGGATTTTTAGATTAATTCTGTCTTACATTACGTTAATTACGATGCTATTTAAGATAATTATTTTTTTTAATTTGCTATAATTGTACCAGACACTGGAATGTTTGTTTGCATACTGTATACTGAACAT
>BMAU01020025.1:655000-772500 GCA_019973935.1 Trichonephila clavipes | reverse complement strand
AATTCATACAGATGTTCCATTCAAATATGCGACAATTCCGATAGCATAACGTGTTTTTTTTTAAAAAAATGTCATCAAAGATTTTGTTTGTGAGGACTTCACAACTGATCTATAAATACAGATATCTACACTATTTTCCTCTCTTCCACTCACGAGCTCTTGATTGATCCCAAAAATGTTTTTGCGCACTCTACCATAGAAGTTTCAGTCGCCAAAATAGAGTCCAACAGAGAACTGACCTAGAGCAGAGTCACCAAATTAAGTGACTAATTTATAAAATTCCATTAAAACTGCAAAATGGACTTAGAAAAACAAATCGCAGAACTTCAAAATACATTAATCAAACATTATTAGTAAAACTGAGTAATAAAAATAAAACTTTTTATAACCTCGAATTTTTACTTTCGACTTTGAAAAAAAAAATGTTAGTTTTCAGAACAGCATTGATTAATTTTTTGCAATATACAATTACTTACAATGTTTATACTCGTTGTAAATAAGCAAATGATTTGATTTTGTTTATTTTATTTTTTCTTTGTTCATTTGTCAATGACAGATTAAACAAGTAATACAAATATGAGATACGTAGTATTTTCATAGATATATACGACTACGCAGTAACGTACAGAGGAATTTTTCAAGGGGGAAAGGGTCGAAAGTTCACCATTCTTGTATCATGCTCCTTTTGATTTTGTCGATTTTCGGGAACAAAACACAGTAAAAAACTAATTATTGAATAAATAATTAGATTAATTAATAAAATTAATCATTAATAACAAATACTTAATTTAATTTTACGTACTATATAAAGGGTGTTTTTTTAGAGGTATAGAACTTTAAATTGCAATAAAACAACGAAGTATTATTTGATTGACATGAATTTTTTTATTCGAAAGATAATCTTGTGGCATTACATTTTAAATATAATTTCTGGCATATGACTGCCACGGCTGGCTCGGATGTAGTCCAATCTGGACGTCCAATTTTCGATGACTTTTTCCAACCTTTGTGGCCGTATATCGGCAATAACACGTCCAATGCTGTCTTCCAAATGATCAAGCGTTTGTGGCTTATCCGCATAGACCAATGACTTTACATAGCCCCACAGAAAATAGTCTAGCGGTGTTAAATTACAAGATCTTGTAGGCCAATTCACAGGTCCAAAACGTGAAATTAGGCGGTCACCGAACGTGTCTTTCAATAAATCGATTGTGGCACGAGCTGTGTGACATGTTGCGCCATCTTGTTGGAACCACAGCTCCTGGACATCATGATTGTTCAATTGAGGAATGAAAAAGTTCGTAATCATAGCTCTATACCGATCACCATTGACTTTAACGTTGTGGCGTTTATCGTTTTTGAAGAAGGATTCCACCAGCCCATAAAGCGCACCAAACAGTCAGTTTTTCTGGATGTAACGGTGTTTCGACATACACTTGTGGATTAGCTTCACACCAAATGCGGCAGTTTTGTTTGTTGACGTAGCCATTTAACCAGAAGTGCGCTTCATCGCTAAACAAAATTCGCTTATAAAAATTGGGAACAACGGCAATCTCGTTTTGGGCCCATTCGACGAATCTACGCCTTGCTTGATCATATTTAAAATGTAATGCCACAAGATTATCTTTCGAATAAAAGAAAATTCATGTCAATTGAATAATACATCGTTGTTTTAGTGCAATTTAAAGTTCTATACCTCTAAAAAAACACCCTTTATATAGAATTATATTCAATGAGAAAAAAATCAAGGGCTTTGGGGAGGTCCCCCCCATGTGTGCGATTACGTATTACTTATTTCGTTAAAAACTAAATGAGTAACATTTTAGAAGATTCATGTCAGTAATGTGTGTTTTCCAGCTTTTTTTCTTACTTAGCTGTTATTTACAAATATTGTTAAACTGTTTTTTTGTTTGTTGAAGATTTAATAACATTTTTAACTATTTTTACTAATAAAAATATCACATGTTGATCGGAAAAAAAATGTTTTAAATAATAATTTATGTACCATGATTAAAACATTCATTTTGGCAACGTTTTATTTATCGGTGTTAACAATTTTAATAATAGTTATTATGTTTATGTTATGCATATAGCAAATAATACATTCCAGCTACTGTTAATAATAGATAATGTTATAACAATTAAAAATATGGATTAAAACTGAAGTACCCAGCGTTGCCAAATTTTTCTTTATACAGAGTGAAATGGTTCGCTTAAGGGGGGGTATTATTCAGAATCTTTGCGAGACTGTTCTTATATTTTTATTTTAGTTCAAGGTCAATTGTGGAAAATTTTACCATGCTTAAATAAAACTCGAGATTTTATTAAGATAAAAAACACGATTTACCTTTTCTTTCTCTTCTATCGCAAAGCTTGAGAATAAATACACAATGATTTTCGTTCGTGCGGCCATAACGTAAGCAAACCAAGCATCGTCCTAATTTTTCTGAAAACTAAGCATAGCTGGCCATGTAAAATATATGGCCTTTCCAGGTTAATTTGTACCACAGAAAGTGATTACTCTGTGTCTTACTGATGAAGGAAATGAATGCAAGCAGGGAAATGAGAAAATCGAAAATGGGAAAGTGCAATCGCTTAAAGTGGAAAGACATATTTAAATATCTGAGATTCAATGAAAAGTGAGGAACGTTTACGTCTTCATCTATGCGATAATGATAATTTCAAAGAAATTGGAAAAAAAGAAAAATGACTACAAATCAGCTCTTAAAAATTCGATAAGTATAAAACGCTAAACCATTCTTTTGCAACAACGAAAGACGCATTCGACTTACTTATCGAAGGAAAAAAAATGACTACATATCTCATCACTTAAAAGTTCTAAAAATTTGTATAAAAACTGGAATATCATCAGGATTGTCATAAGAATTCGGAAAAATATAACCGGTTGGGACTACTAGAATGACAGGGTAATAAAAAAAAGAAGGGGGGTTATTAGGGGTGTTGGAAAGCTAAAATCTTATTTTTTTGACAATTTGAGATTTTTACATTTTCAAACTGTATAGATTTTAACCTTTCTAAAAATACCTTACTTTAACATCTAGGGTATTTAGAAGCCCTTTAAACGTATTTTTAAATAATCATTGAATTTGGGCCATGCCCATTTTAATGGCGAAAATTGTAAACAAATTACTTTGCTTTTGCTTAAAAGTGTAACGACTAATATAAACCAAAACATGTATTTTTTGTTTTAAATTGAGCCTTTTATTTTTTTATTTCCTAGTCGATTAGAAGTCTCACTGTATACATTAAAACCAATTTATCTCAAAATGTAAATTTTAATGTGCGATGTACCTTTTCTGAGAAACTACTGTTCACAGGTATTTAAATTTTTTATGAATTATTTATAATGATGTCTAATATATACTAAAATGAGATTTTTGTAAAAAACTCAAAAATTTAATTTTTACAATTTTTTAAAGTAAAAAATGGGTCAAATTTCGCAATGTTTGATAAAATATTTCATAGTTTATTAAAAGTTCAAAATTAGCTAAAAGCTTATTTTAGTACAATGAGAAAGGTGTACTTTAATAGTATGAAAAATTTTAAGCATGTACATAAAACAGGTTTTGAGAAAAGGTACATGGTAAACAGCCAATTTAACATTGTCAGTATAGAGAAAGAGAGAAGTTCCCAACTCCCCTTAAAGATTTTTGTACAAATTCCACGCACACTCTATCAGATTTTCTATATAGATAATAGTTAAATAACCTTAATCTTTCTGCACTTGTTTGACGAAATTATTCCCACAGTGTTTTGTGAAAAAAAAGTGTACTTATCGTAAAAGAATCATAATATTTATAGTTGACTATTAACTGTGAAGTTATTTCTCTTAGAAATAATGTACGTTGTGATAATAAGTTGTAATTTATAAACGATGGTTGCATTCAAATCTTGAAATTATGATAATAATTATCATTGTTCTAGGCGACTCTGAACAATGTTTTCAAGTAAGTACTTAATTAACAAAAATGCCCGTAAGAGTAATCAAATATATAAATAAAAGCAAGATGTCATATGAAAAAGGATGGCGATAAAGAGACAGCAATAAGATAATACATGAATGGATCAAAAAGGAAGTAATTATGTATTGGAAATTCGCAATGCGGGCTATTGATCAATTAACAATAGAATTTCATCCGTGTTGAACTGAAATTTACAGAAAACAAAACATTGCTTCTAAAATTCTGAACTACCATAAGAAACCATGATATTATACTCATATAAATTCACTTAAATGAAGTAAGTTAGACTCTCTTCTGTACAAATACATGCATGATTAAAAAACATTATACATATTTTGATGAAGGAAACCGAATATATATATATATATATATATATATATATATATATATATATTATCATAAATATTACCGTAAATAAAAATAAAAAAGAGTTACGACAACTGATCAAACTTTTATCCACCCTCCTCCAAACATTTTTGAGCACGATGCGGTACGCTGTTGGTGACATCTCTCAGAGTAGCTACAAGAATTCATTGTTTAGCCTTTTCAGTTCCATAGCTCAGTTCCTCTTGTGCTCGCGGTTTCTTGATGTACACAACATTCCTGAAGAAGCCCAATATGCACAATACAAGTGGGATTAAATCAGTTGAATGTGCAGGGTACTCAATTGGACCCTTTCGTTTAATTCAATGACCCAATGTAACGTCATCCAGATAGGCACGCATATCTATATAGTAGCGGGGAGGTGCACCATCTTGATGCATAATAAAATGATCCTCACCAAACAAAGCTTGAATGCGAGGAAAAATAAGTGCTTAAGCATTTACAAGTAACTCCTTCCAGTAATTTTACACTTAAAAAAAAGACAGAACTCTTCTCCTGTTGATATGCGTGACGGGCCTGATCGACCCTTATGCATATACATTATTGTTCCATCAGTTTCAAACTAATCACGAAATCGAGCAATGCTTAAGCGTGTCGGTGGTTCCGTTCCATATTGTTTCCTCCGATACCGTTGCACTTCACCAATATTCTCGAACTTCCAATACCATTTCAAAAAGCTGTTTCGCTGCTCGAAAACGTAAATGTGCCATGGTGTCACTTTCAATACTAAAACACAAACGCACTCTGTCGCAGAACTATTTTTGATCATGTTGAAACGCTAATGCCACAACTGCTAATACTAATTCTTACAAATTAACCCTAAAGTCAAAGTGATCTCAAGCTAATGGCATTAACATATAACCCAGTCTTAAAATGCGTATATATTTTTTGATCACATCTGTATATGACCCTTACAAATGATGGTAAATAGATTTGTAGCTAAAATAATAATTTTAAAAAAATCGTTGTTTAATATAATGTTTGTATTAGAAATTGTTGTCAGTACCAAGTAACTATTGTTGTATATATATATATATAAATTGGAGTTAATTTTTGGTAATATTAGCACAATTTGATAAATGTACATTTTAATAATGAATATCATTGCAAAACGAATGTCGGTTATTTGATGAAAATAGTTGATAAATAATGTAATAAAGTTAATTTCATTATATTTTACAGATAAATTTTTTATATCTATATTTGATTTCTAAAACCAATGTTTAAAGAAAAAAAACGAGACATGTTAAAAATTAAATAAACAATTAAAATATGTTAAATTACTATAAATATGTTACTTTACAGCTGGCTGGGCGGCGTGGTTGGTTTGTCGCTGGCCTTCTGCACTCAAGATTGCAGGTTCAACCATGTCGGTGGATTGTCATGTTAGTCGATTTTCAGAAAATCAACGTTAGCCATGTCGTATGATTATACTGCATGTAAAAGATGCCTAGAGTGTCTGTTTGGCTTTTATGCTCTCAGCAAAATTAAATCCTAATATAGTTTCGCATCTTTGGAGCTCAGGTGTCTCCCTATGTAGAGGAAAGAAACTGGGTGTCAAAAATTGCATGCGGCAATTGGTGTCCACCTATAGGGTGTCCACTAAAAAAAGAAATACCAGCTCCCGGGGAATGTACTCGGTCTGCAACGGTAAAACACCAATGGAATAAAAATAATAAAAACAAATTAAAAAAAAACTTTACAATATTTTATTAAGAAGTAAAATGAATAAACATAATTCAGATATACAGCATCAGTAGTTTTGTAAAGATATAAGAGTTAGACAAAATAAAATAAAGCATTTGGAACCTGTGAATTAGAATTTTCATTATGAACAACATGTGTAGCAGCAGTTAGAATAGGTATAGATTTTTGTTTAATGCTCGTATGCATTACATATTGTAGTTATACTTTATATAACGTTCCTATCTTTTAAATAATTTCCCAATTCTGCTAGAGGCAACCGATCGAGAAAATTGTCATCTTACTTATTACGGTTAATATATTGTTATTTATTTCAGTCAATATAAAGTTTGGTGATTGAGGATATCACGTAAGTTTTTCGTTTCCCACATGTTTTTTTAATAAACCGATTTATGATACACTTTGCTTTATTTACAGCGGCACTAACCCCCTAAAACAAAAACTTACCACAAGGAAAGGTTGTCTACTCTATTAAATTAATATGATATTAGAATACAATTAAATACATAGGATTGAAATTAATGTGATCCTAGAGTTTAAGGCAAATGGATATTCGACACCTTAAAATGAATATTGGAACTGAATAATCAGCCAAATGGAACCGAGTAGTTAGGATAAAAATTTTCTTAGGGAAGATACCAAACAAGAACAGTTCCAGTGTTGGAAAGCACGAGTGAAAAAGACAGGTTGTGAAGTTAAATTACAACTTTTTATTTTTCACTCTCAAATTTGTATGCACTCCAAACCCCTATGCGTGGGTTTTGCTTCGATGTAGGTGACGAAAGGCTCGAACGTGTAGCCTGTGAGGATCCTGATGAACACATCTGTCTGATATAACATATCCTGATGTTTAAATATCACGTTATTTGCATAGCTAAGGATTTAAGTTTCGATTAATAATTTGTTTACGAATTTTGTGTTAAGAGCGTTGTATTTATTTCATGTTAAAACTGTAATGTTCTAAAAAAAAAAAACGTCTTTCCTTACATTATAATGGTGATTCAATGGAAATCTTGGCAGTACAGCCAGATTTGCATAATTTTTGGTGACCATTTTGGCGACTTGACGACCATGTTGGAGACTTAACGACCATGTTGACGACTTGATGACCCTATTGGCAACTTGACGACCGTTTTGTCGACCACTTTTGATGAGCCCGTGAACCTATGGGTTATTTTGGAAATTCGAGGAGAAATCTACTAATATTGCAATCTATGACTCAAGAGGATTCTTCGAGATGAATCCGTGGGGACTATAAATAGGGAGCAGCTCACTGACACTGAGTTAGTATTGTTTTGAGTATGAAGTTGACGAAAGATCTCGATTTGGCTGGGAAGAGTTGGCCAGTGATTTGTCATTTATTCGGCTGTTGAGTAGGACGAGCAGTGCTTGTGAATAATCCTTAAATATTCGAACTTGTACTTTAAACACTGATAGTTGTGTCTGTGCACTGTAGAAGGTGTAAAGTCCTTCTGAGATTTATTCTGAAAATTTGAGTTCTTTATTATGTATTTCAAGGATTGTTTTTCGAAAATAAATTTCCATCGCTCCAGAAGAATTGCCTTGTTATTTGTGTCTGATTTGCATAAAATTCTCTAACCAGATTCACATAACAATATGTAAAATTCTCACTGAAACATATCTCATATTATTTTTTTCGTCTTCAATTTCCACGTTTAGAAATAACATGACATTTTGTTTGATACCTTTCCGTATTTATAAATTTTTAGTCATAATTATCTAGCCGTAACTACAATTTCTTATATATTAGACACTAGAATATAATTGATTTCTGCAAACATCGTTGATATCTAATATTTTAAAATAATATTTCACAGCTGATAAATTATGATTTTTGATTACTAGTTACTATAATTACTCATCAGTTTAATGCGGCCTTTTTTTAGAATATTAGATATTATATTACCTTTGAATCAGATCTTTCAATATTACAGCTTGCTTGGAAATATGCTTCAGTATTAACTTATAAGTTTCATCAACAAACCAATTTGTTTTTCAGCATTAAGCTATAAAATATTCATTAAGGCGGAAAGCATTGTTATAGCCAGTGGCGCTCACAGGAATTTTTCAAGGGGAGGGGAATTTGGTGTTCAGGGTCGAAAGTTCACCATTATCATATCATGCTCCAAAACGCCGCCAACATATCTTTTTGATTTTTTTTTGTTTTCCGGGAACAAAAAGCGTTAAAAATTAATTATTGAGTAAATAATTCGCATTAATTAATAAAAATGCTTCTTCAAAATTTACGTACTATATACAAAGGATTATAGTCAATTGAAAAAAAAATCAAGGGCTATGGGGGATGGGAGGATAGTTCAGACGCGTGAACCCCCCCTCCTCCGCTTTGTTCACCATTGGCTACAGTAAAAAGACCTAATAGTTACTAAAAAAATTTGTAATGCCATTTTGTGATGTTTTTATTAATTTTTTAACCTGCGGATTTTGGACATGCGCTTAACGGGATACCAAAAGAGAGTTATACAAATAACTTGTAAAAATCAAAATAATAAAAACAGACAAATAAGTATTAAAGTAAAGTTTAAGAAAAGAGAAAAAGCAAATGAAAGCTGTACGTAGAACTTTACTAATAAAGTTTTAGCATCCAATGATATACTCGTGTGTGTGTGTATATGAATATATATATATATGTGCGCGCGTGTATGTATGTGTGAATATATATGTTCATATGTGTATATATATATATATATATATATATATATATATATATATATATATATATATATATGTTCATATGTATATATATATACATATATATATATATATTCATATGTATATATATATATATATATATATATACCGTAAAATCCGGGCGTATAATGCGCACCTATACATTCAAGTTGTATTTTTTTTTTTTTTTAGGCATATTTGCCGTATAACGCGCAACCTTTTTTTACGGAAAAACTTTAAATGTACGTGTGCAATTTTCTTATGTTTTGGAGTCATTATTTATTGGATGAATCATTCCAGACTCTCTTTTGAAAAAATAGTATACTCCTGGAATTATACAATCCTTAAGCTCAAGAAGGGGGGACCAAATCGGCGGCATGGTTGGGTTTTTCACGCGCTATTCCATAAAAATTTATTCTTTTTCGTGATGATGACATTGATTCGTGTGATGTACGAGATGAACGATTAATTTTGAAATAAATTAGATCATGCCTGAGACTTATTACGCTCACTGTCTGTAGTATATTTAATACTACGAATACTATGTATAATATTGAATACGCTTCAAACAGCGAACAATAAAAATGGGTCCTGGTAAACGAAGCAAACACAGTGCCAGTTTCAAGATCAAAGTGGTTCAATTTGCAAAAGAAAATGGACATCGTGCTGCAGCAAGAATGTTTGATATTCGTGTAAGCTCCATAAGGGAGTGGAAGAAAAAGGAAATGACAATAATTAACATGCCAAAGAAGAAATTTGCTTTACGTAAAAGAGTAACGAAATTACCTATTCTTGAAGAAATTGTTTTGAACTGCTTCCTAGAAAATCGCTAGAATGGATTGATTGTAACAAGAAACAGTGTACGTTTATTCGCCTTAAAATGGTCAAAAAAAGAATGCAAATGAAAGTAAAAATTTTAAAGCAACTTTAAGTTGGTATAGCCAATTTATGGCACGCAATAATTTAGTTCTGCGAGAAAAAACAAAAGTTTCACAAATACTTCGTTAAGACGTGGGCAACAAATTGATAAGTTTCCAGAAGTATGTCATTGGGTTACGGAAGCAAAGGAAATATTTACTGGCACATATCGGAAACGTGGATAAAACTCCAGTAACGTTTGACATTATAGGAAATAAAACTATAGAAGTGAAATGAACAAAAACGATTCACATAAAAATAACAGGACACGATAAATCTCATTTTACAGTAGTTCTCTTCTGCTTAGCGGACGGCACAAAATTAAAACCCATGGTTATTTTTAAAAGAAAAACAGTGCTAAAATCCAATTTCCGGAAAGGTGTTTTCACTCATGTTCACGAAAAAGGTAGGTTGGATGAAAATGTCGTGAAATCGTGGATAAAAAAATATTTGGCAAAGGTGTCCAGGAGCTTACGGAATCCACAAGTTTGGTTCTATTACTTAGGGATATGTTCAGCTCCCATCTAACAGACAATACGAAAAAATGGCTAACTGAGTGCAACATATATAGCAGTTATTCCGGGTGGATTAACGTCATTAGTTCAGTCATTAGATGTGTGCATTAATAAACCTTTCAAACAAAATTTAAAACGACAGTGGAATATATGGATGCTAGAAGGAGAAAAAATATTTACGAAAGGAGGCCAAATGCGTCATGCCAGTTTGGAAATAGTGTGCGAGTGGATAATAAAAGCATATGGAATGAAATTAAACCTGACTTAATTCAAGTCAATTAAAAATGTAGTATATCTAACCGTGTAGGGAGAACAGAAGATGATTATTTATTTATGGAAGAGAGTAACAGTGATGGAGAAAATGATACGGATTTCGATGATGTGCCTGAAGATATAACGGAAGATGGATATGCCGACCTTTCAATGTTATCCAACAATGAACGTTCACAAGGTATGCTATTTCTTTATAAAATGAACAGTATTTTGATTATATATATAAGTATAAGTTTTTTTAATACTCATTTTTTTAAAGTTTTCATTTTTATACCCGGCGTATAACGCTAACCCCTAAATTACTGTCTTAATTTTGTGTTAAAATTGCGCGTTATAAGCCGGATTTTACGGTATATATATACATATGAGTGTATATGTATGTGTTATATACATATGAGTGTATATGTATGTGTTATATACATATGAGTGTATATGTATGTGTTATATACATATGAGTGTATATGTATGTGTGTTTACAGTATTAGGAATGGAAGGAAATAACAAGACTTTTCTTATTGCATGTATAGAAGAAAAGGAAATAATGAAGGTAGAAAACACGGTCAAAATAGTAAGAAATTTGAGGATATTTTCTTTCCCAAATAGTACACACAGCTGCCGCTACTTGCAGCTGAAACGATTCCAACCTGTATGGTATCGAAATTTACTAGGTTTGGATGACAGTTGAAGAGTAATTTCATGCTGATTCAAGTTTATGCCATACTTCAGTGTTTCTCAAACTTTCAATACTGGCAACCCAATTTTCAATCATAATTTTTGTCGCGGCCCCCCCCGTACAACAATAATGTATTTATTGCAATAGAAATGCCCTTTGAGAGAGAGACGCTAAAGTTACAATGCGGTCTTAATTATATAAACCGTAAAAATTAATACGATAAGTATATTAAATTTTGTGTATATGTAACTTTTAAGTAATATATATTTTAAGAAAATTACTTAAAATATATATTACTTGCTTATTGTTATGTTATTTTCCTTTCTCTAATTTTTAAATTGGAACAGATCGCAAAAATTATATATTTCATTAAAGATTTATTTCCTTCAGCATTCATTTCTCATATTACAAATGTCATTAGAAAAATAGTCTAGTCTGTGTTGCTCTCTATCATATCCATCATATCTGGCATTATAGGGTACATTTGCGTGAGTCTGGGCAACCTATCGGACGTCTGCGCAAAACATGTAAAAATGCTTTTCCTCGTACAATTCCAGTCAGTTTTGGTCGACTCGATACTCCTATAGCTATCGAATCTAGCTTGAATGTACATTTTTTTAAAATTTACACGTTAATTGTAATTCACGGTAATTAAGTATTTACGGCAGTTGGTTAAAACAAAATCATACATACATTTTTAAGTCGTAAGCAAACATTCGATGATAAAAAAAAATCAACAAGTACACAGACGAGCATGGTTCCGAAAATTAAATCATAGCGATATTCTCAAATATACTTAAATTTTGGATTTATCACGACTGAAGTAAATGATGAGAAAAAAAGCCCCAGCTCGTTATAAATCTGAAGAACAACATGTGGAAAATGTTTTTAAAACCATGTAAAATCATTTAGCTATTTTGGCAAAGAATTTTAGAAAGTATTTTCTGAATGAGGACAGCTTGGTAGCAAGTTACGAGTGGATTAGGGATATATTTCAAGATACTCCAGAAGGGCTCTCAACTTCAGAAGAAGAAATCTTCATAGATTTCACATCCAGTGAAAAATTAAAAGGTAATTTTGTAATAAATTGCTCTTTGAATTTTGGGTAGAGGTCGATGAGGAATTATCTGAACTGAAAACAAAAGCACTTCGTATACTAATACCATTTTCAACATCCTACCTTTGTTAAACCGGATTTTCAGCGGTGGGATGCTTTGAAGACAAAACATAGATCTCAGCTAAATATAGAAAAATAACTCAAAGTGTCAATTTCTGATATTAAACCTTCCTTTGAACAACTTTTCACTACAAGACAAGCACTTGGAAGTCCCTAATAATTATTAAACTTGTTCTTAATTTAGTGTAAAAATTATTTATAAAAAATACCTTCTTCAGCACTGATACATTAAACGTATACTGGCTGAAGCACCGGCGCTTCGCACGAGTTCATTTTTTAAAAAAATAAAACATTATTCTTGATATAATAGCTGAACTGTAAGGAGAGTAAAACTGCGTGCACACGACATTGTATACGAAAATGATTTTTTTTTGATAAATGCTATAGTTGTAAATAACTGTTTAAAAGAACTGTAATTTTAAACCTCACATAATTAGCATCTAGAATTATAATGTTAAATAATGAAAAAGAATGTAAAATTCAAATGAAGAATAATTGTGTTACTTTTAAACATTTAAAGCTAGAAAACTTCAAAATGTTTTAAACCGGGAGCAGGCGCATACTCGATACTAACGCTAATGGTAGTGTGGGGGGACTCAGTCACCCCACTCATTAGTTTATAATTATTTTTACTGTACACGATACAAATCGGAATTCCAGTGAATAATTTAATTTATAGAAAGTATACTTACCCCTTCTTTCAAGGACTATTCAATTTTTTGATGATTTGAGAAAAAAAATCCAATAAAACTGAACTAAAATGATTCAAAAGTACAAGACCATAATAAAGGACGTAAATTAGAGACACTTTTCACTAATACTACAGAAATGTTAAATGAATCGATTCTTTTCCAACTAGCGTAAAACTCTATTATGTACAATTTACCTAAGCGAAAAGCGAACACATAAAAAATGGGACGGAACTAATATTAAATTAATCATACCATGAGTTTGAAGGTCAATCAAATGATTAGCAAATGTATTATGCAGTCTGGCTGAAAAGTGAATCATGTCTTCCTTTTCTTTTTCTACAACTAACGTACAGTATTTTAATAATAATTACAGTGATGAATTGTTTATCTTCTTAGAATTTTTCTCAGGGTCTGGGTTTCGTTTTACTTTTAACGAGTAATATTTAATGTTAAAACGTAATAAACAATCTCTCATTGAGGAAATACAGCAAATTAAACAAAATGTTTTTTTTCCCTTTAATTTGGTTTTGGGATCAAAGATAGCTATTTGATGACGGAAAAAAGCCAAATGATAAACATAAATTATGTCAGTGTTGTTGTGTGTTTTTTTTTTATTATGGAAGAAAGCATTTTGTTTTACTTCTCTTTCCGGTTATTTTTTTTTAAAAAAAATCTTTAAATTTTCGATATGTTCGTGCCCCCTTGTAGGGTCATGGCGCCCCCCAGGGGGGCGCACCCCACACTTTGAGAAACACTGACATACTTCTTTAATCGTAGTTGCAATCCCTTTTTTAAGCATCCCAAGACCAAATGTTTCAATGACAGAGAGATCTAGAGGACGTTCATGCCGGGATAACCATGAAGCACAGTTATTCATTGGTAGGTCAAGGTAGGTAGGTTGGTTAAATGTACAATCTTGCTTTATCTTGAGGAAAAATGATGTTTCCGAAGTCTAAAAAATTAGGCACTACCCCTTTCTTTAAAATGTGAAAAATGAAACGCAGGCTACTTAGATAACCTACGACTCGAACAAGAAGTATTGTTCCCTCCCTCTTAATGATTCCCTTATCGTAACACAAAGTACAGGGCTCGTGTGACGATGTTGGATGTCATCAGATAACACGCATTCTTCTTGATGCCTGAAGAGTCATATATGTCCATTGCTTTGCTGCACACGTAATGTAATTATTCTGCCTGTATCCTGTTTTGTCGTTGGGTGTAGCACTATCACTGATCGTCTCTATGCTGCAATAACAAAAAAAGTCTCTATAATCATCGACATGAAGACAGTATTTGCTGTTCCCACATTAACGTAGCGTTGTTGTACTGCAAACAAGTTTACTCCTTCATTCAAGATCCGCGGCGTAGCTATATGTTTATGCAAGAACAACTGACAACATTTCTGTCTTCTGGGGTGTTAGTAACTTCCGGTTGTTGAGAACCTGTTTTAAGTTTTGTGCAAACCATCTGAACCCATCAAGTCCATTGACAGCCGTTAAATTATGACCAATTTAACGGAACTAGATACCCCTCTCTCGATAGGCTACGATTCTGCATATATCCGCCACTTATTTTCGTGCGAATTGAAATTTTTATCACGTTGTTGCAATTTTAATTTTCATAAAATATATGTTGAAGGAGAACAGTAGTTGAAGCACGACATATTTGTGGTATAAAAATAGCAATGAGAATTATAATACACATGACAAAATTAATCCACCTGGTTTGAAAGAAACAGATATTTAAATGTATTTACTATCAGTATAGCATCCCATAACTTTTATGGTTTGTGATGATTCACATTTTCAATTCTGTAAAGTTGAGGAATGATTGCTGCCTCTAGCTCTTTAATAATTTTAACAGATCGATATTTCTCAAATAGCGATTTACATATTTTCTCGAAGCAAGCTGCAAGCTTAAATAAATCTTATTTTTTTCTTTAAAGTAATATTTATATGTATTTTTAACACAGCTGTGAAGTACAAATTTTGGATATTGAAGACAAATTTGTTAGAAAAAAAATGTGTAGTTTCTTGAATGCAGTTGAGCAGATATCCCCAACCTTCACGCAGTGGGCCGAAATCAGTCCGTGGATCCAATACTACAGGGCTACTTAAGAAACATTTAATTATATCTATTTTACTTATGCCGGTGTATTTTTATCGGGTCTTGGCGACTTTCTATGGAAATTACTTCATACAATTTATATTTATTTTTTAGTGTAGTTATATTTTGTTCTAAAGGCATGTTTAAATACTATTATAAATTAAAATTATTAAATAAAAACAATCTAAAACATATGTATGTAAACAATATAAATCAACATTTCCCACTCAAAGGGCCGCAGCGTTAAAAAGGTTAGTAACACTGGTTTAGAGCGATGGAAAAATAAGAACATTTATTTCAGGTCGTTATATCATTTGTTTGATAAGATTATTTAAATTATTTTATTAAAAAAGCTTTTGACGAATAAATAATAATTTTTTAAAAATATTTTTTCTGATAGTTCAATGTAGGAACGTGTGTGTTGTTTAAAATTATTTTGTTACTTTTAATAAAGGATCATTAACAAGGATCAATTTGACAAATATATGTTTATTATACATAGAAATTCTACAGTTTTGTTCAGATGTTTTTATAATAAAATATATGTAAAGCTACTATTATTTTGTGATTTCGGTGAGTTTTAAAGCTCTGTTGAGTGGTTTCATGTTATGCAACAATTCCAGAATTTATGTTGCTCAAAGGATAAAACATTTGCAGATTGCATTTCCTGCAACGTTAGGCACATTGAAAACTCATAAAAAAATTCATTCAAAAGACCATTTTCGCTTTTCTATTTCTTGGGATTTCTTTTAAAATTTTCAAATATTTATTAGATTGTTTCAATACAGATTGTATATTTGTATAAATGTATCATAATAATTTTGAATTTTATATTTACCTAAAGAAAATGAAGTATATATGACAGATACTTTTATGCTTGGGTTATTTAATTGATAAAAAATGAAATGTTTCCTGTAAAATATCCGATTTAAGAATAATTTGGTATTATATGTTATTTACATTTCTTTTTTCACATGTAATTTTGCACCTAGAAATACAGATGATAAAATTATGATTGAATTAAAAAAATAATAAATTTTCAATTGTCTCATATTATTATATAAAATCCTTAAGCAAATGACAAATTCAGTAAAATCAAGCTTTGGATGAACTCTTATGAAGAAAAAATGGGGTAAAAAAGAGTCATATGTTCTATTTCGCTACGCAGATAAAAATTTGAAAAGCGAAAATAGCCCATTGAGAAACACGTAAGTTACTTAAAATGTTCAGAGATGCAACTTGTCATGAGAATTTATAATCCTCTATTTTGCTCATATTAACCATCGGCATCTTTTCAACCGAAGGTTCTTCATCTTTTGGTGCAGGTCTTGTTGAACCACGGCATGAAAGAGTTGCTTTAAGTTCATGCCACAACATCAAAGGTATTGGCTCCTGAAAAAAAAAATCAAGGTAAAATTTAATTAACTGAGTGACAAATGCTGAAAGGGTACAAATTAAATAACAGAATAGCTTATATGCATTATAGAATATTATTGACAAGTATTTCTGCGTATTTATCTCCTGGTTAAGACATTGTATACGGTATTTAATATTAAATATTACCATGCTATTCCTTCAAGAGAGGAATTTGTATTTCTAAACTTAATAAGAATATTACTAACGATAATGCTTTATGATTATTAAGCAGTTTAATTCGAAAACTATTAAAAACTTGCTCAGCTTTCAGTTAAAGCATTGTTTCTCAAACTTTCAATATTTGCAACCCGATTTTCAATCAAAATTTTTATCGCGCTCTCCTCCGTACAATAACAATGTATTAAAAACAATAATATGGTATTTTTACGTAAAGTTACAGTACTGCTTTAATTATAAACCATACAGATTATCAAGATATGTATTAAATTCTGTGCATGAAAAACCCATGACACTAGTAATTATTCAATCGGTTCTTAACTTAGTATTGAAGAATAATTATTTCCAATATATTGTGCAGTACTTATACATTTATAAGTATATTATATAATTGTAAATGTGCATTTTTGTTAGCCTAGAATGTATTTTGCTTTGATTCCCATCTGTAAATTAACCATATTTTTGAATAATCTTTTGTTTTTTAGACTTTTCGATATGTTCGCGACCTCCTGATAGGTTTATCATGCTCGCCTAAGGGGCCACACCCCACACTTTGAGAAACGCTGAGTTAAAGGGATTATAAAATATCTTTTTTTGAAAAATGTCAACCAAACGTATTTGGAGAATGTTTCTTAATAAAAAAAAATCATTTAAAAGAAAAACAAAAATATTTCAAGGAAATCCTAATATATTGCTTTCAACACCAATAACGGTACTTTTAAAAAATAAGTGCAGTTATATCTGATTTCTAATCAATATCTTTTTTTTGTTATTTAATGTCAAGCATTTACTACGTTTTGAAATATAATATGCTAATTTATTTTTCGGTAGATTTTTAAATATTAAAACCATTAGCAGACAAAATAAACAACAGTTTCATAGATTGCCGGTAATTTATTTAACTTCAAAATACTAATATTTGCAATAAATTGCTGATGTAGTAATTTTCAGAGATAAGAGTTACGACAAAAGTAAACAATGCTATTATAGAAAAATTACTTTTCATTCAGAATTTTAAAACCACATTTAACGCTTTTTGTAGAGTTAAACTCATCAAACACAAATATTTATTTTTAAGGAAAATATAATATAGAATCTATTTATAATTAAAGGCATTGTTTTTAATTGTTTGTGTCTAAAACAGCTGAAATTCACGGTATTGTCAAACTCTGATAAATGGCAGTTGCATTCTTTGTGAAAGAAATTAATAATATAAAGATTCGCTTTCATTCGCGCAGTTGTGCAAAGTGTAAAGTTACATTTTCGAATATTTTGTATGTAATTTAATGGTGATATTTAGAATAATAAATATCTATTGAATTCTTTTAAAACTGATGCAAAAGAAGGATGATATTTAAATAAAGAATAGTTAGAAATTGCTGTTATCATTTTATTTGCTGTTGTGGAATTCAAAGTAAACATTCTACAAAGCTTCTTATTCCTTAAAGTATTATTCATATATTATTCATTTGTAAATTGGTATTTATAGAAGGTCCAAGATAATTACTAAATTCCCCACTTAATTTATTTATTCATTTATATACTGTTAAAGAAGGTTTAATATGGATTCTTTACGAAATGATATTTTGTAATTACTTTTTCTAATAAAATATTTAAATGTTGATAAACCATGGAAATTGTCTTTTGGTGGTATGTCTTAACTTTTATTGAAAAAAAAATCTTTTGTAGTTTTGATTTTAACTGGATTCTGACTTGTTTATTTATAAATATTTTACAATTTCATTGCATTTAAAATTAAATTTGTACATCAGAATAGTCTAAATTGTATTTAAAATGTGGCACATTTTGGAACATTTTTTTAAAATGCGCATAAATACATAGCTATACTTTATTTTTATTGCCCGAAATATTTTTCTTATTCATCATATCAAAGTTTGAATGTAAATTAATTTATAACTTTTTTGGAAATACTTAAAATATTACATATATAAGCCAAAGATATATTTTACGGTACTTGCGTGTTATACATTCAATAATTTTTACCAAATAAAAACGAATGTCTCCAATTCAAAAGATGTTGCTAAATTCTATCGTCGTTATTATTTTGGAATAAGCACTGTAAATGGTTTTCCACTTATGTCTGCATATCGCATGATTTAGCGGCACGTTTTGAGTTGGCGAAAATATTGTTCAACAGTATAATACGCTTTAATACGAAGGAATAGCACTTTTTTAAATAATTCCAGTTTTGAAAATTTCAAATTATATTGGTTTCACAAATAAATTTAAAACAAAGCTATTGCCATTTCTAAATAATAATTTTTTTATCACTAAATATGAGGGAAATTTCTTATATAAGTATTAACAGGTTCTCTAGTTCTTTTGTTTTATATCTAAAACAAAATTTTCTTTTTTTTGCTGCATTGAAAAAATATGCTTTCATACTACTTAATTTTCTAATGAAACCTTTCTAAAATTGTGAGCAAAACGACATTAAGAAATGTCAAAAACAATTAAGTAAAAATAATACAATTATCGTACAAAACAGTAAATCTGAGAATTTTTCAACCATTTATATATTTTTAACGCCATATTTGACTCCCTATTGATATGATAAAATGTTAAATTTACTAATGAACAGCGTGTACACAAGGTATCCAATGAACGCGTTCTAACTACTGTCTATTCTATTAACGTTATAGAAGAGTTAAAAACACATAAAAAAAACTTCATAATTCTCATTAATTTTTTGATATACATTTGCAGCAAATCCATTAGTGCAGTGTTTCTCAAACTGTGGGGGTGCGTCCCCCTTGAGAGGCGTGATAACTCTATGAGGGGGCGCGAGTCAGTTGAAAAGTCGAAAACAAAAGACTATTTAAAAAATTATTAATTGACTTAAGGTAAACAAAATACTTTCTAATGTAATAAAATGCAAAATACGCTTTTACACTGATGTAATACACTTATAAATGTATCAGTACTATACAATGTATTTTATAATTAATTCCAAAATACTAAGTTTAGATCAAGTTTGATAATTATTAGTGACCCCATAGGCTCGTATTAACACTTATCTCGATAATTTGTACGGTTTATAGCTAATCACTTGCCTGCCGATTAAAAATTATACGATTTGCTTCCCAGTGCCACCATTTTCCACGTAGACGTCCGTATTTAGATGTTTTTTGGGGGGAGGTGAAAAGGAATTATTAAGCCAATCCTCTGAATTAAGAAAACACTGTCATGGTCCTTTTATTGCATTCTAAAGCCTTCGGAATAATTTTATGGATAGCAGTGCACAGAAAAGATCGTACTCTGGAAAGACGTATATATACGCACACAGGAAATTAATGTTTTGGCTAAGAGAGACGCTTATATACGTCGGTGGTATGTAAGAGGTTAAAGTCGTATTGTAGCTTTAGTGTCAAAGTATAGTATTATCGAATTCAAATCATGTTATTGTATGGTGGTGGTGGGGGGTGCGATGAAAATGATGATTGAATATTGGGTCGCGAATATTGAAAGTTTGAAAAACACTGCATTAGTGAGCTCCGATCTGAGACACATATGTGTGGCTAATATTGAATGTATCTGATACATACTTTTTGTAATGTAATTGTTTTTTTGAAGATTCCCACTGTCCAAGAAAAATCAATGTAAGAGAAAAAAATCCACAGATACCATTGATAAGGATCACGTAGTAACAAAATTAGTCTTACCCTATCAAGCATCTTGTTAGCCTTCCAGATAAACTCGAGAACCACGATAAGAGCTCCAAGGCACGATCCAATACCGAGAACCAAGAACACACCACCCACGTTCCTGATACCCATTTCCGCGGAAGAGGAGCTGCTATCATCTGGACAACGTTCAGACGCTTTCCACCATTTGTCTTTTAGTATTTGAAGTTGCTGTGATTCTTGAAGCGCTAAAATTCCTCTAGACAAGACAGCTCTGTACGGAGAGCCTAAATTGAGAGAGAATTAACAAGATTATACATATAATAAAAATAATAAACTACAGGCTTTTGTATAAATTTTCAAAAAAAAAAAAGTTCCCAATTTTTCTTTTTAAAGGAATATTCATAACATTTATTATAAGATATTGTTTCCATTTCAAAGATATTCACTCAAGTTTTCTTCCTTAAATTTTTATGCATTTGAATACAAAGTTGGGTTGGGAAAGTAACTGCAAAAGTCGTTATGAAATAAATATATTTTAAAAAGGGAAGTACGACCTTATAATAATTAGTTTCATGAAATTCCGTATTTACTATGTTTAAAATCGTAAATCTTATGCACCAAAGTATTTTTAATATAAAGTAAATTTAAAAGAATAATAAAATCCTTACATTAAAAAATCAAACAAATTTTTTTTAAAAAAGATACAGTTATCCCAGAAATAAAAAAAGGATCACAATGATATAAGAGTAAAAATATATAGTATAATTTATTCAATAATTTATTATATAACAAATAATTTCTGTACTTTACAAGGTATTTCGGGAAGTTTAATGACAAGTACATCAACGTACGTTATGTACAGTATTAAAATTCGAAGGTAAGCAAATGTATCTATCTATGCTTAATTCGTCTATATCTCACGAACCGCACCACGCAGAAACTTGCCAAATGTACCAAAAGACGTGGAAGGATCCAAAGAAGCCTTTTTGACCATTTATATTCCGATATTGCAATTATTTAAAATTATATTAATTAAAGAACTTAAAACGCGTGATTGTTTGACTCGTGTGTGTTACGAATAGAAAACCGAGGGGTGAGAACTTTTTTTTTACCATTGACGTTTTTAAAACCTGATCTCATTTTTTCTATAAGCCTCAGACAAAGAATAATTACAGAATCGGAAAGATCAGTTTTTTCGCCATGATACGGTTTAATTTGTTTTACAAAATAATGATACTTTCTATTTTCTATGATTTTTTTCTAAAATGAGTCAAGTCTTACTGGTGTGTGTATATGTGAACAATTTATCTTTTTTATATTTTTTTCTTTTTGAGAGGGGCGGCATTTTCCATTTTGTCCGGGGCGGCAAAACGGACTCGCTACTTTACCGTTTCCATACCCATTCAATCCCATTCAATACCCATTCAATCATGATGATGCCATTAATATCGAAATAAACTGATGAGCATTGGAGGTTCTTGACGTCACACATCGACCAGAATGTTCATTATTTTCAATGACCTCCCGATATTTGTGCATTTAAAATTTTACTGTGTGACATGTAATTATTTCCAAAACACCTATGTCAGCAATTTAAAACATTCGTTTGTTTTTTCTTTTCTAAATTTCACGAGGAACTACAAATTTATGAGCCACTTGATTTTTAATTTTAAGTTATCATGTTAAGATTATCTTGATTACGGCAATTCAACACAGCAACGTCTTACTCTATCAAAGATGGAATCAAACTGAAGTAGATATGAGGGATGGGGATTAACGTGCGACCAGAACCGGAACGGTCAGTATTAACTGTATTTCATTCCCACTCTTTCACACCAAGCCTAACGGTTAGAGCATGCGCAATTCGGGAATTTCTCACACCTTGTATATTGTGATCAAATATTTTTTCAAGCCTATATAACAAGCTTATTCAATGGACATAAATATTTGAATGATAAAACGTAATGGGGTCTTAGAAATTATCACTGTTTAAAAAACAGGGTGTATAAACTTTCTTCTTTATTATAAAAATAATTTACAAATAATAAAAAAACCTTTGTATTCTCACAAACATAATGCATATTTATCTTTTTTCTATATTTATCAGTACTACTTTAAATCTAAAAAAGAAAGTAAAATAATAAAATAAACCAGAAAGCATTTTATAATTTTGGCAAATAAGTAACATTAAAATGTTTTCTGAATTACATTTGATGAAAAGTTTCACGTGTATTTCATGATAAATAATTCAAAGAGACATTTGTACATTTATCAAGTGTAAATTAAAAAAAAAATAATGACAATGATAAAATTTTTAAAAGGGGCCATTCTTAAGAATACAATACATCCATGCAACAAGATTTCTGGAGAATTTCTCATGTTCTAATTTTTATGAATCCTTTATGTGTTTACCATATTCTCACGGACCAGATTTTTCATGCAAATATGGCATTTGCTCTAAATGTATTGGAAATACTGCAATTTTGGTGTAATTCCGTTTCAATTATTATTTAAGTAAGCATATATCTTACCTGGTGGTGTTGCTATTCCATATCCTTTAGAATCTAATTCTCCTCCTATTCTCGTAAGATCACAATTTCTTTCAGTAACATACTCTATACTAGTGGATTCCATAAGAAAAGCGTAGTTTCCCATTTTGACTCTCTCTATACCTTTAAAGTTATCTTCAGGAAATACCGATGGTCTTTGAGATTCCATAAAAGACCACATTCTTTTGTATATTGGATAGTTCGATGTCTGGAAAAAAACATTGGGAAATAAATTTTCTAGTAATTTAACTGTTGAAATAAATTATGAAATGTTTGCTGGTACTTCATTTGTATCTTTCTATAGTTTCATGAATATTCCTCGAAAAGTTTATAAAAGAAGAATTATTTTATTTAACATTGTTGACCTTTTGAAATACATTTCGGTACACTTTTTTAGTACATTTGGAAATATTTAAAACCTTAACGGGGCTTCATAAAATTGAATTATATTGCAACATGTTGCATCTTATTTCTATTTATACAAATGTTTTGTTTATATTCATTTTTCTAGAATGAAAAGATCTAGTTTTTAGATAATTTTGCATACATAAATAAAATACTAGAAATCGTTTTATTAAGATGGAAACAAAAGTTATATCAAAAAATATATATCAATATATGAAATAACTCACTTATACTTAAAATTTTAATCTTATATACTTTTTCTCTAAAGCATAATTTCGAATACTATGTTTGAAAACGTGTTTCATTTCAACTCGTACTAGGGAATTAAAAACTATATTTTAACTGATTTATTCGTGATAGACATTGATTTAGACTTTGAATTTCTTAAACTTTTATTCGCGATTCCTCGGGATTCTTTCCATTTAGCTAAATTGGCATATTTAGATAGAGCAACATTCTCTATTAGAATATTTCTCTATAAAAATTTCAAACGTTGCATTTTACGAAAGATAAGTATCCATTACTTATTACTAAATGATTGTCTTATCTACTCATCATGTAAAAGTTAATTATTGGGCTTATCTGTTTGTACCATTTCGAGCTCGATTTAATGTTGCCTCTATCACTACTGCGTTCGTATACCCCCCCCCTCCTTAGATCCAGGAAGTAGTTAAGGAACGGGATTTTCACCTCAGTCAATATGAGGCTGAAGTATCACGACATCCTGCCTTACTGAGAGGTTGAATTTTTTCCTAAGACACTTTCGTAATGTCTAAAAATAGCTCATATTTCAGTTCCCTTAAACACGTAGTTATGTTTTTTTTTTAATTTTAGTTTACCGGATTTAAATGTAGGAAAAAGACAAATATCGGCCTTGATTGTTTGACGCTTGTCCAAAAAGAATATTTAATTATCTGTTCTGATCTTAAAACTAAATAAACAATAATTTGATTAATATACGGAGCTTTCAATTGACCCGACTATAACCACAAAATGAACATTTATTTACATTTTATACAAATACATGGTTTTTGTTTATAAAGAATATAAAATCGAGGAAATTGTTTTCATATGAAAAATAAGCTTTTAAATTTATGATTAATTGACGGCAGATAATGATCTAAAAATATGTCTCTGCTTGGTAAAAATATTTTACGATTTTTAATAATTTCGGTTAAATCACTCTCTCAAACCCTTCATTCCTCAAAATCTTTTCTTCGAGAATCTGAGGCTATCTGTGCTAATCATTGAAAGTCAACCAACAAAAGAATCTCATGATTACGCTCACAAGACTTTGATTAGAAGGAATGAAATCCTGTGGTTGGTTAACTGATTCTATTTAGCTGGAACAGATGATTTAAGTCTTCTTTTCAATGAGGGTTCTTATTGTATTTTGAAGAAGATTCAGTTGCGGAAAAGAAATCTACTGATGATTCAGAATAATGAATCTAATAAAATTTCTTTCCAAGTCGATTTCCCACTATTTTCTGAAGAATTTCTTTCGATTATTCATGTTTTCAACAATCAGTTTCTTACGAAATATGCTAGCTATTATTTTATTTACGCGGTAGTTCACAGATCATAGATGCAAACTCGTGACCGGTTTTGTCAAGTCGTATGCTAGAATTCTGATGTCACTCAGAAACCATGCTTCAAAATTACGTGTCCGTCACAAATCGTGTAAACAGAAATAAAAATTTATAAATATTATTACTATTTTTCATTTTTATGCCTATTTTTTCTTTCTGCCTATGCGCTACATTTGTATTGGATAATTTTATTATTTTTGATGCATTTGTAAGATAATTCTGTAATAATGGTTTTTTCCCTTCTCTTATACCCTTTTATGTCTTTATTATTATTGTTATTATTATTATTGCTGTGTATATTTGTATTAAGTATACGCGCGTGTATATGTATGTATATCGTGAAGTTTCTTTTAAATCTGTATTATGTTATTTTACTGTATTCTGCTGTTCAAAATGTAAACTTTGATTTTTTTTTCAATAAGGACTGGACGTGGGGTGGTTGTTTCTCGAGCGATCGGTTTTAGCTCTAAACTCTCTTCGAGTGAGCTCGGTTCTTTTGGGAACTCTGTCTATAGTCTCTTTACAATTCTGATTCATTTTTTTTAAAAAAAAACTGATGGACAAACTAGGAAGAAAAAGTATCAACAGAAGCTGTGGCATCAACTGAAAACATGAATTTAAAAACTTTTGTTCTGTCCTTGGGTCTGTATGGTACATTTGTATCTGATATGTTTACTATCATTTGTAAGAATGCTGGAATAATATAAAAAAAAACTTATTGTTTTCGTTATCTTACTCTTTATTGTTTTCTTTCTTTTTATTAATTTTAGCTTTGCATATTTATTTTATATAATTACATATGCATATCATGCAGTTACCTTTAATTTGTATTATGTAAACTTACTATCTTTACTGCTCTAAAACAAATATAAAACAACAATTTGTTCAATAAGGACTGAATGCGCAAGTGGTTGGTTCTCGGTGGATCGGTTTATAAATCCATACTCCTTTTGGGTGAGCGCGGGTATCTTGGTAATTCTGCCAATAGTCCTTGTCTTGCTTCAGAGAGTTACATTAATAAACTCTCACAGATTCATTGTCACTGTTTTTAATATTCATAGTTATTGTTTAAAGTATTTGGTAGAAATTATACTAGTCTTGCCAATCAAAGGTTGAATTCGATTTGTTGCTCCAAAACACATGTAAATCCCACAAGTTTTTATTTTTTAAAAATTGTTTGTATTAGGGACTGCCATGTCTGAGATTGGACATCCGATTTAGTTCAGGAAGGTCTCACCAATAACTCAATATTTTTCACACGAGAAATTTACTAATGTGACTCATTTCACTCGAAATTTTACCAGGAACTGAAATCTGATCTTCGTTTTCTAAAATTCCAGCAACTTTATCTTTAAAATGAATGCCCTTTTTCTTTAAATTCAGTTGCTTTGATTAGGAAGGTTGCCACATCCATTTCTAGAGGTACTTAAAATGGAAGTCACAACATCAGCAATACACAACGCATCCTTTTTTCTATATAAAAACTACAACAGATCCAGATTTTATGAGTACAACTACGGACTCCAAGACAAATCTTGAACAGTGTAATCTTCATTTTTCATAAATTTTATTTTACAAATCAGTTACGAAAACAGTTATCAGATAGAAAATTACGACAATTGATTTATTTAAAGGAATAAATAATTTAAACAATTATTAAAAATATGCAACTATCAATTTACCCATAAAATGAATCTAACATTAATTTACCCAAATGATTCTTTAAATAGACCTTTATTCTGAAAAGGGATCTAGTGGCAAGCAGATACATTAGATACCGAAAACAAACGTTTTTAAGCTTCTAATATAAATTAAGAATTCAGATGTAAGAAAAATGGTAACACACATACTTGAAAAAAGTTCATTGTTGAGCCAGCATAAACACATCCGTATTGAATAGTTGTCTGCTTGGCGAGATCTGCTGCACTTTCAATGGGAGAAGTCATTCTTTGAGCAGTCAAGAAGGCAGCTAAATTTGCTGTGTATGATGAGATCATGATGAGCGTGAAAAACCACCAACTACTAGCTACCATTCTTGTTGAGATCGCTCTGGATTGAGCATAAAAAAAGGCAAGAGTGATATAAAAAATGAGACCACTTTTATTATTTAGACTAGGATTATTAAAATTTTCTGGAAATTTTATTTCAAGAATAGCATAATTTTTCTGCGAATACATTTACTAGAGTTTTTTTAAAAATATTTTTAATAAAATATTTTATTAAATTTAAGTTATTTTTTTGGCAAGTAATAACTTACCGGTTCTTTTTCGAAAGCATTTAATTTTTTTTTACTGTTTTGCATTGCAACGAGTTTTAAAAAAATATAGATAAATTCCGATTTGTCTAAAACTTTTTAAATGATTTAAACTGAATAGTTCATAATTAATTTAAATTATATAAGCTATTATTTTTTAATTCATTCTTGAAAAGAATAAAAATACTGGCATTAAATTATTCTAACATGCATACTTATTAATTAATTAGAATGATTATCTTACATTTAATATTAAGATCACCGTGGTCATTTTAAATGAATCTGTTACTTCTATATAAGCTGTTCCTTCGAAATTATGCATGCATTTTTATATTTCACTTAAAGGACAAATTATGTTGCACATCTTTTTAATAGTCTTAAAAGAATCACATCAAGTTGGAAAATTGAGAAATATTTCTTTCATTATTCAAAAACTCTACGTTTTTGAATATTATTTTAAACATTGTGAATTACTTTATTAAATATAAATAGCGATGTGCAAAGTTAAATTATTCTGGAATAAATTTGCTAATATCGAATAAATATTATTTGTACTACTAGCAGTTTAGTTACAATTAAAATGTATTAATTGCATTGTGCTATCTCATACTCTTCACTCATAAAGAGTATTCGATACCAATGCTAACATTGATAGTTTTAAAGAGTTGCTTTACAACATGTATTCTCACAAAGTTCTTTAAAGGCTTATAATTTATTACTAATTATCCATATTAAGTAAGAAGAATCTTCCTTTCAAATGAAAAGAAAATCAGTACATAAGATGTCGTCAGAAAGTAAGAGATTTTAAGGATTTACCAGGATTTTAAAGAATCTTCATAACCATTTAACTCATATATAACTGAAGGATGTACTTAATAATTTGACTTTTTGTATATTTTGATGAAATGAATTTAATTTTAAGCTATTATTTTTAATTCTATCTACATCTTCTTTAATTTTGTCTACATTTTTTATTAGCAAGAGTTATATTATTTTCTTGAAAGTAAGTTACTATTAGTTTGTTAAATTAAGTTGTTATTATTTAAATTAAAATAAATTAAGCTTTGTAATAAGGTTAAAATTAATGCATATACAAACCTTGGTAGAATATCGGACCCTTGTTGCATGATAGACCCGATAGTAAACCAAAAACTATTAAGTAACGTGAATTGATTTTCAACGACGTCATTTTCCGTATCACATGGATGGGGATTCACCCACTCATATGGACTCAGTCTTGCCAGTATAAACAGGAACAAACTGACACCAAGATAAGCTGTTCCCATGTAAAACCAAACCTCTAAAGAAAGTGGCTTAAGAAAAGAAAACAATGGTGGACTTTTCTTTTCTGGTTTCTTGAATAGGATACTGATTCCGAGGTTCATGAACGGCATCGTAAAGTCCACAGCATCCTCACGATTGTAGGTAATTGACAAATCAGCTACAGCTATATCTGCTTCCTAGAAGAAGGGAATTATCAACAGTAAAGCAATCCTCGTACCTTTCTGTCTTTTTTGCATTTATACCAATTTTAATCAAGTTAAAAGTTTCAATTGTTTAATTACGTTTAAAAAAAAGCAAGTAAATATTAAAGTGCACTTAAAAAAGTTTTGATATCACATTTACTTTTTTGAAAAATCTGATTAAGCACGGTACCATTTTTTTAAATTAATTTCGATCAGCAGTGAATTTTATAGCTCAAAGCATGGTTCCTTTTACGCATTCATAACTTTTTAGTGTTTTGCATTGATAGGCGGGAGATCTAAAAATATTTATGTTATACAATAACTTGTTCGTAATCTTCAATCTAGTACTTGAAATACGATATTCTTGAAGAGGATGTATGAATAATTCATTTCAGTCCAAAATAAAATGTAAGATTCTACGTAATGCATTTAAAAATTAAAACAAAAACAAAATATAGGTTTAAGTATATAAATTGGTATATTTATTTACCTTCATACTGTTTTTAGGTGAATACAAATTCGATTAAGTTTATTTAAATTTATATCAAAGCATTGCTTTGACTACACTTTCAAATTTTATTAGATCAAGAAAAAATTTTCTAAAAAAGATGCAATAATTTTCTTGAAAGAAAAAAAAATATTATCTATATTTTTAGGCAGTTATATTTACCCGAAATAAAAAAAAAATCAAAGAAAATGACACGTTTTAAGAATTTTTAAGAATAGTGTAGCATATATGTAATATTTTTCTTATTCCATTGGATATATTACTGCAGAAAAGAAGAGTAATTAACAAACGACTAATTATATTTATGAATATTAACATCTATCAATTACGAGTATTATTTTTTGGCTAGTATTTTATAGAACTAAAAAATGTATCTTAAAATTTAACTATACAAACTAATACAGCATTTTTAATTCTTTAAACTCAGAATAACAATATATATAAACTGCTGAATCAAGAATTTAAACATCAAGAATGAAAAAATGTACAAAGATCAAGGTTAATAAAGATAGCATTTACTGGAAAAGACAAATGACAGAAAATGCAGTCTTTTGCGAGGTGAAAAAGATAATAAAACCAGTATTGAGTCTTGCCGCACTGTGACAGTAACCACTGTAATATGCTTTCGTACTGAATGAAAGAGGTTTTGGATGCCTTGTTTTACTAAGGCTGTCCATGTTGAGTAAATGTTGCCAATGTTGATCTGATATAGCAATATGTGACGTATGAAAAACAATTGTTCTTCAATTACCGACCAGACATATTGAATATGTGATTGATCATAGAACATGAAGACCAAGACGATGACGTTATCTTTTGAGCGAGGGAATCTTGAATATTGTGTGCCACATTTTGCTGAGCTTTGTTATATTGGAATTAGAACGTAGTCCAGCTTTAAAAGTAAGGAGGAATAATTCGCTCGTTAACTTCAAACAGAGCACTAACTCGTCATTTTGTTAACATTGAATACTAGGCGGATGCGAGAGTATCATAAATCGGTTTATAGAGGGATGATTCGCTTTAAATCTATGAAACACTTCCTCATGGGTTGATTTTGAAAATAGACTTTTAAAACTCTTATTTCCTTAAGAGTCATTTGAAGTAGGACTCGAAAAAACTGTCATACGAAAAAGCATTTTAAGTACTTCATAATGGTATTATGTTTTGTTGTATATATAATCTCCTTGACTGAATGATGTCAGATCGAGACCAACAAAATTCACTGTGACAAACGGTTAATTTGTACGCGTGTTGTTATTCACAGCTGATTTATTTTGGATGCACCTCAATTTTGAAGGATTAAACCCTGAGGATGGTCAGGGGTCTCTCATCTCTTTTCCCCTTCCACCAAATCTCACAAGTGGGTTTGCGGCTCGACGAATATTTAGATAACACCATGCATATATTGGTATTATGTTTTCTTTTATCTGTGCCATGGTCGTCGATATGTGCATTTTCACTGAAATGCTAAACCTATCGCGATATATGCACACACAAAAAAGTTTACGTGGCTTCTAATGTATTTTTCATGATGTTGCATTTTGGTTGGCCAGCAAACAATAATAGAACATATTTAAGAAATTTAACAATAAACGAGTTTTTTAATTGCATGTAATATCATATGTATTGTTAAAATAAAGTAAGTTGTTCTATTGTTTCCACAATTTTTTAATAGTTTATGTGATAAAAGTTCTGCAACTTCAAATGCACAAAAACTAGTGCACAAATGCTAGTTTATTTATCATTTAAACTATGAACATTTATTATAAATTTTAAAATTCATAAAAAAAATAGATTAAAATTTAATTTTATTACTATGTTAGAAGCAGAAATTATAGATTGAATCAATATGGTGATGACGTCCGCTCGTGATACATTTAATATAAAAAATAACACTTTGACTTTTGATGGCACTTAAAGTTGAATAAGACTTTGTTAAGCACGTGTATGAGATCATTTGACTGTAGGTGCATGCATTAAGATACATCCTTAATTATATCACCTAAAATGGGTTAAACTATGTACAAATATTCAATGTGTGTGTGCATATTAATCTTAAAATAGCATTTACGGCTGTTTATAAAAATAGGAATTTTCTTATACGATACATAAATGTTATCATTTTTTCAGTTAGAAATTACTTAATAAGATTAGATAACAATTAAACAAATCTTATATATCCAAGCAGCAAATTTATTTTGATTAGTAAAAAAAGTAAGATTTCTGATATATTATTAGCTGCAAGATTAAGGCACATAAATCAGAAAAAAAGGGAAACTATTATATTATATAATGACAATTTTTCAATAATATATTTTTTTCTGTGAAATGTATTTGTGTTATTTGCAATGTAGGGGGAATAGAGAAACACCCATTAAATAAATATAGACAGAGTAAAAATGCCTTTTGCTTGAAATAGTCAAATGAAATTTTAAATTTGATATGTTTGTTGTCAAACATAATTTACTGTTATAAACTAAATGCTATGAGCTTATGTTTCAATGATTGAATAATTTGTACACCCAACTATTTTTACGCACGAACTTTTTTTACACGATTCTTAATTAACATGGTGCACTAATTTAACGAATTTCTTTTTGTTACACGAACTTTCTGCTTTAGCACGAATTTTAAAAAAATGAGGGTTTCGTGCCCTTTGGATGCGGACGATTTGATTGAATTTATGACAATTTATAATAATAAAGAAGTGGCTATATATATATATATATATATATATATATATATATATATATATATATATATAATAGCGATTCAAATGTGAAATTCAGCTATCGATATCTGATTTAACTCATGAGAGCTTGAAATTTATTGCAAGCATGTTAACATAATCATAAATTTTGTTTAGCAGGAATTCAAAAATTCTATAAATAGCTTGAGAAACCATAAAAAAATAGCCGTTAAATGAAACCAATAATAAGGAACGAAATTCTTCATTTGAATCAAAAGTCACAGTTGTGCTAGGAATTTTTATATGCTCTGTATACTTATAGACTTAATTTTCAATTACATAATAATTTAAATGTTTTTGTAATAAAAATTAAATGTTTTTGTTTTATGAATGTGTAACATAAATTTCAGTATTCATTTTTTCACGTTTTTATTATTTTTTTTTTTGGGGGGGGAGAGAGAAATATTTATAAATTTCTTATCTTACCCGATTTTTTTTAAATATACACATATCCACAAATTTACCATTTGTCGCTTTTATTTTCCATACGGTTTTTTTGCGCGTTTTTCTAAGAAACGCATCTACCGTGTAACTAAAAATTTGGTTGTACATACATTGTTCTTTTAATTAAACATTTCATATGAAATGTATAATTGTCCAAGTTCCATTGTACTGCCTAATCATCGAACAACATTCGTGGTTCGCTGATTATCATATTATCCCAGATATTCTAATGAGTGAATATCCGGGGAACATTCAGGCTACGGAAAAAGGGTAACCACCACGAACATTAAAAACATGCTATGCATTCTAAGCAACATATGACCCAGAATTACGCTAGACTATATATCCATTGCGTGAAAGTTAAGACCACGAGATCAACAAGGTACTTCTGTAGTTTTGAGAATTACACATCCCTCACTGTAATTCGGATTGTTTGAAATTTAACCGACAAGCTGACTTTTCGTGAATTTATACACAGCATATCTTGTTTTATAAAGATATATTTCTTGCTAGGCTTTGAAGGAATTTCACGCAGTACCAGATTTATATAAACTGGGAAGGCAAGCAATGACGCTCCAGTAGCCATACGCCTGTGTTGTAACATCGCAAGAAATGATCTGTCATTTTACCGCGTGAATGACTGTTTAATGACTTCATATTGTTGGCAATTTGCTTAAGCGTTCTGCTCTGTCTCCTGTATTACTGTTGTGGTATCACCCAACTTTAAGAGGCGATAACATGATGCGAAAATACAATGTCATGAAAACCGATATCATTTAGCTTCATTAATCAGTTGTGCCGCTATCTTTATTTTTGGCAAGACAGATTCACGTTTGATCAATTGCTTGTAATAATCAATACACATGTATCATAATGCACATTCACAATGCTACTTTACAATGCTCACATGAATTTTTAAAAAGTATTTATTTGTCCTCACCTACGTGATCGTTTCATAATTATAATCATTTGTATATCATAACCTGCTTTGTATTTATAGGAAATTTTATTCAATTGTCAACTTTCACAAGCAGAGGGGTAAATATTTCGTACTCTTATTCAAAATGTTTAATTTTCTTTTCTATAAATCTTTAGTGTGTGGGGGGGGTTAGTTGATGATATTGACTAAGAAACCTAATGCAATATTTTTAGTGACATTATACTATCAGAAACACTATTAGATGTAACATATTTTACGTATCGTTCTTAACGTAAGTTGTATTTCAGAAAAAAAGTATGCACTTCCAGTTAATAATTTTTTTGAAGGAATAATTTAAAGAATAAAATTTTCTACCAATATTATATTAATAACTATTATTTTAAGTAATATGTTTTATTTGTACAGAAATGCCATTTATACTTTTAGAAAATAATTAATTCAGAAAAAAAGTAGAAACATACCATATAATGAATTTGGAAAGTATTTTAGATATTTTTCTACAAATTACCGCGAAAATTCGGCGTATAACGCGCATTTTTAACAAAAAAATAAGATCGAAATTTATTGGTGCACGTTATACGCACCCATAAACGAGGACTTAAATAAATAAATAAATAATAAAAAAAAAGATTACCTTAGAAAAAAATTAGGATTCTACATATATTGAAATAACACTTATTTAAAGAAATGACATTCCTTATGAACTTAATGGGTTATACAATTCCAAATGTATACTGCTTTTTTATAAAGCGTGGAATAAAACCTCGAATAAATGACTTAGAAACATAAGAGAAATTGATACGTTCATTTCAGGTTTCTTCTTAAAAAAGATACGTGTTTTACGGCGAATATACCTAAAAATTAAAAAAAAATGTAGTGTCAAAATATAGAAGCGCATTTTACACCGAATTTTACGCTATATACACTCAGAAACATTGAAAATAGCGACCCAAGAAGGAAGCTAAGTACAATCGCGAAACTTTGCAAATAAGTACAGCATAATGTGATATGCAAATGATCCATGTTTTGTGCCAATAGCATGTTCATACACGCCGAGGTGGCGCTACAATAAGGAAGAGGGAGCAATATAAGCCAGCGCAAATTTCAAGATTCATGAACGTGATGTTTACCCGCCGATTGTAGGAAGATTTTGGAAACGAAACATGCCAGGTAAACGTGCTGAGAAGACATTTCTCACAGTTAAGCGAGTTTAGAGAGGCCTGATCAACGGGATGAAAACTGCAGGCTGGTCGACGCGCCGTGTTGCTGGCCAGGTGGATCGTTCGGAGTGTGCCGTTAGAAACTGTTGGGAGCCGGAGACACGAGAAGGTACCCACGTGCGGAAAACCGGGTCTGGAGCGACCAGGAAGACCACGAGGAGAGAGGATCGAAGGATCGTGCGGCAGGGACCCCACAATGACTTGTGGACCCCACAGAGACTCGTTCAACAGTACGAACAGACGTATGCGTAGCAATTGTTCCACAAACAATTTCCAGACACCTTGCAGAAGCAAATCTTAAATCCAAGCGCTCTTTCCGTGCACTCCCTTTAACACCGGAACATCGGCAACTGCGTCTATAGTGGTGCCAAGCCAGATCAATGTGGAATGTCAAAGATTGGCAAAATGTTGTGTTTAGTGATGAATCCCGGTTTATTTTGGGGACAGATGATAACCGTGTACGGGTGTGAAGATGCCCTGGTGAGCGGTACAACTCCCCCACACTGTTCTACGTCACATTACCCGCACATCTGGTGTAATGGTCTGGGGGCATAGCCTATGATAGCAGGTCCACTTTAATTGTGATGCGTGGAATCTTAACGGGCCAACGTTACGTTGATGATATTCTTCGACTCCATGTAAGACCTTTCCTAAATGGTCTCCCAGGGACAATTTTCCAGCAAGATAATGCTCTTCCGCATACAGCAAGAGTTGCTCAAGACCTCTTAAATCCCTTTCAGACTCTTCCATGGCTGGACCGCTCCCCCGATTTGTCCCCTGTAGAGGACGTGTGGGATCAGCTAAAGCGGCAAATGTCATCGTGTCCCTATGTACATGATTTAGAGTTGGCTGCTCAAGATTTGTGGGCCCATCTGCCTCATGACAACATAAAGTGTCTAATCAACTCAATGACGGACCGTGTGGCGGCATGTATTGCAGCTGGAGGTGGTCCAACGCGCTATTGAAGTCACCCAGTATTTGTGTCGTTGCACATCCTGTATTCGTTTCATTGTCTTGTTTTTGAGATCAACTGAATATCTCATCTGTGTCATTATGTGTATTAAATTTCATTTCAATCCGATGCTTTCTTCTTGGGTCTCTATTTTCAATGTTCCTCAGTGTATATTAAGGATATTTTAGAACCATCCGATATAAAAAACTGTAATTTGTTTCATTTTTATCTTTTAAATCTTTTGTAGAATATTACAGAGAATGGAATTTAAATAAACACATCAAAATTTCTTATAAATTTTGAATACCATAAGACAAATTCTAAATACATTTCATGAAATAGCATATTAAGACTTTTTCATTTATTCTTTATGTGTGTGAAATTGAAAAAAAAAGAAATTCAAAACTTATTAACTAGCTTGTTAAACTAAAAATTATTTAAGTTTTACTATAATTTAATTGTTAAAATAAACTCAATAAAATGTTTTAATATAAACTACCAAATAGTAATTCATCTAAAAAAGATTTCAAATTCATAAGACACGTAATACCAAGAGAAAATCATTTACAAATCTAGTAAAATATTAAAATTGCAATATACCGGATGTCCATAATTAAACGACCCTACTTCAAAATTGCGTACAGGCGAAACTATTGTTTAGAAAGTTGTAAAATTCTGTGTACGACATCAAGAATGGATGGTAATTTGTTTGAGCAAAATAAATAAATTGTTCAAAATTTCGCCACTAGAGAGCGTTTTTAATGGAGATCATATTTAGCATATTTAGCATCACTTAACATACATTTATAACAGTTTACAAATTTTGTTACTACAATAAATGCTCAATATGATGTCCATCATTTTCAGCTACTATTTGAAATCCTAAGATAGCATGTTCCGCCGTTGACCGCAGTGTGTTCTAGAAAATGTTAAGAACATGTCGTGAAATACTGTCTTTGAGATCAGGTAAAATTCTTGGTTGATCACAACTTACCAGCTGTTTTAAATGGCTCCAAAGCCCAAATTCGCATGGATTGAGGTCATGGGATCGGGGAGGCCCCTGATGATGAAATTGGCGGCTGTTCAAATGTTCTGTGAAATGATGTTTGAGAATGTCCTTAACACAACGTGTAATGTGTGGATGAGTTCCCTCTTGCATAAAAATTATGCGTGAAAGGCACTAACGTGCTTGCAGATCCGGAATAATTATATTCCGTAATAACTATGCATATCGCTGTCCAGTGATAGAACATGTTACTAGACCTCCAGCACCTAATTTCTCGAAAAAATACTGGCCAAGAATAAAAGACCCGGAAACACCACACCACACCGTTATGTTTGGTAAGTGTAGCGGAACTCGTAAGGTGGAATGCGGATTGTCTGTTTCCCAAATTCGGCAGTTGTGAGTATTCACCGAACCATCCAAATGAAAGTGGGCTTCGTCTGTCCAGAAGATATTCCAAGGCCATTCTGGATCAACTTCCAAACGAGCAAGAAACTGCAGTGAGAATAGATGTCGAGTCTCGAAACCACGTGGAAGCAATTCTTGCACAATTTGAAACGTGTATGGATAGTAACGGATGATGTTTCGCATGGTCTTCTGGACAGTTGTGCGAGGCAAATCCAATGCTTCTGTTACACGGCGATTATTTGTGCTAGCCTGCACGTTGGATTATTTGTCCTCTTTCACCTGAAATGCAACTTTCTCTACTGCTTCCGCAGAAACAGGTTTTCTTCCTCTTCCAGAATGAACATTCAACGATTATGTTTCTTTAAATTTGGTAACGATTAATCGAAGATTTTTAGGTGTCAATGGACCTTCTTGCCTCCCCTTTAAAGTCCGAAATTTACGTAGAGCAACTATTGCGGAATTATCGTTTTGATAGAATAACTTTACTAACAACGCTCGATCTGGTAAACATAATGACATTCTGATTAGCAATACCGAGTACACTGAAAATAAACTAATCTCCCGTGAAAGTTTATTGCTTTTATAACACTTGCTGTGTAACGTTGGAAAAATTTGCATATTTTTGTCTTCCTTCGTGTAAATCCTTTGAAAATTAGTCATCGAAGAGGTTTAATTAGAGTTTGCAGTTCTTTTTAGAGATTGTGTTTTTAATGAGTTTAAGTTATTGTGTTACCGTGTCTTGTGGAAAAAAAAGCGATAAAATACAAATAAAAAACCGGTAATAAATGTGGCATTCATTCAAAAGCACCCTCTAGGGGCGAAATTTTGAACTACTTTTTTTTATTTGCTCAAACAAATTCCCATCCCTTCTTTATGTCGTACACATAATTTTACAATTTTCTGAACAATAGTTTCGCCTGTAAACAATTTTGAAGTAGAGTAGTTCAATTATGGCCACCCGGGGTACTTAGGAATATAAATAATATTTTCAACTGAATTTCACTAAGTATGCTTTGAATTTAGTTTTTGGATGGGATGGATTATTTCTACAACATGATGAAGGAAGTATATATAATTGCTCCTTGCAGCAATTTTTTCTACAACTGAAAAACGCAGTTATATTGATCTGAAAATATGTATTCAAAATTCGTAATTTGAGTATAGACGTATTAATTTCTATTGCTTTATAACTGTTTCTCAAGTTCACTAAGAAAACTTATCAGTAATTAGACGTTAACACTAAAAATGCTAAAATAAAAACAAGTGTTTTATTATCAATAATAAGTGATATACTTATTTTATTTCTAGAAATAAGATTATTAAAATTTTAATGTTTATGAAAATAAATAAGCCATTGTGCAATTGTGTTAATAAACGCAATTTTAAATATTTTAAAAAATAAAGTATTTCAGTGTTGCTAGAAGTTTTCACCAAAACAAACTTTTTCACAACTATATATTTATATATAGAAATATAAGAAAAATGGGATGCGAAAAGAAATTTTTTAAGCCCTGGAATTATATATGCTTTTCTTCCTTAACTTCAACTAAAAGTCATAAGAACCAAAATGCGCCTACAAATTGATTTAAATACAAATTATTTTCCATATAAGATAGAGTACATGCTTGCCGACTTGCAGACGGGCATTTAAATTTAATGCAGAAACGACAACAAATTCTACACCTGCAACCGAAATAATGTTCCACAATCTGAGCGTTACATAACTGCATATTCCATTCTAGAAAAACTAATCACATACATTCTAAGACAACTGCAATTTTCTAAGTGCATGTGCATGCATATCTGGACATGTATGTGTTTGTTTCTGTGTATGCATTGAAGAACCTTTACAGTATTACTACCTACTTAAAATGAAATAGGACCACTTTCGACATTCGAAACCACCAACATCCAACGAATCGCTGTAGCTACATGATTCCAGTGGATAATCTGATTATTTGGTACCAGGTACTCACCAACTAGTCCTGCAACTCATGCACGCTTCGAGAAGATAGCATAGTATTGCAAATGCAGTCTTTCCAGTTTAACGAACCATGCCCTGACGATACGGCCTGTGTGACATACTGCACATCTCTGTTGGTAAATGATATTCTTCAAAGTTCCTGTTTCGATTTTTCATGACCCATAATAGGATTTGTTGGCTATTTGGGCGCATGCTTCGTAGTCTCATATGCAACAGTGTAAGTTGCACTATGCAATCATACATATTGTTTTTGTCGTCGTTGTTTTAATTGCAGAAATATCGTCCATTGTAGTATTTCTGTTATGGTGGATGGAGTGTAACATTATGCACCCTTCTCTATCAGTATCGCAGCGCGGTAGAAAAATTGTTGCTTGTTGACTTGCCGTTTCACCATTCAAACACCACTATAGTCCCGTTTACATGGATGAAAATGGCAGGCAAAATACCAGCCTTAATCCTCTCTAGACCAATGATTACATGACAAGCCGCATTTTACCTGTTTTAAAATAGGGTAAAAGTTTTGGGACCTGCTTGGGAGCAAGGCAAACAGGTAAATATCAAGTTCGTTTTCAAATTTTCCAATAATGTCTTTGGACCGAGATTCATTTGTTCAAAGTTAAGAAGTTCATCTAAATGAAATGATACCACGCAACATAAAAATTTGGAGGTTTGAATTGATTAATATTTCAGAAAAAAAGTATTATTTTTAGTTATATTGCTCATTGTACTTGTTTAAAAAATTATTTTGTCTCACTTCAAGCTATAAATTTCCATGCAATATCAAATTGATTAAATTCATATAACGAATAAAAATGTTATACTTTCCATGTTGTATGTATTTATTAATATACTTTTGGTGTATGTTCCCAAAATTGTAATAAGTTGATACATATCCTTTAAAATATTACTTTTTGAGATAGATACGAAATTAATAAAATATAATTTTTATGAATGTTGAGAATCAAATTGTCAGTTTTTTTAAAATTGGTTTCAGAATCAGTTTTTTTTTTAAAATTATATTTTCTGATTCATTTAATTGAAAATTTCAATATAAGCAGAAGTAGGGTCATCTTATAAATAAATAATGACATAAAAGTGTTAAGTAACACACACACAAACACACACACACACATGTATATATATATATACCTTTAAAGTGATTTAAATGGATTATAACTAATAAACTAAATTGATTTACATTAACATTCCTTTATAGTGACGAGGAAAAGAATTTCAAAAGAGAATGCCTTTATAAAATATTCAATATTTTGTTTCACATTCATTTGCTTTTATTATAAATCAAAACATATTAGAGTACTCTATTATTACGTTATCAAAATATATCTCTTTTTACAGACAAAGATACTTAATGGGTAGAAACAATTTTTTAAAAAAAACGGTTATAAATACTATTTTGTGTTGCTTTTTCCCCTGTAAGAACCAAATAATTCCACAATTATGAAAAAGGCTATAAACAAGTTTTTATTAAAATATTGCGCATCAAAGAAAATATCAAACAAAAAAACGATATGGGAAGGACAATAGCGAATAAAAGACCTAAAATAGGACAATAGCGAATATTCTGGGCTAAAGGCTAACGTTTTGGATCATCGCTAACAAAATTCTGGGTGATCCCATTATTACACTGTAAGTCACGTGAATATAAAGGGTGTATTTTTAGAGGTATAGAACTTTAAATTGCAATAAAACAACGATGTATTATTCGATTGACAGGAATTTTTTTTTATTCGCAAGATAATCTTGTGGCATTACATTTTAAATATGAACAAACAAGACGTAGATTCGTCGAATGGGCCCAAAACGAGATTGACGTTGTTCCCGATTTTCATAAGCGAATTTTGTTTAGCAATGAAGCGCACTTCTGGTTGAATGGCCACGTCAACAAACAAAACTGGCGCATTTGGAGTGAGGCTAATCCACAAGTGTATGTCGAAACACCGTTACATCCAGAAAAACTGACTGTTTGGTGCACTTTATGGGCTGGTGGAATCATTTATCCGTACTTCTTCAAAAACGATGAAGGTCACAACGTTACAGTCAATGGTGATCGGTATAGAGCCATGATTACTAACTTTTTCATTCCTGAATTGAACAATCATGATGTCAAGGAGCCGTGGTTCCAACAAGACGGCGCAGCATGTCACACAGCTCGTGCCACAATCAATTTATTGAAAGACACGTTTGGTGACCGCCTAATTTCATGTTTTGAACCTGGGAATTGTCCTCCAAGATCTTGTGATTTAACACCGCTAGACTATTTTCTGTGGGGTTATGTAAAGTCATTGGTCTATGCGGATAGGCCACAAAAGCTTGACCATTTGGAAGACAACTTTCGCCATGTTATTGCCGATATACGGTCACAAATGTTGTTAAAATCATCGAAAATTGGACTTCCAGATTGGACTACATCCGAGCCAGCCGTGGCAGTCATATGCCAGAAATCATATTTAAAATGTAATGCCACAAGATTGTCTTTCGAATAAAAAAAATCATGTCAATCGAATAATACATCGTTGTTTTATTGCAATTTAAAGTTATATACGTCTAAAAAAAACACCCTTTATTAAACATTCACCAGATTTTCACGTAAATATCCTGTTAGAAAATACTGACGAAGAACAGGCTTTTAACCCCAACCGCATTTCGCATTCTATTTGTGGGTCTTCATGCAAATTGAGTCTATGAGTAAATACTCGTGTTCACTTGAATAGTAAACCAAAAATTGACATTGACAATTGACATTCTAAAATTGACATTCCCAAGCGCCAAATTATGACGATATGACCTGTGTCGAAATTTGATAAATCTCTCTGCTGTGCTTCCTATTACATTGTTAAATACTCTATGTGTGGAGAAACATACTATGAACAATTGATTCACTCCTAAAGCAAACGTAAGTGTGATGTGGTTTGTTTCAATTTGAGCTCATTGCTCTAGGTGAGGTAAGGTCATAATGCAATGACTCTTCAGTGCATGCCTCAAGTGATTATATTTATAGTTATACTTTCCAAGCGCTCTAAATTTAAAACTACCTTAAACCCACCTACGCTAAAAAACAGCAGTCGTGGTTGTGATAAAAGTGCAGAGTAATGTTCTGATAAAATATGTATTCATTCCTACCGGTGGTTTTAAAGTTAGAGAGACTTGAAATTATAACTTTATTTGTAATCATTTGGTACACATGAATACACAAAATACGAAATTGTGATTTTAAAAGAAAGTGAGAAGTGAGAGTAGAATTGATAATTTCCCAATACAATGAAGGGTCAAAAGATCTTCACAATTTTTCTAAGGGATGCACGATGTTGAAAACGGATAATGTAAGAAAGATTTATAGTTATTTAATGAAAAAAACCCCTTTTTACTTTAACAAAGCAGTTTAGAAAAATACCCAAATGATTGACCATATGTGTCAATGATTTTGGAAATGAAAATAAACTCATACACGGCAAAAATATCCTAAATGTGCAATGTTGCGACGCTTTTTCTGGAGACAAGGTCTTTTAATAATTGAATATTTATCTGAAACGCAACTATTCCTTTAGAAAAAAATATCTAGCCAATGTAGATTAAGTAATCTGGGATCAATCAATGGGCCCATCACGTTGAATGCATCTACAGTAGAACATCGCTTATCCGAACGCTTATTATCTGGAGCGTCAAATATCCGGACCAGTTTTTTTGTCAACCACATGTACTGAATATGAATACGTTTTCGAACAGAGCAATGCTCAGCAGTTGTTTCTCATAAGGCAACAAAAGTGACGGGAAAACCCAAGGTCATAGATATTTGGGGAACTTCAGTTTTTTGTGATTTGGCAAACATCAGCACACGAAATATTAGATCAATTTGCTTATAAGTGAGGGGTTTATACGTGCTCTTTTGATGAGTTGTGGACTGATATGACTTCCAATTCAAATCGGAAGTGCAACGTCTTGAACATAGAGACAAACTTGAAATATTGAACCATCTCATGAAGGGAGAAAGTGGAGTGTCTCTAGCACATTTTTATAATGTTGGAAAGTCAACCATTTCTGACATAAAAAAAGCGGAGAAACTGCAGAAGACTGTGGAATTCAAATGCTAAATGAAGATGAGTTTGTGACTTCCGTGCTCGAAGAATCCGACCCCATCGAAGATTAGACGAATGAAGATGAGGACAACACAATGACAACGAAAGTAGCAAGGGTCCAATAAATGCTGACGCGTTTTCTTCGTTAACGACAGCTATGGAGTAGTATGAACAACAAAGTGTCATCCTACTCAAATACTGCTGCTCAAGAGAATTAGAGACCTTCAGCAAAAATCAAAACTGTGCAATGGTACTGCAAAAAATAAGTGATTATTTACCACAATAAAGGTAAAATTGCGACATTTTACATATGTTTTGCTTTTTCTTCAAGCACGTTTCCCGCATGTGATGATTTTCAATATTCGCGTATAGTATCCAGTTTCATACACTGCATGGATCGCATTCGGTTATCCGAACATTCGCGTATCCGAAAGGTGTCCGGTCCCAATTGATTTGGATAAACGACGTTCTATTGTATTATGAAAGATAAAGACCAAGAGTATGTGGAACATTTCTACCACAATCAATTCGCGCTTCGTCATGCTACTACCTATAATTGTATGCTAATAATAAGACAAAACTCGTAGTAAATCTGATAACATTTTTGAGAAATGTGGGGAACTTTCTGTCTGCTGAAGTTGTCCTGAAAGGAATGTGGCTCAAGTAACCGATTATGGATTATTCCTGATCACACTTTCACCCATACACTATACTGAGGATCTCTTGAGTTTGTAATACATGGTTTTCATGACCTTCGTACATATTAACATGTCATTATTTGTTTTCCTGTGAACATTACCTCGTCCATAAACAGAATAAGTACTAAACATTCTAGCTTCACTATGCCCTGTTACATGAACTATTGTGCTAGCAAGATACAATGTGAGAAATCCGTTTATTTTAGACATACACACTTCTAGCGTTCCTTAAAAATGTTAGAGATGTACCAATTAGTCTTGGAAAAACTTATCATACAATCATATGGCTTAGAGTGAGGTGTTAAGCTACTCATCTAAAATTTATTAAATATTTAACTCCCTCTTAGCCGATATGATCCATTCATTCACAATTCAGACTGTGATCGGATAGATTCAGATTGTTTGACCTCTGGCAAGTGTGAAAAAAGAACTCTTTTCCATGAATTGTCAGGCATCGTTGAAATGTATTGGTATTGTAATTTTTTATATTTCGTTTTCAATTAGAAATCGTGTACTACTCCTTATCCTTTTTTAGGGAGTATCCGAACATAAAGCGAACATGAGCTTTTTCTGTATTCGAATATGAATCCATTTTTGCCTTAAAACGACAGTTGAATAAAGAGTTCTACAAAACACGAAATTCACAAAACTTCTTTAAAAGAAATGCTCCATTTATAGATCAGACTTGTGAAGCTGTTTCCGTTAATTTGCTTCTTCTCGTTGACTTCTAATTGTTTTTTTTTTTCATCAGGCTTCAAGTGATTTTTCTTTTCTTTTAAGATTGGGATTTAGGTGGTTCTCATGCATGCAGAAAATCTTCTCTATCTAGTTTCTCCGGTGGCTCCATTGTATATCAAAAATTTTAGATGTTTTGGCAACATCTTTGACTTTTGTTATGATTATCAATTAAATTATATCCCGTATATACACTAGCGTTCAAAACCCAAGCATCAAATGAATTTTTAAACATACAACCTTGAAACTGCTGAAAAGGGCTTTTGCAACCAATGTAATGAAAAGATTAGAAATGTGATGCATATGCATATATCAGCCTAATGACATCAGAAAGGAAAATATGGCAAGTAAATGCATGTAATGCGCAGTCTTACTGTCATAGCGATTTTAAGAGGTTCTTCCATGTGATGGGTTCAAAAAATTTAAAACGTTTTTCTTCATAAATTGTTTCATTAACATATTTAAAATATGGTGGTAAAGTGATTTTTTTAAAATTCGAAGTCTTTATAAAAAAGCAGGTGTTAGAAAGCAGCTGTTCGGAGCGCTGAGTTGGCAATCGAAGGCGGGAATCGAAGGCCTATTGTATGCAGTCGGCTTGCTACCATTGACCCTTTCATGCAAATATACGTTCATACAAGTAAAGAAAAAATTGCAGAGATTTAAAAGGGAATATCCATAGTTATTTAATACTTCGTTGAATTTGTTTTAGTCTAGATCATCGCCGGTTGAGGGTAATTTAAGATTTTCATTATTCTAATCGGACTTGAAACTTAAAACACGCGTTTTTCTTAAAACTGTGTTTTTTAAACTTTCCTCCATCATATGTCAAGAGCAGTTTGACCGAATGAATTCAAATTTATAGGGTAGATTCAGAATATATATACGCTTCAAATGTGTGTGTGTGAGATACGATTATTCCAAAATTCCCATATTTCTATTTTGTATATCAAAAACATAACAAATCGAACTTTTTCTTCAGAGGTCTAACAAAAATCAAATTTTGATATTATCTACTGAGTATATTCCATTCTGTGCATTTAAACCTACAGATTAAAACACCTTAAATTTTTTTAAAAATTTCAAATAAGTCAATCATCTGGAATTGTCAAGGAAGTGAGAGCCCATTTTTTTCTTGGTGTATTCAGGTGGTCTTGGTGGTGTTGGTGTATTCAGAGCGCTATAACTAACGTTCTATTAGATATTTTTGGCTAAACATTTATATGCATACTCTTAAAATACATATAGATAAATGATAAAAAAACTTAAGGTTCTATCTTTTTACTGGTCGTCAAAAACAAATCCCTAAAAATGCTTAAAAAACAGGCTGTCACATAGGTGAACCCCCTTAAAAAAGATATATTTTCATGTATTTCAATGAAAGTGAAATCATACTTTCATAATGATTACAAGAAACCAGTAGTATGCATTTAACATAGTATAATGATGTGCAAGCTTGAAGAAAGAGGTACTTAAGGGGTGTTGGAAAGCTAAAATCTTATTTTTTTGACAATTTGAGATTTTTACATTTTCAAGTTGTATAGATTTTAACCTTTCTAAAAATACCTTACTTTAACCTCTAGGGTATTTAGAAGTCCTTAAAACGTATTTTTCAATAATCGTTGAATTTGAGCCACGCCCATTTTAATGGCGAAAATTGTAAACAAATTACTTTGCTTTTGCTTAAAAGTGTAACGACTAATATAAACCAAAACATGTATTTTTTGTTTTAAATTGAGCCTTTTATTTTTTTATTTCCTAGTCGATTAGAAGTCTCACTGTATACATTAAAACCAATTTATCTCAAAATGTAAATTTTAATGTGCGATGTACCTTTTCTGAGAAACTACTGTTCACAGGTATTTAAATTTTTTATGAATTATTTATAATGATGTCTAATATATACTAAAATGAGATTTTTGTAAAAAACTCAAAAATTTAATTTTTACAATTTTTTAAAGTAAAAAATGGGTCAAATTTCGCAATGTTTGATAAAATATTTCATAATTTATCAAAATTTCAAAATTAGCTAAAAGCCCATTTTAGTATAATGAGAGAGGTAAACTTTAATTCTATGAAAATTTTCAAGCATGTACATAAAACAGATTTTGAGATAAGGTACATCGAAAACAGCCAATTTAACATTGTCAGTATAGAGAGGCAGAGAGGTTTCCAACTCTCCTTAAACGAGTGTTGCAGAAAACACTGGAATTTACAAAAATGCAGTTTCAAGAGCTTTGCCTTCCAAATAAAAGGTAGTGCTGTAAGAAAGGTTGGCTTAGGTCGACCGAAAAAAAAACAAAGTAAAAATGGCAACGTTTCGTAGCCGAACAGACCGGAACAGACGTTGCCTAACGTTGCTTAACATTTGTGTACGAAAACCTGACGACAAATATATTTATTTACTGTTGTCAGACATATAAATAGAGGTGGCATATTCACTCATCATCTGTCGCTGCATTTATACCATTCATAGCAACCCATAGGCAACTACGTTTACATTGGCGCAAAAACACAAAGTATGGACATATCATCAAATGTGTCATTTTTTGACTGATGAGAATTTAGCTTCAGTTTGAGCATCGTTTCTCAAATCCAGTTCATATAGAACAAGTTAGGAACAGGGTTTTATCCCATCAACACATCAGAGAAAGGAACCATTGGGGTTGTCCTGGAGTGCTTGTTTAAGGAAGAATGATACTAAATTGATGAACTGAGCTACATATTTTCGAAAGTCAATCGCTAGCTGTACATCGTTTCTGGATTAAATGTATCCTTACACGAGTGCGTTTGCTTCTAGGTTGCATTGGTCTAGAATTTACCTTTGACCGGCAGTGCACATTCACGTAAGATTTCTACTGTTAATGAGTCCCCAGAAAATAAAAACACCTGCACAATGAACTGGCTAGTGGGTTACTCTAATTTAAATACCATCAAACTTTCATAAGATCATTTGAGGAAGCGATTCATAGTGAAACCATATCCTCCAAAAAACACCAGACTTCTGAAGCAAATTCATTCAGGAAGAGTAAAACTATTACCTCAATAAATGCAGGATAATTTGGTACTGAGTACGAAAAAACAGTGTCCCGCAACGGTGTTTCATTAAGGGCAGGTTACATCCCTTACTAAAATATTTTGATTTGTTGCTCTTCCTCACGGTCTGACTCTTTTTTAACTAATGTCATTTTGTCAATAAAGCCTTTCACTGATTCGTTGTATAAGGTATGCGTGCAATTCAGTTTTTGGTTATTATACTTTCATTCATATTTAAGTGCTACATTGTGTCTCTATAGTATAAATATCACGTCTTGTTTTAGCTATTTATTTTTTGCTTTATGTAGAACATTTTGTTTAATTCATTATATGTCCGTAAATAATTTGAAAAAATTAGAATCATAGTTAAAATTATTAATCGCATCACTTATGTTTTGATATTTTTTCTTCTTTTGGGGTAATTGTTTTTTTTTAATTTTAATAACAACCCTATTATCCATTATCTATGCATTATCTTATTTCATGCGAATTTCTTTGAATTTTAAGTAATTTGATCTTGGCGTTAATTTTATATTTTGCAATAAAAGTAAGTAATAGGACCACACTAAATATAAACAAGAACACGTGGTGGTCAGTTTATTTCTCTCGCTGATACAATATGTTTCTATGGATGCTGTTAGTCATTGTATATCTGGAATAATTACTCATCAGTCCTTATGAAAGAGATTAGTTTTTTCATTGTTTTTTGTTGATTCACATTTTTTTTTATTTTCTTTTGATTGATAACTGATTTGGTGCAAGACATATGTGGCATTTTGAAAGTTGTATACATTACTCTGAATTTGATCAAATATTTCCGAAATTAATGCAATAATACTATTTGGAACTAAGTTTAAGTCAATAAATATGACTACAGTTTTATATTAATAACCCCCCCCCCTGAAATTCTAAATTTAATTATCGAATTGCAGAACTTTTATGTAACATCACCTTCGAATAAGGTTACATTTTTAGTAAATTGGAATCCACTCAAGAAATGTTTAGTCAAATTAGAATCTCAATAGTTGCTGTTATCGGCTTCATTTTACAAGATAACATTTGTTTAATTATTTAGAATAGTACCATTTACGAGTGCCAATATTTGTATTCTCCTTGATTAGAGTAATCTTGATTTACTTACACTGTTTGCATTGTCATGAGAGATTAAAAGTCCTAAAATCACAAAGCAAATTAACTGCAGACATACTTTTTGAGCAGAAACGATATAGAATATTTCAATTACCGTTGAGCTATTAATCGATGAATGTTATCATTGTATAATACGTGTATTTTACTATTGTAAATGCAGTATAGGTTTCAATCGGTATAAAAATCGGAGATACTTCGGCAACCTTAATAATATTTATAAAATAATGTAGAAAAAAACAGTACTGGAAATGTACTTTTAAACATTCTGAAGTTCACAATTTTTAGTATAAACATATTTCTTTGCAACATTATACCTCAGATAAAAGTCATTCTGTTCAAAATAAGAAGATAGTGATGAAGAATATCTAATCATAGGTCTCCTTTGTGCAAAGGAATTTGGTTAAATATATCTTTATTATTATTTGCTGTTTACCGTCATGATGTAAATTTCACATAATTCCTTAAAATATTAGCTACCTTAAAATAATCATTATTAAATAAAAATTTTGAATAGTTTCTACCAAAAATTTTTATGTTACTATAGCATTCTTTAGTGTAAAATGATACATTACCTTTTATTCAAATAATGCCTACGAATGCATTTTGTTGTCTATGAAACTGAAAGCCATTTGAAGATAATGTTTTGAGAAAAAATTGCAACAAGAGTACATTTTCCTGTTATTTTTCTGAATACTTTATCTTTAAGAAAATCTACAACTTAATATACACTCTGTCGGGGAAAAAAACAAACCAAAAAAAACGTATGTATGCAACCAGAAGGTAATGACCTACTATCACGATACTTAACATGTATTTAATGTATGAGGCAATGAGCAAATTATTACAATACCAGAATAATATATATTGTTTTTTAAGAAGATAGGGAATGAAAAAGATTAGAAATCTTAGGTAGTAAATCCACCCCTGACAGAATTACAAGCCGAAACAAGGAGTGAAATTGAGTTATTGAGGTCACCTATGACCTCCTGCGGAAGGACATGCAAGCAATGTTCTTAACTGGGCAGTAAACTCATCAGTATTCCTAGATGGTTGCAGTTGCCTTCCAAGCACATCCCAGACATGCTGTTTTGGTGTAAAATCTGGTGACATGGAAAGCCTCAAGAGTACTTCATATTCTTCACGACATTGTTGGAAAAGTCAGGTAGAGTGTGGGTGAGCATAGTCTTGCTGATAAATTTCACCTGAGAGATTTGATGACACAGGTGTTAAAATATCATCCTTTTAACTGCGTGCCATCAAAGTACGTTGAAGGACAACTTGGGGTGATCGAGTGTTACAACAAATCGCACTCCAGACTATCACACTTTATATAATCATCGTATGTCTCTAGAAAAGAAATACCATATGAGGACGGTAGTCTGGACGCTTCTTCATGCTTGTGCGCTGTTCATCAGCATTGAGATTGAATCAGAATTCATATTTCTTGTCGGCAACACACTAGCTTACCATAGTGCCTCAAAAGTCCAATCGACGCTACCATAAATCAGTGGTTTGCGTCTAAATGGTCATCATCTGCTTATACCTGCGTCAGCCAATCATCTAGGAATGGTTTCCCTTGATACCAATGAATGTCTGAAACGTGGTAAATTGCAACAAACTGATTATAGCGATCTTGTTGGTAAAAACGTTATCGCTCTTATGATTGCGCAATCATCGCGTGTGCTTGTGTTCCTGGGATCCCTTGACCTTCCGCGATGATAGACTATACCTTCCGTTATCCATTGTTGCTAAAGCTGAGCAGCTGCTATATAATCCAGCCGAAGTGGCAACCGATATGCTTGTTCTACCAACCTGCTTTTCGGAGGCCTACTGTACGCCCCCTCTCAAAATCCGACAATTTATAGTACTGTCACTGGTTAGTTTTCGAGACATTTCTTGTCACAATGCCTTCTATCCAAGTCGACAGATTTGTTTGAATAACCCTATGGTACAACCAATCATGTTTTTAAACTCTATCAGCTGCTCATATGCGCATAGCGCTCTTATTCTTGTCTCACTGGAGTTGAAATAGGAATCGTTTGTATATCACTTATCAGACAATATTAAAGTCAAGTAGTTTTGTGATAGTAGTTTGATTTCTTCTGGTTGAATATACAGGGTGGGCAAAAAGTCTGTAAAAATTTTAAAAATTCATAAAATCCGGAGAAATGAACGAAAAAAAACTGCTTGCAGGATCAGCATTAGTATATCACGGGATTTCTTTAAGCTAGAAAAAAAAATAATTCGAAAATCATCCGGCAGGTGGCGCTGATGTACGCAAATCAAAGAAACAATGCATAAATAATGAACAATAAAATTTCACAACTTTATTACACCAGAATATGTTCCACATGACCACCACCGCAGGGGAGAAGACATTCCAGACGAGTGACAAATCCAGCAACAGCAGAGTGCAACATGTCCGGATGAATGGAGGATACTTCTCTGCGGATAGCATATTTCAGTTCCGACAGACTTGATGGACCGGATAGATACACGCGAGATTTCAAATATCCCCACAACCAGAAGTCTTCCGGTGTTAAATCTGGAGACCGAGGAGGCCATGGGTACCTGCAGCGCCTGCTAACGATTCTGTCTTCCCCGAACGTCTGTATCAGGAATGCCTTAACCGGGTTAGCAATGTGACTGGTTGCTCTATCCTGCATGAACGTGACATTCGAAATCTGACCTCATTGAATTAAATATGGCACGGCAGTCTCCCGCAGAAGCGTTAGATAACGCTGAGCATTTACCGTTTCCGTTATCCATCAATTTACTGGGCACTGCGTTTCAAAGAAGAAGGGTCCTATGATAAATGAACCCGTGAAACCACACCATGATGTCACTTTTGGGGAATGCAATGGCTTCTGTGTGTACTCACGTGGATTAGAGGTCGCCCAAATGCGACAATTATGGTTGTTAACGTCACCATGAAGCGGGAAATGAGCTTCATCTGTTCACAAGATGTTAAAAATCCAGGCGGGATCCTGTTCCATTTTAGAGAAGGCCCACTTCGCAAATGCTTTCCTCTATGCGGTATCTGCTGGCAAAAGTTCATGGCACGATTGCAATTTGTATGGGTACAGCTGGAGGATTCAACGAAGACTGGCAGCTTCACTAGCACTGCTGGTCCCTGAAGCTGCTTCGGACGCAATCGCTTCCATTTCGACAGCAATGCAGGGTGCACGTGCTTCTTTCAATCATGGTCGTCCGGCTTGTGCTCGGTCCTCCAACTTTCCAGTTTCCTCAAAACGTTTAACAAACTTTAAGAGACATTCAGGTGTTAAAGGGCCTTTTCTAGTCTTCACATTTTTCTGAACTCGGAATTAACGCAAGGCACAATGGTCGCTGATTCCTCGTTCATTTAAAATAACTTCACCAACAAAGCTTTATCCGGCGCACTGAGCATCCTTGTTCACATTCACTGTTTGTAATGGTGAAATGAATGTAAATTCATTGAGAGCAAAGGTTTTTATAGCCGTCTAATTTGCATATTTCCACCACAGACGCTTGTAACAGCGCCACCTACCGGATGATTTTCGAATTATTATTATTTTTTTCTAGCTTAAAAAAATCTCGTGACATACTAATGCTGATCCTGCAAACAGTTTTTTTTTTCGTTCATTTATCCGGATTTTATGAATTTTTAAAGTTTTTACGGACTTTTTGCCCACCCGGTATATATTTTTTGTGTGATAGAGTGTATATTAACCGTTTAAAAATTAACAAAAAATGAAATAAAATAGGAAAATTTCGTTAGAATTGTACATTTGCTTCTAATTCTATATGTATGGGTCAGAAATTGTAAAAAAAAAAAATAAATCGTTGATTATATATAATTTTATATCAAAAGCTTCTTCATTTTATTTTGTATATAAAGCTAGTATTTAAGTATAAACTAAATTTTAGAAGAGCTCTTTTTTTCTTCACATTCTTTTGGAGATTCGGAAAAGTAATGTGGAATAAAAAACATTTTCCATAACACGGCAAAATTACTGTAGACTCTAAATCGAAATTTTAGCTAATTTTTGATATTTATTTCCAAGTGGAAAAATTTAAATTGCTGCACATTAAGTACAGCAAGTTCTAAAAAACCGCATTGCAAAATATGTTTTTAGCAGTGTGCAATAGCAGACAAATATTATTTTTGTCACATAATCTGATTTAAAACAAAGAGTATGAACGTTGAAAGGTCTTCGTTAGGTATATGCAGTTATACACTGCTGGACAATTGCTAAGGACGGATCACAAATTGCTATGTAGCATAACATTAAACGAGACATGAGGCCTAGTAGGATAAAAAATAGTTGCCACACTGTTCAGACATTAGAATAAAGAATATTTATTGTTCTGGAAAGTACAAAAGCTGTGAAACATCTGAAAGGAAAAAAAAAATGTTCATTTGATCTGCGTACGGAGAAATGGAACAATGCATCTAAAAGTCAGCACGCACCTTAAAGAAAGGTATCAGTACGGGATATGTCCACCGTGGAGTGTGATACAACAGTCCACACGTCGTACCATACTTTGCACAACATTATCCAGCAGCTGTTGAGGCAATTTATCCCATTCCTCTGTGAGTGCACGGATGAGCGTGTTCTTGTTTGTCGGAGGATAGTTTCGACCAGAAACTTGCCTCCCCAAAGCATCCCACACATTTCCAATGGGTTTAGATCTGGAGAATGCGCTAGCCATACGAGACGTTGAATACTCTCGCTGTCTAGACAATCCTGAACAGCGAGTGTTCGATGATATGTTGCGTTGTCGTTCATAAAAACAAATTTATCACCGACAGCACCACGGAAAAGACGAACATGAGGAAGAACTTCATCAATGTATCGTTGGCCCGTCATAGTCCCATTCGCAACCACATGTAGGCGCGTGCGGCCATTGATCATGATGCCGGCCCACACCATGATACTGCATGTCGGATATCGGTCCTTTTCCTGGATATTTTCTGGACGATAAGGAGTACCCCTCTCGCGCCAGATCAGTTGGCGTCTACAATCCGATGACAGATTGAACCTACTCTCATCTGAGAATAGTACGCATGTCCAGTCCTGTTCAGTCCAATTGTGATGCTCACGACACCATTGCAAACGGGCAGTACGGTGCTGTCTGGTCAATGGGACACACACAACAGGTCTGCGTGCGTATAGTCCTCCTCCCCTCAAACGTCTGGCAACAGTTTTTCGGGAGATCTGCTTTCCTGAGGCAGCAAGAAACTGATTTGCCACCTGCTAAAATGTGGTGCGCCTGTTCCTTTTTGCTGATAGGACGATATATCTGTCTTCTCCAAGCGTCGTACTTCTAACACGACCTCCCCCGTGCCGTCTACTACACATTCCAGTAGTTTTAAATGACTTCCACAGCCGTGAAACAACGCTGTGAGCGATGTCGAACTCCCTGGCAACATCTGTTATTTTTCGCCCTTCTTCGATCTTTCCAATAATTCGGCCACTCATAAAATCATCTATGTGATGTCGGGAAGACATGCCAAAAATTTTGAGTTCGTTTTTTAAATATTTCCTATAAAAACTTTGACTTGAAGCAACAACTGTCCACACGCGTCAAAACCTTTAAAGCTCTTATGAACGCTATCACGTGATGAACAGACGTGGAAAAAAAAATTGCATGCTCATACTTCTTACTAATATCCCGCACTTATTCTAATTTTCCACATTTTGCTTCTTTTCATTTTGTGGTTGCTATGGATGATAGTGTTATCCGTCCTTAGCAATTGTCCAGCAGTGTATAAATTAAACCCCCAATTCAAATATCTATTTGGATGCTATTAAATTAAAGAAATCATATCATTCGTTAATTTTAACCACATGGCCTTTTTAATTACAATATACGAGAAAAAGTAATTAATTTTTGCGTCCTTGTAGAGCAACAAACACTAAAAAAAACCAACGTTTTCTAGGTTTTTCATGCTATGCGCAATACATCACCGCCAAGAATTCAAATAATTAACTATAATCTTATTTCTATTAAAACAAGTTATTAATTAATTTATATCTCGATAATTAAAGGAATTACTAATAAAAATTAAAGGAAATTAATTTATTAATAAAACCATTGGCGTAAATATTTCTTCTTTTTTTTACTGAAACAGAAAGTAAACTTAAAAGAAAAACCTTTAAGGAAATGATTTAAAAAATTTTTTTTTTACAAAAACTAATTAAAATGTTCTTAAAGAAATTTTCTATTTAATTTACACTGATAATTGAAATGCTGTAAGATCTTTTTTAATACGTATTATAATTGACATATTCTAATGAGTACTGAAAACTTGCAATATCTAAGAGAAAATCCCTTAAATTATATGTCTGTTAAAAAAAATGGTTAAGACAGAAAAGATAACTATTAAACTGCTGATAGTAATGTGAAAATCATGATGAAGCTTAAAAAAACTTCTCAAATTATTTCATATATAAATCATCTTAAGAAATTCAAAACATGTGAAATGCTTAAAAATGTAAAAGTTGTAATTATTTTCTAGGAAATTGCCAAATCAATATTTTTAACAGAAATTTCACTCAATGTTCAAGAAGTACAGATATAGTTATGAAATTGAAATCATAAAAAAAAAAAAGTAAGGCTGTCTTTCGATTTAATTTTAATCTCTGAAATTACTAATAGTATAGAATAAAATAATAATATTAATAATAAACAATGATTTATTATTTAAAACAAGTAATAAAAACATTAAGTCCATTCGTACTTAGATCAAAGAAAAATTTTATATTTCATCGACTTTTTATTAAACACTAACAATTAATATAAATATGTATATACATATGACCGAATCACAACATTAAGTGATAATTAATGTTTATTAAGTATCATTAAAGTATCGTATTGTCATCCAAAACAATCGTGTATATAAAATTTCAGTACAACTGAATGCTTTAAGACGTGAGAAAAAATATTTTCAAGTTTTGACACACGTCATTTAAATGGTCACTAAGTCACCAAAAACGATGCCAACGGGGCTGCATTTGTAATTCTTTAAATAATTAATTTTGATAAATCAGTTTTTATTAATTATAAATAAATTATTGTATCGCCATCAAAAATAACCATGTATATAAAATTTTAGCTCACAATTGAGCGCTTCAAAAAGTATTTTATTAACGATTGAAGCTTTTTCCAAGTTAAATAAACAACTAAATAAACATATAAAGAGTGTGAGTTAATAGTAGGAATTGAAAAAATAATACCTTAGAAAAATTTATCAATGTTTAAATTGTAGCAACTTTAATGATAAATATTTAAATCCTATTGTATATATGAATGTGATAATAAAATATAACTTACTAGCAAATATTTTCTGTTCATTTCTAATGTTTCTTCTCAGAAGGAAACAAATACATCACATCACAAGTTTCTCATTTTCCAATTCACTACCAAATACATCAGCCAGCACTAAACTTTCATTGTCGTTAGATAGCTGATGTTACCATGGAAAAATTACAGTTGCATATGTTACACAAATATTTTCATCCGTGAGTAGAATGCATTCTTTCTTTCTATTGCAAAGCATTTGTGCAGGAAGAAACATTTCATTTCATGTACCTTAATTTGAACCTGATGTTTATATTGGCAAGACTAAATCACATAGTGGATTGAATCCGTGTTACACATATATAACAAATGACCCAACAACATTCTATGCATTAAGATAAACTAGTTTGCTCAATGCAAACACTTATGTTGTTAAGCGCAGAGTTATTTCTTCACAACGTGCAAATACAGTTACAAATTTTCTACATGCAATTGAAAAAGAAATAGCTAATGTTTCCATACTCGTCAACACTCTGATATACTAAAATGACTGTGATATACTATGACAAAATACAAATATATTAATTCAAAAATTATAATAAAATTAAAAAATATAAATATGGTAAATTGATATAAAAATTCGATATAAAGCCAATTTGAAAATACAGGAACTCATAAAGAAAACATGTTATTTGGTGTTCATTTTCCCCCCATTTGAATTGTTCATACATTATTTGCATTTATCTGGTTTTATAATATAAAAGTTTTTAATTATATACACTGGTGTGCAAAAATTAAGAACGAAGTCGAAAAATTAGCATATCAGCTGAACTAAGAGGCAGAGTGGACAGAAAGACCAATCAGGAGATTAAGTAAGATGATGAACAGTAGCGCATGAGCAGATATGCAGGTAGACGTAATGGGGGAGTGTCTGAGTAGTATAAAGCATGTTGTCGGTGTAAGATCAGTATTTCTGGCAAAGAGATTGCACACCGTATAGCAGTTATAATCACACCGAATTGCTGCCTCAGCGAGAAATGGCGAATAATCAATCTGTTAGACGACATCTGGATGCTTTTACCCGAGGTCGAATCATTGGGAAGTTGGAGGAAGGCCGCAGTGTGACAAGTGTGGCTGCAGAGTTCGGAATTGATCACAGCATCGTTTCACGACTTTGGAGAAAATTTCAAACTACAGGAACAGCTATCCGGGGGTTCAGTAGTGGTCATCCACGAGGAACCACACCCGCAGATGACCGGTACATTGTCTTACAGGCCAGAAGAAACAGGCGGCAGACAGCGGGAGAAATCGCTAGACACACGACACAGGCCACTGAACAACCGATATCGCGTTTTACCGTGGCCAGAAGACTGCACGATGGTGGTCTGTTTGCACGACGCCCTGTACGGTGTGTATCTATAACGCCTGCCCATCGGAGAAGGCGTTCTCTGTGGTTCCGGGAACACCGGAATTGGAGAGACAATGAGTACTCTTTACAGATGAGAGCAGATTCAGTTTGAGTAGCGATTCTCATCGCATACTCATCTGGAGAGAGCGAGGAAGCCGCAATCATCCCTCGAACATCATTGAAAGGAACAGGTATGGAGGTCGCGGTGTTCTCGTTTGGGGAGGCATCATGCTTGGTTGTCGTAGAGACCTTCACATCTTCGACGTAGGTTCAGTCAACGGGACCCGTTATTGTAACGAGATTCTTCTTCCATATGTGCGTCTTTTTAGAGGCGCTATGGGTCTGCAGTTCCTTTTCATGGACGACAATGCACCATGTCATCGCACAGTAGCTGCCGAACAGCTCTTAGAGAGTGAGGATATTGAACGTATGGATTGGCCGGCACGATCTCCGGATCTCGGTCCCATCGAGCATGTATGGGATTTTCTAGGCAGACGCTTGGCCGCTTGTACCTTTCCACCAGTAACGATTCGGGAGCTTCGATTGGCGCGGCAAGACGAATGGGCAGCAATGCCTCAACAACTCATTGACACCCTCATTCTCAGCACGGGCAGACGCTGTGAAACCTACCTAGCAGTCAGGGGAGACCATATCCCCTACTAAAGACCGGATGTTTCTTGCTGGACACCCATCACAGGGATGTTTCGGCCTTTAGTCGCATTGCGGTCCATGCTACTTTTTCAATCAAGCTTCTTTTTATCCCTCTGATTTCTGTTTTAGTAAGTGTTGCTTACATTACACATGTCCTTACGTATTGGGGATCTTACGGCATTAATTGTGTTGATTTGGAAAGCTTTTGTACAAAGTTAGATTGAAAAAACTGTCTCGTCCTTAATTTTTGCACACAAGTGTACTGGAATAATAAACTTTAACCAACTATTTACGGGTGACAGAAACAAAGCGTTCTTGAATATTGTAATCAAAATATTTTAAATATATAACTTTATTATTTTATTTCCTTTTACGAAATATTTTACAAACCAGTTATTATTTTTTATATAATTATTTACAATAAGTATTAGTTTTTTTTAAAGAAATTACTTGGCTCATAAAAAAGTCGAAACTTTATTTAACATTTTTCTACAAATTATTTGATAAATATTAAATTGAGAACATTAACTACCATAAAAATATATGGAATAAACTTTTACGTATTTTAAATTTAGTTTATGAGCACAATGAAATGTTCAGTTGATAACATTAATCAAGGGTGATGCCGATAAATGTGTACTAGCCACTCCAATGCTAATTATAAAGAAGACCAGACATTATAAATAAAGAATATTTTAAGGAAAACGAAGTGGTTAAAAATATATACACATTAATTTTAAAAAAAAAAAAGTTCCAGGTGTTTGATCTTGTCTAACATGTTTTTAATATATTTGTTAGAACATTTTAAAACAGATATACCGGGTGTTTCTAAAAGAATATCGGAGTTTTAAGGGCTCATAGGAACCTTAAAAACATTCTTCTTCAAACCAATGTTAATTCAGCAATAAAACAAAACAATAAGATGAAATTTTTACCACATTATAATCATATATGTTTACAATATTTTTAAAATTTTCAGAGAATTTGAGAAAAAAATTTGAAAAATTATAAAGAAATAAAAAATGAATATTATTTTAAAAAAATGAGAATCAGTATTTTACACCGCGCAGGAATCTAAAGTACAAAATTGGTCAAAATTTACAAAATTAATTTTACTTCGGATAAAAATGTTTATTTTTGAATTTGAACTATCTTTTAAGAAATTTAGAGGAAAAAAATATTTTGTAAAGGCAATTATATATTGAAAAAACAAATTTAAATTCAAACAAAAATTTTTTTTGTTTGAAAATTGATGTATAGCTTATGAAGAGCCTAATTTTGAACACGTGTATAAAATTTCAAATTGATATCATAAATAGCTTCTGAGAAATCCTGCGCAGAAACTAAATGTTTTTGTTTTGCGAAAAATGAAGTTAAAGATAAGAAAGATATAGGGTTGCCGTTAAAATTTCACTACGTATTTCTCAATGACTTCGGAAGTTTTCCTAGTATTAACACAATTTTGGTACCGAAATACTATGAAATATTTAGGCCTTAATACATATATTTTCTCAAAAAATTGAAAAATTTGTAATTTAAGAGTCTTGTGAGCCCTTAAAGCTTTATAGCGTTCATTACATATAACTTATTAGTATGACTCATACATCGAATGATAGATTAACTAAAACAGTTTTGTTTGCTGGAATATGTGCGCGAAAGGTATGCTATTTCCCTCCCCCCTTTCTTGTCGATCAACCCGCTAGTTGAGTAATGACGACTAGTAAACAAAAAGCGTTTTGTGTTTTCCAGTTTGCAAGGGCAGAATCTGCTATTACTGTGCAACGAGCATTCCATATTCAATTCGGTTGTCAACATCCAAATGATAATATCATTCTTAGGTATTATCATCAGTTTGAAATAACTGGCTGTCTTTGTAAAGGAAAAAGAACGGGGCGATCAATGCTGTAACTGGTAACCAACTGTAACTGGTTCTGTCTATTTTGATGCTCTTCAACTACGGCTATTTCTTCAATCAGAAGAAAGTGAACCAAATAACTTCAATTGGCAGTAAGATGGTGCCCCGCCTCACTGGCATCTCTGAGTATGTGATTGGTTAAATATGACTGAACCCAACCAATGGATTGGCTGCAAAGGGCATCCCGGTAAAGCTTGTATCGCATGGCCTCCACGTTCACCCGATCTGACGCAAAACGACCTTTATCTGTGGAGGTTCATATGTACGTTCCTCCACTACCAGCTGATTTTTCAGACTTAAGACACAGGATGGAAGCAGATGTTGCAAGAATTTCCTCAGACACTGAAAAAAGTTTGGGATGAACTCGCATATTGACTTTATTTGTGCCGTGGGACGAATGGGGCTTAAATTGAACATTTGAAAACTTTTAGGTAAATCTGTTGCAGTTAATCTTTTATTCAATGTATGAATTAAAAATGGTGTTTCTTTTACAGGTATAGAACTTTAAATTGAAATAAAACAACGATGTATTATTCGATTGACATGAATTTTTTTTATTCGAAAGATAATCTTGGGGCATTACATTTTAAATATGATCAAGCAAGGCGCAGATTCGTCGAATGGGCCCAAAACGAGATTGTCGTTGTTTCTGATTTTCATAAGCGAATTTTGTTTAGCGATGAAGCGCACTTCTGGTTGAATGGCTAAGTGAACAAACAAAATTGCCGCATTTGGAGTGAAGTTAATCCACAAATGTATGTCGAAACACCATTGCATCCAGAAAAACTGACTGTTTGGTGGGATTTATGGGCTGGTGGAATCTTTCTTCAAAAACGATAAAGGCCACAACGTTACAGTCAATGGTGACCGGTATAGAGCTCTGATTACTAACTTTTTCATTCCTGAATTGAACAATCATGATGTCCAGGAGCTGTGATTCCAACAAGACGGCGGAACATGTCACACAGCTCGGGCCACAATCGATTTATTGAAAGACATGTTTGGTGACCGCCTAATTTCAAGTTTTGGACCTGTGAAATGGCCTCCAGGATCTTATGATTTAACACCGCTAGACTATTTTCTGTGGGGTTATGTAAAGTCATTGGTCTATGCGGATAGGCCACAAACGCTTGACCATTTGGAAGACAACTTTCGCCGTGTTATTTCCCATATACGGCCACAAATGTTGGAAAAAGTCATCGAAAATTGGACTTCTAGATTGGACTACATCTGAGCCAGCCATGGCAGTCATATGCCAGAAATCATATTTAGAATGTAATGTCACAAGATTATCTTTCGAATAAAAAAAAATTATGTCAATCGAGTAATACATCGTTGTTTTATTGAAATTTAAAGTTCTATACCTCTAAAAAAACACCCTATACTTGTAACTTATATGCGATAAATACTGGAATGCGTTAAAACTAAGATATTCTTTTTGAAACATGCGGTATAATTTTTATGCATATTACTTATGCAATGTTTAAAGCTTAGTCACAATGTGAACTGTCACTTCCTAAAATATAAATATTTATTATTATTAAGTATTTTACTTTAGAAATTTTTTTCAGTGTGTATCACTACTACTTCATTTCCTTCATTTAAAGCAAATGGCTAGGATTTACACATCTAGGTTTTTAAAAATGTAGTTTATCTTATGAGTTAGGTAAAATGTCATCTATTAGGTGTTATTAATGATAACTTTTTTAGAATTAGTACAATAATTTGTACAGAAAATTAAATATTTTAGTTCTTATTAAGATGTACGATATGTAAGATGTTCACAAAATTTGTCAATAGTTACTGAAGGTTAAATATAAAAGTGAACAGTATTTATAATGAAAACTTAGACTCTGTTTCACTCAAAGTAAAATAGCATATAACAAGATGAACTATCAACATGAAATATGAGTCTTATAAGAATTTTAAGTTAAACAATATAATGCACATCAGAGAGAATCAAAGTACCTAATTCACTGGTTATTTATGTGTTTATTTTGTCAGTAATAAAGTTTTTAGTGATGAGATCACACTCATGAATCATAAATGTGCTCAGAAGAATTACTATATAAGCTATCAAAAGAAAATCATTCTAACAATTTAATTTATTCTTATTTTTAACCATTAATAGTTCAACTTGGACTGTTAAACTATTCAGATTGTTATATTTTTTGAGTGAAAAATGGCTCAAGGGTCCGTTTTATACGGCATTTATCTTGATAAGCACTTGCTATTTTAGTTAAAAACACTAGAACTTTCGATAAATACAAATGAATTTTAAAAAACATGTTTGATATTTCATAAAGATAAATATATATTTGATTTTATTACACCATCAAGAACATTATCCAGGCAATAATTCACAATTCTTGAGGGAAATATTAATTCCTCAACTAGATTTTCAGTGATGCATTGCGTGTTTAGAGGGAAAAATGCTAAAAAAATATATAAGTTTTGGTACAAAGTAAATTTGAATCACAAATTCCATTACAAATGGAAATGTAAATATTTAATGTTAATATTTTTAAATTTTTATAATTGATTCTGTATTTGGTTCAATATAAGAATCTTTTCAACAACGTTAAAATTCAACAAATATTGAAGGATAGCTTTTTAGATCAAATAATGTCTTTACAGTCATTCAAGTTCCAGACCCAGTTTTGTGTACACTAAGGCCGGTTAAATGCAAGATAGTTATGTACCAGTCAACTTGTTTTTTGTTATCATTTTCTACTGTGAAAAGGGATGGAATTCCTTACATACACGGATGCAAAGTTGATTAAAAAGGAAGTGCGGGACAAATTGGTACAATTATTGAGACTGAAAAGCAATAAAGATATTCATCCATTTTCAATACACAAGTAGATACTTGTGAAGACCGCAGTCTTACAGTACCCTTTTAGTTAAGTCAACTAGTGAGGAGGAGAAAGAAGTTTTTAAGTGCTTGAGGAAGTTGCAATGCAGGAAGTACCAGTGAGCCACGTGTGATAGGATCCAGACTATTTATGTTCAAATACTATCTCCCAACAGTCAGACCCATATAAGTTCACTCTTGTGAGAGGTCCTAATGTAAATAAATTTTTGATCTTGGTTTCAGTAGTAAGAGATTTGTAATTTTGATACAGTTGAATTCTAATAAATTCCTTCTCGTTTCAAAGTTCTCATTAGTTTTACAAGTAACATATTATTACTTTTTTAATTGTTCCTAATTATGGACCTAGTTCATTAGTAAAGTCAGTACTTAAATTTTAAAAACCGGCCATTATAATGTGAGCACCGATAGCCTTGTCTTCTTGAAAATCTCTAAGATCTAACGTTTTAATATAATGATTTAAAACTAGTGTCTAATCTGTAAATGTACCATTTAATCAGTACATAAACGCGTACTTTATCCATATATATATATATATATATATATATATATATATATATATATATATATATATATATATATATATATATATATATATATATCAAACTGTGACTTTTACATCAATTAAAAAATCTTCATGAAAGCTTATTTTAAACTTCATTTCAATAGATATTTCAATATTAAGTTTTATACCGTTCTGTCCATGCAAAGTGTAATTGCTGCATGTAAATAGAAATTCATTAATTTCTTAAATGAATCCAAGATAAGTAACTCATTTTTCTTCTTTTACAATTTTTGAAGCGATTAAAATTATTATTCGTTGAACACTGTTCTGGTGTGAAATGTTTTGAACACTTTTATTCTAGCTTTCATGCCTTATCTCCTTTACTTTTTCAGTCAAATTTAGAATAATACACCTAGTGTATAAAAAAGCATTGCTCATTTTTTGAATAATTTAGCATTTGTATTTTTTTTTATGGAAATTTCAAGTGCCAAATAAAAAAATGGCGCATTTGGACTGAATTTAACAAAATACTAATACATTCAAAAGTGTTAATGTTATTAATTAGTTTTGGATTTTATAATTTGTAAGAAGGGAAGGACGGGTAGGCTTTTGATACGGCTTAAAATACATAGTCACTTCAAAATTTATATTATTAAACAAAATTAGTTGTATTAAATACCCGTAGAATAACTTCAAACATAATTAAAATAAATTTATGAAACTTTTTTTTGAAAATGTAAGCTAGGATTGGAAGGGGTGAAAGTCCTATTTAAATAAGCAATTTTTTTCAAAATTAAATTTTTAATGATTGTATTAATATGAAGCCCTATAAACAGTCTCGCTGTTATTACAACTAAAACATATGCATGTACAATAATCCATTTTTAGAGATAGTTTCAAGATTAATGCTCTACATTTTTTTATATTTAAATGAATGTTATTAAGTATAAGTTAAAAATAAATAAAAAGAAAATTAGCATCAATTTTTATTTTTAAATGACGAAACAATGCTACCAAAGCATTGCTTTTAAATTTTGTACAAGATTAAAACATAATTAATGAAACTGAACTTATTCGTAATTTTTTTAAAAAAAGTATTATTCTTAAATTTTTTTTTAAAAAATGTTTTTCAAAAAATATCAAAAAATGATTTTAAAAAATAAATAAAGGAATATATATTTTATGTTGATTATTATTTTTGTTCATATGCTTCATTATTTTTATGAAACTATTCTAACATGAATACAAATTATGAAGGAATTATATCACCGGCAAATTTTCTTTTTTAATTTTTACCTCTCGTTTTTAAACTACATTTCACAACCAAATTAAGTTAACATTCTCAAAATGCAGCAATTTTGCTTTTCAGAAAAAGGCAATCATAAATGCTACTCTACGGTAAAGCTTTTAGTTAATGAGATTGACACCCAACTTTACACATATATCTATTTACTAAAATTTATTATAAGCATGCAAAAACCTAAACATAATTTATCTACAACTCACACTTTAGATACGAAATAAAAAAAAACGATGAGCAGCGTGCGTAACTAAAAGCAAAAAACAAATGACAGATAGAGGGAAAAAAGAAGCAAACAATTCATGCAGTTCTGTTCGAATACGTATAAAAAATATTTTTTTTATCGCGAAAAAATCTATTAGAATACAAAACGAAGTTTATTAAAGCATTAGTAAAATTCAATGCATCACTGCAAACCACATTTAAAAAGAAATCGTCTTCGTTCTTAGAATTGCCTGGATGTTTTACCTGACGATGCCATATCTGCTTTCTGATCTGTTTTTCTCTGGATATAACCTGCTCAAAAAGACTGTAAAATACATTATTTTCTGTAATTTAAAAAGGAAAGTTTTCTTATTACTTTGTTCTCGTTGTTACACAAAATAAATATGTCAGATTTACTTAATCGTTTACAAATGTGAAAACTGATTCGAGAAATAAACAGAGATTCAAAGTGATTATGTAATTATTATCTTTTTTTTTCATTTATCATTGCATAGTAATCGTGAATGAGTTAATAACACACCTAATTGAAATTTATATAAGGGAAATATATTTATTTAATATGAATAAATATATGTTATATAATATATAACATTATTTTTTCGATTGGGGTATGATTAGAACATAAAATATGTTGCTATTTCAATTATCGCTTCCAACTAACTACTATTTGTTGTTCCCTGAATTTTAAAAACCGAAATAACAAAAAACAACTGTTTATGTTTTAAAATATAAAAAGAAATAATATGCTTAGAAAAATATTTGTTTTATTCAAACGATAATATGTATGTTCAAATAGATGAAATTTTTAATACATTTCATAAACGGTAAATAAGTTTCATATTTATTGTTTATTGATGAAAATTTTCAAGTCTGCTACTTATTTTATTTTTGTATTCGAATACTGTTAAAAATATAAAGATGTTAATTGAAGTTTGATTATAAGAAATTTTATTCTGTTTAATTATATAATAAATAATATGCATTCACTCTTTTTGGAACCTTTTGATTTCTATTTTGAAATAAATGGTGCTTAATTTTTTTCGTATTTCTTTTAAAAAAGTATTCCTTATAAGTATTAAATGCTTATACTTAATTATTCATCGTAGATTAATACTTTTGTACGTCTCCTATGTGATTCATTAAGATATTCGCTTCAATATATACAAATATGTACAAAAATTTAAAAATTAATTTGACCCAAGTATCATATTCATTTCTTCTACAACACGAAACTAATTTTTTTTCGAATTTGATACATTTAAGATTTATGAGATTAAAACAAATGACGAAAAATATGCAGATATTAACTTCTTCTTCTGCATATCCTTCCAAATTAATTCTGATTACAGTAAGTAAAATGTTTTAAAGAGAGTTATGCAGTAAGTATGCTTGGATGATTATCATAATTCGAAATATTTGACACATTTGTGTAAAATTGATTTAAGAAAATTTTAAAAATATCCTGTTACTTCTGTTTGCCAATCATTAATTCCAACCTATTTAATTGAAAAAATTAAATACTGACTAGTATAAGCAATAAAAAAGCTGATTTATACTTGGTGGGCTAAGTGATTATTTAGAGAATACACCACTCGCTAAGAAAGTAGATTTTTCCTCATAAATTTTCATTTCATTGCATGTAGAAAATTAATATTTGTATTTGCTACTAGAACCAGAAATAATCTGCATAAACAACAATAGAAATACTAACCTGGGCAAGAATGCACATCCTCTTTTCATCAGTGATCCCATCATGAACCATAAACTATTAACAAGTGTAAATCTGTTTGCGACCATTTCTGAATCTGGTTGGTGCCTTGGATGAATCCACTCATATGGACTTAGTCTTGCCAGTATAAAAAGGTATAGTGTTATACCTAAGTACGCTGTCCCCATGTAAAACCAAACTTCTATTGAGAGAGGTTTCAAAAAGGAAAATAGTGCGGGGACTTTTTTTCCAGGTTTCTTGAAAAGAATGCTGATTCCAAGATTCATAAAAGGCATAGTAAAATCCACTGCACTTTCTCTATCAAACGTGATTGATAAGTCAGCTACTGCGATATCAGCTTCCTAGATAGAGCGGAAATATGTTTAGCTAAAGTGTGTTTATTTTGCTAAATTTGAATATAAAATTAATTCTCCAGTGGAAAAAAGTAAATCCCCTTGGTAATATCTATTATTATTTCTACTGATGCATTACGTGAGCTTTGTACATTATTTCAAATGGGCACTAAAACAAAAAGAAAAAAAGTATCTTTCGGTTTTCCATTATTTTCACAACATTGCTGATATTACTTTATAATGCTTATGTATAATTGTAACAGGAATTCTTATATTAGTTACGTAAAAAATAAAACCGTAGACTCTAAAGACAAATTTTAAAAAAGGCTGTAGAAGGTATATTTAATTATAATTTCATTTTTAAAATAAATAACTTATGACACGCGTAAGATATTACGATTAACAATATGTTCTTGCAAAATTCCTTAGAATGTCTTAAAACACATCTCTACTTTTGCCAGTTCAGTACACATAGGTTTATAAACTTCCTATATGAATTCTCTAAGGATAAAAAACAGGTTTCTTTAAGCGTTTTCCGATTTCTGAAAGAAAAAGAAATATTTAATGCTAGCAAGATGACTCTTGGGGAAATTGTGAGTTTATTTTTCTTTTGATTCTCCCAGCTCTTTTATTTTTATACTCCTGACATAATTTTTAGGCTTCAAAATACAATAAAATAAATATTTTTGAAAAACATAAAAACACCCATGATAAATATTTAAAACTTGCTGTTAAGTATGTGTAGAAGGGTTTTTAAGGGATAAATTAAAATCATATAAGATCAATTTAATATTTAATGTTTCAATTAATTCTTACATATTTTATTACATAAAGAATGTGTGTATGCTTAACATACATTATATATATATATTCGATACTTTTCTTAGATCGATTAAAGCAAACTAATATTATATGAACATTATAAAAATTTGGATCAGGAATCATAAGAAATTACAGTGCATACTTCTCAGATGCAGCTAAAAATTTAAGAATTTGGTATCATAGGACAGAAAATTGGTCCTTCCCCATGAAAATATTATTATCTTATACTTTTTTATAATAATAATAATAATGATTTTAACCATAACTTTCTGTCACATTGTTTGCATTTTCATCCTTATTTTTCCTGTATAAAGAATCCTTCGATATTTAATTCTTAATTTAATGCTTTTCGGATATGTAAGAGATCACAATTATAAATTCTTATAAATTATAGCTAAAACAAATATCTGCTTATGCTCAGTTGTAAAACATATTGACACTAACATTTAATTAAAATTTTTTACATGTATAGTATTATTTAAATTTATTTGAGTCATAACATCAAAAGAAAAGTGAAGCAAAGCCAATTTTTAAAAGCATTCTACATTATTTATGAGCAAAATCCTTATTTCAGAGGCTTAAATACGGTTTTCTCTATATGTCATTTTATGTATTTTTCTAAACATATAATTATCTCATATATGCATATTATTTTATTCTACATTCTCTCTCTCTATATACATTCTTAAAAAATATTTTTCTTAGTTAGGGAAATTTTCTCTTAAAAGTACATCAAACCTCAAAAAAATATTGAACTTTAAATAATTTGTGAATTGAAAGAATTCCAAGCACTAAATGCTTTGAAACTGATAGATTTATTATAGATAAAACTTGTAAATATCAAAGTTCTGATTATTTTTCTATTAGTAAATTTTTAAAAGTTTTCTGAGTTTTTAAAATTTTATCAAATTGACATTTCCTGTGAAATAGCAGAACTTTCGCTATTACTTAAAGCTTTTTTCCTCTTTTTTCAAATTCTAAGCCATTCCAGCTGGCTTTAGGTTTTTTTTGTTCAATTTGTAACATATAAGATTTTCAATTTCGGAAAATTATTGAAACTTTCATATTTTAAATCTGTGTTGAAAATAAAAGTTTCTGTTATCATCTGTATCATTTTTGTGTTTAAAAACAGTTTTATATTGATTTACAGTGAATTATGCATATATATATATATATATATATATATATATATATATATATATATATATATATATATATATATATATATATATACATATATATATATATACATATATATATATAAATATATATACGTATATATACACACATATATATATATATACATATATATACATAAATATATATACGTATATATATATATATATATATATATATATATATATATATATATATATATATATATATATATATATATATATATGCATGAAATTCTATTGATAATCAGTTTGATTGAACAACATGCTAAACACAAATTAGTAACTAAAATTGGGTTTTTGCATTTCTCCTGACTGCCATGATGTGGGATAATAATATATGTTGGTCATAAATCATGCAATTTCAATAAAAACCTTAAATAAATAAATAAATGAATTATAAACACTAGCTTAAAATATTCAAATCATTTAGAATAAACATTTTTGACAGTCTTTTTAAATAATAGATTGGTATAATAACCATGGAAATAGACATTAAAACTCAGAAGTGAAAGATTCAAACGGAAAGTAAAAATTCAAAAAAAATAAATAAACGGTTAAATAAGAAATCATAAATTTCGGTTCTAATGATGGCTATTAATCTTTATTAATCATTCTTAGGGTATAAAGTGTGCCTTGTTACAATGACAGCCTCCCACTACCACACCTTACATATGTGCATATAATACTTTTCAATTTAAAAAAAAAACATGAATCATGTATTGAAAACATTTTTTCTAAACAATTAAAGCAAAAAATATCAAAAATTGAACTGTGTTTGAAGCTGCTTTTCTTATTAACGTTTTTGCTTGATGTTTGCTATCCTTAATATTTTATCAAATCTCACTTTTAAGTCGTTCTTAAGCTTTCGGTGCGAAAGATAATTTCACTTATCCAAAATTTTTGCTTAAACCACGCTTCCTGCATTCCTTTCCTTTCTTCCACTCATGCATTCTTAAATTCAGTAGTAAGACAATGAACTCGTTAAAACAGCGACACAACTTTAGAAACAGGAATGAAGTTCTTGAAGTTCAAAGGACTCTTTAAACAAGAGCGCAATTTAAATCAGTTTACATTAAATATTAGGAATGCTGAAAGTTTCGAACTATTAAGAAACTACAATTATTTAGAATACATTTTATCTTAGGTACAATTTCTGAAAATTAAATGTATGATTTCAAATGGCACACTTTCTTTTTTCAAAAAAATAAATTTGTTGTTGATTTAATGGATGTCTAGACAGAATTTTTCCTCAAAAAAAAAAAAAAAAGGTAAAGCTATACTAGAAGTTAATGTAATTGTGCCTTGTGTGTACGTAATATATTTCAGGTACTGGGATAAATACAGAGAAGTTCTGCTAATTAAATATTGAAACTATGCGTATATATATATATATATATATATATATATATATATATATATATTTGATTTGATGTTATATATTTATATTTAATAAAGTGTGAAGGTTGACTGGCCGCAAAAACCCCACTTTTTTATAATATTTTTTATATATAAGCAGCAATGTTTATAATACTGCAGAATCTATTTTTTTAGAATTTTAATTTCTCATATATTCATCAATGTGTGGTTTTCTACAATGTCAGTATTTTTTGGTTTTGTTTGATAAATATTCATCTCCCATTTGTAGAGAATTTAGACTCTCTCTCTCTCTATGTATATATATATACAGGTTTTCCAAATTAAACTGGAAATTTGTGAGCCGCCTATAGAGAAAACCACACAGTGAAATTGCATGAAAATTGAGTAATTGCAGAATGAAATTATGGGAATTTTATCGAGCGAAGAAAAAACAATGAGTTCCAAAAACCACTCCTAGGTGGCGTATCATAGCTTTATTTAGAACATATAAATAATAAACAAAAGTTTACAAAACATGCTCTATATGCTGTCAAAAATTGTCTGTTACCATGCGGAAGGTTAAAATCGCATGTTCGACTGTTGAAAACAGCATTACCTGGGGAATGTGTTTTATGTTCTATGCGTTATTTAAGGTCTGATAGAGATATGATGGAATCACGGTAGACCATGAACTTAAGGTATCCCCACAGCCAAAAGTCGCAACGATTCAAATCGGGAGATCTCGTAAGCCAAGCTGTAGGAAAATGCTGGCTGATGATTTAGTAGATTCCAAAATGGCGCAGAGCATTTCTTTCACACAACGGGCGTTGTGTTGAGGAGCACCATCCTGCATAAGCACTGGGTTGTACCACATCACATTGCCTGAAGAGCCGAAATAACGGAATGATGTAAGGTAACGACATTTGCATATGTCAAAAGTTTATATCGTGCAACGCCATCTAGTGGTGTTTCTTAAATTATTGTTTTTTTCTGTCTATAAAATTAACATAATTTCATTCTGATATTACCCAATTTTCATGCAATTCTGCTACATAGCTTTTGCTACAGACTGTTCGCAATTTCAAGTTTAATTATGGACACCCGGAATATATGTTTGTGTGTGTGTGTTGATGTGGAAATCATTATTTTCACGTATGTTTAATGCTCTATGTTTATTTAACGTCTATTTAATTTGCATGTTAATCAAAGAATTAATGTCGGGTTAACTGAAAGAAATCCCATATGATTTTTTATAAGAACTGATTCATATGAAAGAAAAAAAAACTGCAATAAAGAACATAAATGTAATTCATCCACAGCCAACTGTTCACATAAATCTTTTAAATAAATTTAATTTTTTTTTCTTTTTTAAAATTAAAACCCCTTTTTTCAGTTTAAATCAGCGTTTCTCAAACTGTAGGACCTCCTTGGAGGGCGCGAGCATTTTGAAAACTCGAAAATAAAAAGGTTATTAAAAAATTATTAATTTACTGAAAGTAAACAAACAAAATACTTTCTGATATAATAAAACATATATAATACACTTATTAATGTATCAATACTGTGCAATGTATATTTTAGAATTAATTTAATAATACTAAGTTAAGAACAATTTTGATAATTATCAGTCACCCCATGGGTTTTTATTAACACTTATCTTGATAATTTGTACGGTTTATAAATAATTCATTAACTGTCGATTAAAAGTTACGGGATTCTCTCCCCACCGTTTACTTCGTAGAAGAGAGTGTTTTGATGTTTTTTTGAAGGGGAGAAAACAAATGAAAAGGCAAATCCTCTGAAATAAATAAACTCTTCGAAAACATTATGAAAGTTCTTTCATAGCATTCCAAATTCGTCGGAATAATTTTATGGATAGCTTTGCACAGAAAATATTGTACTTCGGAAAGACGTATATACACGTTCAGAAAATCAATGCTTTGACGGAGACAGACGTTTTTATACGTCGGTGGCACATAAGAATTTTAAGTCAAATATATTGTAGCTTTAGTGTCAAAGTATAGTATTATTGAATTCAATACATTGTTACTGGTATGGAGAGGGGCACAATGAAAAAGATGATTGAAAGATGGGTCACGTATATTGAAAGTTTGAGAAGCACTGGTTTAAATGCTTCTTATAAATGTAATGAAAAAATATTTTCAGTGGTACAAATATTTGTAAGCATTATGAATGAAATGATTTCTCACTAATACTTAAACCTGATAAATAAGTCCTTTGAGGAAAAAAAAAAAAAAATCCACCTAATTCTCTCAACCTAATTCAACAAAAAATTAAGCTTTTCTTTCTTTTAATTAATATATCATCATGCATTTTCTTTCTTAATAGAACATAAATTCAACTATTTAATGTGATAATTTTCTTGCCTCTTAAATTTTATGTTTAAAATTGAAATTTAAATTAAATTTGACACAGATTTAAAACACAGAATGGTAAGATGGTCATGGTGGTGTTGACTTAATTTATCTGAACATCAAAGCAATAGGTCATGGATTCGTTTAATGTAATCAAAAATTCTTACAAGCAAAAATCATACAAGCACTAAAATTCTGAAGTTAGTTCAAAGTAATAGAATATGAATTCGAATCACGAGAAGTGAGTTAGGCGTTGCCGTTTCTGACATTTCTTTCACAATGAAGAAGTGGATAATTTTATGGCACTAACGTTTAGTATTTGGCTTTTAGAGTGAGAGTAAAAGGAGAGTTTTGTATATATTTTACATTGCTTGAAAAATTCCATTTATGGTAGAAGTTGTGGCAAAATGAACAGCTGTATCTTCGGCAAATGATAATGTGTCCTAAATGGCAAAGGAAATAATTGCAAAACTAAAATTTAAGACATCTTACGAATAGTCTTTACACCGAATTTAGCCCGTTTTGCTTTTATATATTTCGATTCACGGAAATAAAGAAAAACTAGAAGAGCATCATTTCGTGTCAACAACCAACTTATTGATATATATATATATATATATATATATATATATATATATATATTGTATTAAATTTATTAATTTATTAATTTCCGATTTTTTTTTAAAAAAAAAATTAACAAACTAAATTTTTAATTGTTTTTATTAATTTTAACACAATTTCTAAGAAAATAGTAAATTTTAAGCAATTTTTCTGTCTTTATTCATTATCACAATATAAATAACTTACCATCCTTAAAAGTTCTCCTACCATGCCATTCCATGCACCATCTTTAAATGCTCCATACTTTCCATCCTTAACAGGATTTATAACAAACTTGAAACCAAATTTTTCCGAAAGTTTCTCAAGTAGATCCTTACAATATCCTTCATACCTATCATTGCCGATGTAGTCTTTTTCTGGGACTTTTTTCATAAGGTATGGACTGTTCTAAAATTCACACAAAAAATTGGAAATAAAATAAACATTCATATGCGACTATTTAGAAGTGCATAAAATATGACTTTTTATTTGAAATCTAACATTTTTGTATCTATTTTGTGGAAAATTACGAATTTTTTCGAACAAATTTTCTATTATTGGGCTTCATTTTCCAAGGGAACTTGTTAGTGTATTTATGAGAACCAGGGTTAAAATTTTTTAAAAAAAAACATGTATATTAAAATTTGTACTCAAAAAAAGCTAACAAAAATGAACGTAATTGTTTACAGATTACCTTTTTTTCTTTATAATGCTTTTTTATTACTTCATTAATTCATTGTATATTGTATAATTTATTCATAAACCAACAGCAAGTATTAAAGCGAGGATCTCAAACTTTACATTAGTAACAGCTCTTTAATGTGTCACTTTTGCATTAAAGACTAAGAAAAAGGTGTAAAAGATATTTTATCCCGATAATTAAACTTACTATAATTGTCGTGACTCTGAGAGTGGCATTTTTCAAAAGGATTAATGCGTCATCTCTACCGCCATCCGTTTTCTGATGGAAATTCATAACTGGATCCCAAGTAGCAATCTGAAATAATTATCATTCATTCAAAAATTGAATTAACACATGTTATTTAATATTTCACAGCAACAAAAAGCTTTTACGTGTGTAAATTTTATTTCATTTTATTTTTCAATTCCAAATCAATTTGGGTTAATTACTAAAAAGGTAAATAATTTTTAACGACGAATATTTTTTAAATTAGTTTGGTTTTATTTTATAATGTCTTACCTATATCTTTCTAAAATAATACGATTTTCAATGTTTTTTTTCTACATAAGTTGCTGTATGTCATTTGGCTTAAAAATAGGAAGGGGAATTATATCGTATATTCGAATGCATTAAAAATAGTTTTCTTCAAATACTAATTTTTTCATTGAATGCCGTTACTTTTCAAAATAAATTTCAATATAATATTGCTCTTACATGAGGATAACGTCAATTTTGCTATAATTGGTGAAAATAATATTGTAAATCTTGGAATATATATAAAAAACATATATTTAAGAATTAGATTTTTTTATAGAAACATTTACCTTTTTAGGAACTCAATAAATATTTTTCACAAAAAAAAATAACAATAATTTTTTACTTTTTTGTGATGCAAGAAAATGAAAAATATATTCCCCAAACTTTTTTTCAATTTTTTTCCAAAGACATTTCGCCAAATATTTCTCCCAGTATTGGATATTGCCCCCTCCCCTAAAATTATTAATTTCTTCTAAGCTTTAAAACTGTTAAATTGAACAAAATTTTACCTTGTTAACACCTTTGCTTGTAACTTTTACGACATCCAACGTAAAAAATGTTCTTTGGCCATTTTTCTGAAATTTTATTGGACCACTTGCTCCATCAAATGATACCTAAATGAAAAAAAAGAGTGGATTTTCTAAGAATTAAGCAATTTAGAAAATATATTGCATGCAAATTAAGATATATAATTATTTACTGCTGGCCACATAAAATGTAACACCCTGAAGAAAGCGTGCAAAACATGTGAAATTTAAACAATGCGTTGGCCTCCATGAAATATGCAAATCATTAGCATTATAGGACAGACGCACGTCAAATAGTGCCACTACGGGGAGAACAGATTGCCAGTATGTACAGTGATTTTTCCGTTTTTTTTTTTTGTTGTGGCTGTTTAATCTATGCCTCGTAAAAGATATCTCACAAGATAACCAAATAATAGGGAAATAATATTCATAAAAATGGCTACGATGGACGAAATCAAGCAACTGCGATGTGAATCTGTCATCGATTTATGCAGTGTATCCAACGATGGACCAATGGGGCCGATCACACCCACCCCGTCAAACTTTAATTATTTTTTTAGGAAATTTAATTCTCAGTTCTTATTATGCAGATTAGATAAAGTATTTAAAGTTAAACGGAATAGTAAAGTGTGAAGCAGTAGGAGAGAGAGATTGAAGCAGGAAGGTATAATAGTGAAGTTAGAGATTTATTATTGAAGATTTCTAGGTGGATAAATTAATCTCAGGAAGAGCTGAGATTCAGTGCGGTAAATACTGATTTATAATTAAAGTCTCATTAAAGCTTTATATTAAGAGTGAGATTAAAGTTAAATGTTCAATAGGAATATTATTGAATATAATTCCGGGATCTCTTTTTACGGTAATCTCTGCGTGATCGATATTCTAATTGTTAATTAATTGGATCGTTAAATATTTAGGTTAATATAAAGGAAAGTCCCTTTTAAACCTCATATAGCTAATTTGAATTATTTGTTATTAAAAGTCTTTGATTCTATTTGGGAAAGATAACCAACTAAAGAAAGTTATTCATAAAAATGGCTACTGGTTCTTCTTTGACTCAAAATTATTCTCGTTCTCAAAGTGAGATCCAAGGGGATCTTCACACGTTGTACCACTAAACTTTATAATAGGAGGTACGCATTACATGGAAAGATCGCGAAGCCACATCACGAACCCCAACACAACAGATTCAGTCTGTAACGCATTATTCGGTGTTCGCTGATACTATTCGATACCGTTTGCAGCAGAGCAGAATGCCCGTGAGGTTTTCAATGTTTCGCTTACCCTTGACTGGAAACAAGATGTTTGAGCTGACAACAATGCAATGAACGGCAAACATCGACAACGGAAGAGAACGATATTTTGATTTTGTTTATTGAAGATTCCCGCTTCTGCCTGCAACAACACGATGGTCGAATTCGAGTTTGGAGACAGCGTGGTGAGAAGCTGCGGAACTGTTGCGTTATGCATCGCCATACTGCTCCAGCAACCGGTATTATGGTTTGGGGTGGTATTGTAATTCACTGCAGTACTCTTCTAGTACGCATTGTCGGTACACTGAACACTCAGCGCAACATCTAAGAGGTGGTTGGGACTGTGGTCCTTCTATGCATTCAGAACTTGCCATCAGCTATATTCCAAAAGGATAATTAGTGATCACACGTGGCACATAATGTTCAATAGTTCTTCTTTACTCATCAGATTGAATTGCTTCCTTTGCCCGCTTGTTCTCCCAATCTATCTCCAATCGAAAACGTGTGGTCCATGTTTAAACAATGACTGGCCTGGGATACACCACCCACTTCTGCACCAGATCAACTTTGTATATATGTGGAATTTGCTATACCACAAGGATACATCCAAAGACTCTTTGATTGTATGCCGAGGCGTGTGGTGGAGGTTATAGCCAACAATAGCAGCTACACTAACAACTGATTATGTCATCAGCCACGCATCACAAGTAGCTTTAATTTTAATCGTTTGATCTTTGTACTACATTTTATTTGCGAAATAAATTACGCTGTGGTATCCCTGGTTCTTCTTGGTTTTACATTCTGTGTGTATATGACTTGTGTGTAACTTATCTTTTCTGTATCAAAAGTTTAAAAGCATTATCAATCTTTAAAGAGCTAATTTAGAGCACAAATATAAAATATGATGAAAACAGAAAATATGTAGAATAATATTGAAGCTCTTAAAATTTAAAATACGAAATTAAATTCTTGATACAAGCTTTCTATATTTAAATTAACTTACTGCTTTTGCACGTCTAAGTGTTGTTAAAAGAAATGGAATCTATATGTTACACAATGTGTGCGTAATTTAAACACATGATTCTTCCTTCTTTAATTTGAAGATAATATATCTAAATTTCTTGCATTAAAATATTTGTTAAATCTCAGTAGAGAAACATCTATTGTTTTTTTTATTATTTTTTTATTTTAAAATATTTGTATGTTTTTAAACTGTGATATAACACTTCCGGTTTCATTTCTCTTAATTGGAGATGGCGATTTTTCCTTTACCACTGTTCAAAACAATTAAAATTCGTTCTATATTACACTTCTTGCAAAACATGGGCTCATATTATTGATTTTATTTTAACAAAATGTGTTTTTACTAGACTCATGTGGATTATCAAAGCAATTTCTTTTCTGTTGGCTATTCCGTTTACAAATGTAATGAAGTAGTTTATGTTAAAATTTTGAAATTATAAGCTATAAATTTGTACATGTGAGATTTGGGATAAAGGTATTGTTTCATAAAGCTGTCTGTTGTCGCATTTAAAGCAACTTTTAGTAAGAAAACAACAAAAGATTCTCTCTTTATACGCTTTTATATGATTCAAAAGTCTTGAATTCTCGTTTCTCTCCTTTTAAAAAAAGAAATGCATAATATTTGTGAACATATATATATTTATTCTTTATTCATGAACCTTTAATTTTCATGATCTGAGTTATTATAATTCTTGAAAAATCTACCATTATCACAATCTCAACACAAATACAAAGACTATTGAGCTCTACATCCATGGTATATACTCTACATTATTATTAAAACTGAAAATCTAAGCTAATTAATACTTATTTATAAAGGAAATTAGACAAAATTGTCATTGGAGCTGTGTTGTTAAAAAGATGCCATGTAAGAAAAATAATGACATTTTCATATATGAATAATAACATAAAAAATAGGTTAATATTTAAAAAAGAAAAAAAAGAAGTATCTCTTTTTATGAGCATGTCAAATACATGATTGTGTAGTTATGAAAAAAAATCCGATATATTATGTGTTTGAAAAATAATATATTTATGTAAACATGTTCAGTTAATAAAGCGTTTTTTTTATCGAAAGACTTTTCTCAATATTAGTTAAGATCTAAAGAAATCACACATTGCCTTTTTTCTAAGATACTAAATCAAAGAAATTTCTCCTTATCAAAAGGGGAAAGAGTACATTAATATCCTAGTAAGAAAATAAAAGAAAGTAGATAAAAACTAGTCGACAGCTACATGAAACAAGATAAACTCGAGATTTGTCAATTCATAACACGTTTTAGGTGTAAGTCCTTCAAACTGCATTATGCAGTTATGTTTGCACTAAAACAAAAAAAAAAAAAAAAGAAAACTTTTTTTTATGAAGATATATAAGCAATTAGTTCTCTAGAAGAGATATGAAAGGAAAATTTATTTTGAAAATTGCTTTTCTAAGGATTATATTTCTAAAGAAATTCCACATTTTAAGTACTTTAAAGAAAAATTATTCCCAAAGGAGTATTTAAGAAAAGTACTTCAGTGTTTACATGGATATGATACACACTAATAATTTCATACTAAATAATTTCAAATATGTCAAAAATACATTGTTGGCAAATAGATAAATATGTTTGCTTATAATACTCATTGAATAAATAAATAAAAAATGATGAGAATCCGGTATCTAGAATGAGCTTCTAAAAATTCATTTAAGAAAATACATTGCTGAAAAATATTCATTCAAAAATGTTTTACGAAACAAGTGGCAAATTCTCATTTTTTGGATTTTTTTAAAGATAAGTTTAAAACTTCACCCATTTTCTGTAAATTTTACTTGATAAATGATGTTCTTGATTTCTGATACTCTTTTAAAATAGTTTTGAAAAATTTTAATAGCAAGAAAATTGTTTAAAAAAATTATCATTGAAGATTTTTATTGTTTTTTGGGTTTTAGCCAATTCAATAAATTGAACCTATCATTTAGATATTTTTCAGAAACATTTAAATTTTCTTGCATAATGTTTACGTGTCAGTAATAAAATATATAATTAGGAACACGCGTATTTTTCCTTCCTATACAATTTAGTAGAATCACATAAGGGGGAGCCGCGGTAATGGACCTCCACCCATCACAACTGATCTTTTTTCCAGTTGATCATAATTGTATGTATGAAATTTTAATTTAAGCATAGGTTTAATTAAGTATTTGCTATTTATAATTAATTTTATTAAATAATTCTAATTATTTATTCAATGATTTACTTTTTACTGTTTTTTCCCGACAATCGACAAAATGAAAATAATTTGTTTGGCGGTGCATCGGGGAATGATGAGAATTGGGGACTTTGGATTCTGCTCCAACCTCCCCTTTCCTTCAAAATATCCAATGTACACCATTGCTTAGAATAGCCAAACGAAATTCAGGTTTTGAAGTAATTCTGATTGAATTTGCTTAAATTCGTTCTCGTATTTTTAAAGAAACTATGCTATGGTAGAATTTCCAATCCCGTATAAGCATGAACTTACAGCATCACGTAAAATCTTTGATGGCTTTCATAAGAAAAACAAAACAAAAAACTTTTAAGGTCTATTATGTGAACTAAGTAATTCCTAATAAAATATCATTAATAAAATACTGTAGTATCGTAATAATAAGTCAAAAATTCCCTATTAGAACAGTGTGTTATTTTCTGGAACCTTCTATCGATAGCAATGGAATCTATTCATAGGAAATTGTCGAACATGAAATAATTAACGAAAAGTTATTTAAGAAATATTTAGTTTTGCTTAGTATTCTTTTAATTTTGCAGTGTGTTATTGGAATAGTTGCAATGGATTTTATTGTTTGTTCTGTTGAAAGTTTTTGTTTTAGGTAATTAAACTTCCTTGAGCACACATAAGCCATACGAGAGTAAGCTGCAATTATTTAACTGCAGCTTACTCTCACCAAAAATGAAACAAAAACATATTAATTTCCAGGTATTGTCTTTTTCAACGTTAAGGTTTTGTAAGCTTTTACTTAAAAATTTTGTTTTTGATATCCAACCTTTGTTGTTTAAATATAAAAATAATTAATTATTCATGCAATATATATATATATATATATATATATATATATATATATATATATATATATACATAAATATACACATAAAGGGTGTTCTTTGAGAGAAGTACAGAAATTTAAATTGCAATAAAACAACGATTTATTATTCGTTGACATGATTTTTTTTATTCGAAAGATAATCTTGTGGCATTACATTTTAAATATGATTTCTGGCATAGGAATGCCACGGCTGGCTCGGATAGTCCAATCTGGACGTCCAATTTTCGATGACTTTTTCCAACATTTGTGGCCGTATATCAGCAATAACACGGCGAATGTGGTCTTCCAAATGGTCAAGCGTTTGTGGCTTATCCGCATAGACCAATGACTTTACATAGCTCCACAAAAAATAGTCTAGCGGTGTTAAATCACAAGATCTTGGAGGCTGATTCACAGATCCAAAACGTGAAATTAGGCGGTCACCAAACGTATCTTCCAATAAATCGATTGTGGCACGAGCTGTGTGACATGTTGCGCCGTCTTGTTGGAATTACAGCTCCTGGATATCATGATTGCTCAATTCAGGAATGAAAAAGCTAGTAATCAGGGCTCTATACCGATCACCATTGACTGTAACGTTGTGGCCTTCATCGTTTTTGAAGAAGGATTCCACCAGCCCATAAAGCCTACCAAACAGTCAGTTTTTCTGGATGTAACGGTGTTTCGACATACACTTGTGGATTAGCTTCACTACAAATGCGGCAGTTTTGTTTGTTGACGTAGCCATTCAACCAGAAGTGCGCTTGATCGCTAAACAAAATTCTTTTATGAAAATGGAACAACGGCAATTTATTTTGGGCTAATTCGACGATTCTATGCCTTGTTGATGATCTATTTGATGAATTGCCAAACCAAACTGAGAATAAATCATTTGACAGCTGTTAAATCGTTCGCCATCTTGGAAAGTAATGCCAACTTAAACTTCTATACCTGGAAAAAAAACTCTGTATATGGCATATGAGAATCTGGGGGTTCAAATACTTTGTTAGCATTCAGGGGTTGCTCACGCAAAGAAAAAAAATGAATGGAAATTAGGAATGTGTAGCGAAAAATAGTTTATAAAAATATGCGTCTATGAGTTGCTAATAGATATCTTAGCACATTTCAAACATTTTTCTAATTTCGAAATACTTATAAATTATTGAACCTTAATCTCTATAGATAATTTCCTGATGCAACTAATATTAAAAAAATACCAGTTTTTTAATTGGAATGTATTATTTTTGAAAGAATAATTCTACTCTTAATAAAATAAAAATATAAATCTTTAAAAAAATAACACATAATCTTTTAAAAAGTCATGATATTTGTACGATGCAGTATGGTAATACGAAAAGTCAAATAAAAATACATTTCGAATAAAACAAAAACCATGATTTCAAATACTAAATAAATTTAAACAAGGGAAAAAATACATAAATTTATTAAAGACATTGTGGTAGACATTATATATTTATCATCATTCTGGTTTTTACTTGCTATCTTTTTTACTCCATAAAACTTGTTTAGAATAGATTTGATTACAATTTTTTAAATTTTCATCGCACTCTAAAACAACACGAGTACTATTTATGGCAAACCTTGTAATTTTGAATAAGGTTCAATAAACGAGGACGACAAGCGTCACTGTTATGACAACGGGAGGACTAAAACTCAATTATTTAACGTCCATCAGCTCCTCTATATTAAAGTCTTGAATTGAACCACTACCAGCTGCGATCGAGTACCCCTGCCATGACCATTGGGTTACCAGTGCGTTTAGATGAATGGAAGCTACCGATGAAAGAAACAGCTGTTATTATTTTTGTTTACTTTTTCTTTGTGCACTAGAATCCAAAGATGACGCATAATCTCCAAAGAGTCCTTCCATGGTGTATTTTTTTTAAATTGAAATTATAATGAACATTTTAAAAATTTGGTACGAATTATAACGCTTTTAAATATCTGCCAAAAAGATAAAAAAAATCAGTTATATTTCAAGAATTTACTGCCGATTCTATTATGATTTTGTTTCTTCAATGTCATAACGGAAGCCAGGTTTCCCAATTCCTAAAATGATGTATGTTTTTGTATACTTGTGTTAAATTTTCGAAAGTATGTATGAATTGATTTAAAATTAAATGAATACACAGCTCTACACAGATTAAGAATATTAATAAAAAACAATGCCTTGTATAGTTTCACCTTCAGCCACACAACTTCCTTTCATAATAATTTCCTGACTTCATTGAGTCATTTTTTTTAAAATGCACAACCATCAGCTATTTTGCTGTGAAATAGTTTTAAATCATTGTATACTGGTACAGCAGTGGCACGCACAAGGGGGTCCTGGGGTATATATATAGAATATATAGTACGTAAAATTTAATTAAGTATTTTTTATTAATGATTAATTTTATTAATTAATGCTAATTACTTATCCAGAAATTAGTTTTTTACTGTGTTTGTTCCCAAAATCAACGAAATCAAAAGGAGTATGATACAAGAATGGTGAACTTTCGACCTCGGAACCCCCACCACCCCACCCCTTGAAAAAAGTTGACTAAAGGAAATCCCAGGCGAATAATGTCAATAATAATGTAGAGCGTTTGATTCTTTTTCACACTTAAGGGCACGTCATTATTGTATGTTTTAAAAACATGCTCATAATTGTATTGAGTTTTTAACTACAAGAGTATCATGATATCGCACATAAATTTATGCATGCAAATTTATGCTTTCTGGTTTACAAATGCATAGAATAAAAATTTGAAAAAATATCATTATAGTTTGGGAATTTAGCAAATAATAACTAATTGAAAATGTGGTACACAAGTAATAGAAGTCATTCAAAATGAATTGCATTAAACATCTTACTTTGTGAAGATTGTGGAAATTTATATCATTCTACCGTATTTGAATGTGATAAGAAACATACTTAAATATAGGACTTTATTCAACACCTACAAGACAATTACTACATATATTTTTGCTGCGATAAAAAGTATTTAAAAACGAAGCAATGAAAACTTAAAGATTAGTGGGACATTAGTGGAGAAGTGAAATCAAAGCAGAAGTGAAAAACATTTTCTCACTAATTTATCAGAAACGCTTGTTGAAAACGGAAGATTAACTCATTTACTGTCAAATTTGAGTTCTAAATGACTGTTTTAATGCACGTTTTTAGATTTTTTTAAACTGGAGTAAACAAAACTGATTTAAATTCGTACTATATGTATATACATGTATGTATATATCATGAGGATTTTTTTTTTTTTACTAGGTAGGGGTAGTCGTTAAGAGTTGGGAATATATGCTGTAGAGGTTAAAATGAATGTGGGACTGAAAGACAAAACTTTTAATGTAATAAATAGAATTAAAAATACATACATGAAAGTTTAAATTCGTAAACAAAATCATAACATTTGAATTAAAAAGGGGAGAAAAACATATTTTTGAACATATTAAAATTCCAATGCTTTCTGTGATTTATTTTTTTAAATTTAGATTGATTTAAACAAAAATGACTCAGATGATAATAGAAGTGTATCGTTATTAGTTAACAAACTAAGTATCATAACTTTTCATTTTCAATCCCAGGAAAAAGATACTTTAATCGGTTTTTTAATTTTTTTTCTTTTAGTGTTCTGATTATTGAACGCTGATTATTAATGTTTAAAGAAGGAAAACTTCCCTAGCATAAAAGTATTTTCGTCATTCCCTGCCCTTTTATTCATATTATAATTACTGAATGCAAGTTTCTATTATTTCAGTAAAAAAATATGATCAGTAAAATTAAAATACTTTTGACGATATTAATTGAGTTAAATATACTACATACCAGAATAATTTTGAAACAACTTATTAATACTTATATTAGTAATTATTTCTTTTTCTTTTGAATTCAAGGAATCAAAGTAACTTTTTCAATAAACTTATATATCTAAAATGTTTGTTTATGCAACAAGTGTGTTTTATGTCTCATTTTATATATAGTTTTTATTTAAAAAAATATTTTCAAACATGGCATGTGAATAACTGTAGTTAAAATTTATTAAATACCTCATTGATACTTAAAATAACCCTTATTTATGTATTTCCTGAATTCATACCCCAATGAAATATTTTAGGATATATAATGCCTCAAAATTTGCTAATAATAATTTGTAAGATAATAGTTAAGGAGTTGATAATGAAAACATAAAAACAAGTGCTGCAATAGAAAATAAAGAAGTTGACGATTTGATATTATACTTTTAAAAATAAGTTTTATTTTAATTTATTCTTTATGACATTCCGATGAACAAAAAAAGAAACAAAAATATTATTCAGTTGTTAAGGAGTATAAGGTGTGTGTGCGTTTTATACATTTTCAGTACCTTTTTAATTTCAGATTATTGTTTCAATCTCACCTAATTCACGCTCAGCTGAAGTAAAATGAAAGTGTATTCGTCAAACTAAATCCAAACGAAATTTTAAAAAAAGTATTCGCTATGTTTTTAAACGGAAGTCTTAAATTTTTAATTGTAAAACTGAAACATTCACATTCAATGAAAGCTGCAACATAATATCAAAATCTCAAAAATTCTTGAAACATTCTTAACGGAAAAATTCAAACTTTTCTTTTAGACCAATGCCCGGAGAGGCAAAATTTAAATCTCGATAATCGGCATTTTGTCATTTTACATCGTAAATTTACGTTAAAATGCGAGCAAAACAAGACCTGCCATTGTTTCTTTTCTTCAGGAGAAAAGTTGACAAGATTTACGTGCTTTGTCTCTTACCAAGCCCGCAAGCTGAAAAATAGTTCTAAACAAAAGTTTTTTGCTGTGTTAGGGAACACAAATAAGACTTCGCCCTCCAAACGAAATCAATAATTCTGAATCTCAAGCAGTTTTGATCCACTCATGGATTCATTCTTATTCTCTTCTGGAAGGTTTTGCTGCATGCTGGTGAAAAGGTCGTAGAGGCATCGTAAATCTGTAGAGTTTGCGAATAAAAAGTATTGGTTTTTGGAAATCTTGAGCTGAAACATAAAATAACAGAATTTAGGAAATGCAGAGAATATTTGAGAGATTTCTTCTCCAAGTTGAAAACGAGGGGGCCTTCAACGCTAGCATGATTAATGTAGAAAGTATACCTTTCCATCTCAGTTTGGAAGGAATGAAAAATATTCGAAGTAAAGCTCGCGTGTTTCCAAACTTCTCTTTTTATTCAAAGTTTTGAAGCTTTTCCGATATGTTTTATATTCATTCAGGAAATAACAAAACGAATTATGAAGTTATTTATTGTTAGATATTAAAATAATATTTACTGATTCGTATTTGTAATGGGCACGATTCAATTAAGTTGTCTTTTAACACTAGATTGCCCAAGGAAGTTATTTTGACTGCTTTTTAATTTCAATTAGAAAAACAATTACATATATAATGCACAATTTCTTAGAGCTTTTTAGAATATTTATTTTTTTCTAGAGGGAAATATTTTTTTTTATTGTTAAAATTTACCAATAACTTGTTATATGACTGTAAGTAATATAAAAAAATGTTAAAAGTTAATTTTAAACAAATTTCTTTACACATTAATCATTCTTTCACAATGCAACCATTTTGACTGCTTTTCGGCAATATATATTTATATACTAAGTTTCAGTCCTTCTAGTGTTAACATTGCACCTTATATCTTCCTTGCAGTAATTTTGTTTTCTGTTTTCTGTGTTTAATGGCCTTATTTTTTGTGATATTTTTGTGAACCTATAATAAAGGTTTTTCTGAAGAATGTTAAATCTTATATAAAATTAATGTTAAGAATTAATTGTGGATAGGATTTTAAGCAATAAATATACCTGTTTCTGATTTAGCATTTTTCACATTATTCTGAAAAAAAAAAAGTTCATTATCGATGCTCATGTAAATATATGTGCTATCATTTTAAAATATAAAATACTCTGTACTCTCACCTTTCCATGCTACCGCATATACCAGCTACTATTACAGTAAAAGAAAAGAAGTCCAGATCTTTGAAATGTTTTTGATTCGAATACCCGAAGAGTCACAAAATATTTAAACGTAGCAAATGATTAATCAAACAAACACATTATTCATATCCCCATATCTTGCAAGAATCAATTTTTGGTCAACCATGCCAAAAGTACCTTCTTCAGATATTCCCAATCTAAGAATTTTGAAGTTTAAACAATTTTTAACAACGCATCATGGACTCATGCTGAGTTCCCGGAACAATACAATGATTGAAATTCATATTTTAATTTTATGCTTGTTGATAAGTTGGAATGTGTGCAAACAGAGAAACTACAGGATGAAAGATTCAAAAAAAAAAAAATACGTTCCTTAAAATTCCATATTTGTTTGGTTGAACAATTCACATATATATAAATACAATATATCTGAAAAAGAAATTAATCAATGAGTATGAAAATATATGACAGTAACCCTATTATTAAATAAAACCCAATTACTATTAAATAAAATCCCAAATATTTTTTTTCATTCATCTTCGATTGGAATTACACACATTTGACCGACCACCAGACTATTACAAGATAGTTTGAGAGAAAAATTAACTCATTTACGCTTTTAAAAATATCCTCTTTTAAAAATAATAATAAAAAAAGAAACATATGAGGAGCGTTTGCTTTAGTATTATTTTTTTAATGAATTTGCAGTTAAGCCTTCGAAAAATTTTAACCATTTGTTAAATTTTTTTTTATTATTTCTAACATGATTAAATTAAACTTTAAAAATGTAAATGTTAAAAAGAAAACACTTTAAAATAAAAAAAAAATAATTTTTTATTCGTTTTTAACGCATTTATCATAGAGAATCTCATGACAAAAACTTTCAATTAATTTTTTATATTTTTTTAAGTATGCAGCGTTACATTTTATGCTTCATTTCTAGAAGATGGATTACCTTTCTTTTTTTTTAATTAATTAGAGAAAAATTTCAAGGACATTACTGAAAATAAAACTTTTTTAAAAAATTATTTACTTTCACAGTGAAAAATTTCATGTGTTCAAACTTATTAATTCTAATTTTTTCTTCCTTTTTTATATTTTTTGACATTTCAGCAAAATTTTCTGTCGATAAACATGTTTTAGAAATAATTATACATTATTTATAATGAATAAACATAATTATTTAATAAAATTTAATACATAATCTGTATTCTACACAAATAGAAATAGATTGCTTCGATAATTAAAAACAATACATTAAGTACTCATTTTAAAACATAACAAAATGACCGCGGTAGCCTAGTGATCGAGGTCACGGACTTGTGCCTGGCTTATTATGAGTTCATTGCTAATGAACTTATTAGCTTTGATTTTTGTGATAGTTACTTTACATTATAATAATTTTAGTGATGGTCGTATAAAATTTGCTCTTTGATAAAAACTTATGTAGCTAGTATTTCTGAAATATTTAGTACATAAACTTTTGTTTGAGTACTAAATGTGATTCATTTTATCACGTCAAGGAATGTAATCAATTATGCTAAAAACCCCATTTAACCACATTGGCCTTAATCAGAAAAAATGTGATATGTAAAGATTTTTTTCTGTCATGGTTTTCAGAAATGCGCAATGCAATGCAGAATTATAGTTCAATTAGTATTTTCAACAGCTGGTTGTTAGATATAGAACGAAGATCAAATAACGCCTTTTTTCATGCCGAATGATTTCAAGAGATGCAATTATCATTTTAAAAAATTTTAATTCGGGATATCGAAAGTTAAATGCTGAATATAGTATGTCACAGATAAATCATGACACTTCTCAATCAATGCATTGAATCGCACAACATATGAAATATCACAAATATGGTTACAGAACTCGACAAATGTAGTTTATATTTTGAAAAATTCAATTTCGAAATACAATCAGAGGAGCATTTCACACGCAGATATATTTATAGTGTAATATAGCTTTTTCTTTTAATAATTCAATTTTGAAATTTTATTTGCTAACATATCTAAAATAAAAGTTATTTTTACGGTTTGCTATACTAGATACAAAGTTTTAGCTAAGAAGCAAGAAATATTACTTATGAGGCTCTTTACAAAGTGATTCCTATTTTCGGAATAAAAGCAAAAAAAATAAATTAATATAAGTTCTTAAATAACAATAATTTTACTAATCACTCGTTATTTGGGACTGGAATATTTGAACTGCAATGCATTTAAATTAAAAGCTGAGCATATATTAGTGCAGTGATTCTCAAACTTTCAATACTTCAGACCCAAAATTCAATCATAATGTTAATCGTTCTTTCCCCATACAATAACTAAGCATTGAATTCGGTAATACGATACTTTGACTTTGAAGCTACAATACGACTTTAACCTCTTAAGTGCCATCAGCCTATATAAACGTCTCGCTCAGCCAATGCATAAATTGCTCTGGACGTATATATAAGTCTTTCCGAAATACAATATTTTCTGTTCACTGCTATTCATAAAATTATTCCAAAGGCTTTGGAATGCACAAAATGATCTAGATGGTGTTTGCGTAGGATTTACTTATTTCAGAGGATTTTCTTATTTATTCCCCCCCTTTCTATACAACACATGTGCGTGCTTACTTGCAAAACGGTGGCATTGGGTAGTAAATCGCATAAAACTTTTAATCGGCAATTAAGGTGTGAATTGTTAAACATACACATAATCATGATAAGTGTAAACTTGTGTACATAATTTGATACATGACAAGCTTTTGGGGACCGATTAGTAAATATTAAATCTGTTCTTAAATTAGTATTGTTAAGTTAAATATAAAATACATTGTGCATTACTGATAAATCTATAAGTGCATTATATCAGCGTCAATATTTCATTATTTTTTTATTTTGTCAGAATGTATTTTGTTTGCTTGCTTTCACAATAAATTAATATATGTATATTTTGAAAATATTCTTTTGTTTTCGACCTTTTAGTAAGTCCGCTCACCTCTCTTGAGTTATCACGTCCCCAAGAGGTGGGGGGAGAGGGCACACCCTACAGTCTGAGAAGCGCTGTATTAGTGTATTATTTAGAATTCAGTAGAACTAATGACGTAGATACGAAATTCTAATTTAATGTAAAAAAAATTACGATAAATTTTATTTTTGATGGTTTATGTACTTGAAATTTTGCAATCCATAAGAATTAATTTTAAATTTAAGAATAAAGGTTTTATATTTTAAAATAGAAATAAAAACAAAAGCAACAACCATTTTATTCAACTCCCGAAAGGAGATACAATCAAAGTTTAAATATATATATATATATATATATATATATATATATATATATATATATATATATATATGTTAATCTGATGATAATCTGAAAAGCATAAATAATGATGCATATTTCGGCAGTTTATTCACAACTTCTTTAACACGTGTTGTATAATTTTAATCATAAGCATTTAACCTTTTCGGCAGCCTCTTATAAATTTTACTCTCAAGTTTATGCTGGAACTTCAACAGTTATCACAAAGTGTGTTTATCAAGCTCTATTTCCTTCCAGGTCAGTTCTCTTCTTTGTTAAGTACCTATACGAATCCCATAATTAACTAAAACTTATGCAAAATCTAGAGCATCTTGGGACGTTACTAAGCAGTGATTTCTTGCGCAACTGGATGAAGCTGGATATTCTAGAATTTATATTCGCCCCTTGGTAAAAAGAAATGTAAGTCTATTATTTAGCGAATTAATATATTTTAAAATAATTAAATATATTACATTCTCCAATAAATATATAAATTATACGTAAAAGATAATGCATAATACCTTAGAATATGTACCATAAAAACAAAAATTTAATATGTTTCATTGCGTGGTCATTTATCAACGCATGTTATGTTAACATTTTTGTTTAATTTAAAGTTATATATTTTAAATAATCATCTACTTATGAAATGACATATAATACTTGAACAGTAATGTGTAACTATTTTAATGTAATTCAGTATATTTTATGCATAAATCTTGATTTCTCAAAATGTGAAAAAATGGCTTGTAAGGAATTATATAATTGACTTAATTTGACACAGTCTTTAAAATAACTCTTTAAAATAAGTCGTTCGTATGTTAAACTGTCTTTAAGATAAGTCGTCCGTATTTAAAAAAATGTTTTATAATTTTAATGCATTACATAAACATTTTCAAGCAACTACAGAGTTAAGAAATCAAAAACATTGAAGAACTATTACAGCATACTTCTCTGCTTGCGAATGAATAATTTATAGCCTTATAGGAAATCAATAGAGATCGATACTTGTAAATCCTAAAATTTTTAAACTCGTGCATCTGATATTAATGTAATACATGAGGTCTTAAAATTAGGAACAGATTTTCAAAAAAAAAAATGTTTAAAATACAGAAAAAAGTATCTAGTTTTAAATGTTCAAATTTAAAAAGCAGAAGTTTAATCACTGTAAGGTACTAGGTAGGTACATTCATCATTATTGTATTTAAATGATGCTTATTGTCCAATCCATTCAGATATACAAGCAATGCAATTAGATACATCATTAAACATTCACTATAACACTCAAGATGAGCATTGCTTAAGTAATTTACAGAAGTGGAGCTTGGCCAAATACTGGAACTGATTATACACACCTGTAACGCTCCAATGACACTAAAATGAAGGTACAAATTTATCATCCAATGCCTCACAACATGTCTGTTACTTTACATACGTGTATCAAATGGAGATTTAAATTATTTCAAAATATACATCATATTTCTTAGATTATGTATGTGGATTATAATTTTAATGGAACAAGAGGAAGTATTTGAAAAGAAATACATCTTGGATATCTTCCTGATAACGTATGTGTGTTGTCTCCACATCTTATATCAGTGCTTCTCAAACTTTTATTACTTGCAACCCAATTTTCAATCATAATTTTCACGGCACCCTCCTCCCCTCCATACAATAATAATGTATTGAGTTCAATATTACTTTGAGGTTAAAACTACAATACGACTTTAATTATAAACTGTAAAAATTATTAAAATCAGTATTACATTTTGCATATAATTTTGTATATGAAAGCTCATGGGAAAATTATTAATTACTAAGCTTATTCTGAATTTAGTATTGATGAATTAATGATCAAATACAATGTGCAGTACTGATACATTTATAAGTATAAAATATCATTGTAAATGTGTATTTTTTGTTATCTCAGAATGTAATCTGTTTTTATTCCTCTCAGCAAATTAATACATTTTTTAAAAACTTTTATCTTTGACTTTTCAATATGCTCGCTGCTCCCCTGGTAAGATTATAGCGCCCCCTAGGGGGCACGCCCCACAGTTTGAGAAACGCTGTCTTATATGGTCGTTGTGTCCTTTCCTGTATTAAGTATTCTCTTAAATAGAGAGAGATGTTTTAATAAATGAAAAAGGAAACATGCATTATTAATTAATTTATCTGTAAGTAATTAGCTATATAAATACGCATGAATTCAAAAATGAATTCTAATAAAAACATGATTGTGCATACTTGCATGTGTTCAAAAGAAGAATGAGAAAAAGAAGAAATGTGTTTGTGCAAAATACTTTATATAGTTTCGTTTTACTCTTCTTTTTTAAAATGATACTTTTATACTAACATTTAATACTATGATCAAACATTTAAAAGAAAAATGAGCATTGAGAAAAAAATGCTATTAACCAGTAAAATAAAACTATTTGTATTCCGTATAAATGTAAAATATTTTGAGTATACCTAACGGAAACAAAAACACTTACCATTTTCATGTGATTGGCGATGATTGTTCCGTATTCCCAAACATCTGTACCGTCACATTGTAAAGATTTCAGTTGAATTGCCCTTCCCCTGTCAATTTCATTTAAGGCTCTGGATAATGAGAGGAGGGCATCATACAGAAGAGCAGCCTCTGTCTAATGAAATAGAGATATATTCTACTGTAAAATTAATCTTATTTAAAATCTACATATATGTATGTATACGATTAGAAAATAGCTTTAAAGCACGATATGTATAAAGAATATCGTGTATACTTAAAAATCAAGCACCTCATATAATTTGATATTAACGTCTTACTTCCCAATATGCTTCAGCTTCCCAAAAATCGTTGTCGCAAACATTAGGTTTGTTTTCTAAAATTCACCTGCATGATTCTTCTTGGAGAGTATACGGAACACATTGCAGAATTTCAAATATCTTTTTTATATTGTGCTTAAGGTAAAAAATATATCCTGTTTTTTATTCCTAAGAAATTATTGCTGTCCTCTGTACACAGTTTCAGTAATTTAAATAATAAAGAAATAATTTCAACTTAGAGTTTAATACTATAAAATCATTATCTTCATTTAGATAAGTTGTTTTCAAAGTATTGCAAAAAAATCATACTTCGTGATGGGCTTACGCGTTTTTTCATTAATATATCATTTTGGGTTTTTAGGGCCAGATTGAATGGTAACTCTTTTCCAATCAACCCAAGAAGTAAGGCGTGATGGAAAGATGCAAATTAAGAAGATTTTAAATAACAGGAGTTTAGAGTTATCCGGGTGGCATTTGGGAAATGTTATCATAGTCCATGTTTCAAGTGTGAATAAGTTTTGAGAGATTAAGTGAGAGCTAATAGAAGTTACAAGTGACAGAGGGCCCTTAGGTCAAGGTGCATACTATTGCACGCCAATGAATCGCAACTTCAACTAGGATTAGATAGATTGATACTTCGTTGGACAATAAAGGTAGAAGTGACTATTTAAAAATTCAGATCTATGATCGCATAGGAATTAAGCTTAGGCGAATTAGTTATTGATAGTGGTCCGAGTTACGTTATTTCGGTATTATATATTGTGTGTTTAGCCACCGTAGATTTTCTCACATGTCATATTATCTAATCTGTTAAAGGTTTAAATTAAGATCTTAATAAATTAATATTAAGATCATGGCAGCTTCTAAAGGGTGTTTTTTAGAGGTATAGAACTTTAAATTGCAATAAAACAACGATGTATTATTCGATTGACATGAATTTTTTTTATTCGAAAGATAATCTTGTCGCATTACATTTTAAATAGGATGTCTGGCATATGACTGTCACGGCTGGCTCGGATGTAGTCCAATATGGACGTCCAATTTTCGATGACTTTTTCCAACATTTGTGGCCGTATATCGGCAAAACACGGCGAATGTTATCTTCCAAATGGTCAAGCGTTTGTGGCTTATCCGCATAGACCAATGAGTTTACATAGCCCCACAGAAAATAGTCTAGCGGTGTTAAATTACAAGATCTTGGAGGCCAATTCACAGGTCCAAAACGTGAAATTAGGCGGTCACCAAACGTGTCTTTCAATAAATTGATAATGGCACGAGCTGTGTGACATGTTGCGCCGTCTTGTTGGATCCACAGCTTCTGGACATCGTGATTGTTCAATTCAGTGATGAAAAAGTTAGTAATCACGGCTCTATACCGATCACCATTGACTGTAACGTTGTGGCCTTCATCGTTTTTGAAGAAGGATTCCACCAGCCCATAAAGCGCACCAAACAGTCAGTTTTTCTGGATGTAACGGGGTTTCTGCGTACACTTGTCGATTAGCTTCACTCCAAATGCGGCAGTTTTGTTTGTTGACGTAGCCATTCAACCAGACGTGCGCTTTATCGCTAAACAAAATTCCCTTATGAAAATCGGGAACAACGGCAATCTGGTTTTGGGCTCATTCGACGAATCTACGCCTTGCTTGATGATCGTTTTGATGAATTGCCAAACCAAACTGAGAATAAATCACTTGACAGCTGTTAAATCGGTCGCCATCTTGGAAAGTAATGCCAACTTTAACTTATATACCTGAAAAAAAACACTCTTTAGTTCTTCATTTATTCCTACACCTCTACTCATGCAGATAATCTAGGAGAAGGGCATCTGAGGGGGGCGCCCTTATTTACAGCATAAGAAACTCTGAAAGGCATCATTATAATTTTTACTTATAGAAACAATTTAAGGAATAAATGCATTTACCGTTATCGGTTGTTTGCTTGAAACATCCTTTCCAATTGTCTGTTCTGAAAATATCCATTCGCCCAGGAATGTTTTAAACTCTCTATTCTCAGGATTGACTAACCTAAATGCTGTTATATTTGACCTCCCAATGAATTTCTGTGGCCAGTCCATTGTATGAACGTCCTACAAAGTATAGCAGAAAATAAGTATTCATATACATAATTATAGTACTTCAAGAATTGAAAGGAAAACACTTAATATATTGAAGAAAAAATTACATTCAGAGTGACTGAATCTTTTCGAAATAGTCTAATATTTCTGTCATTTGTTGATTATGAACAGCAAAATTAATATTTGTTTCAAGATCGTCAGATGATAAAACATCGAATCCTTATATAATTAATAAAAGTGAGTATTATATAAACACGAATATGTTTTAGAGTAATTTAATTTATCTTGTCTTAACTAAGTAAACGTTTTAGTTTTTTTTGTTTTTTTTTAATATCCTTTCCTTTGCATCAGTTATAAAGTTTTTAATTAGCTTAAGAAAGTGATAGGTTTTAGACATTTGTCCTTCATTACATATAATATCCATTATTTTAATCATGTTTGTGAAAAAAAATATATTAGTTAACTATAGTTCTATAAAAAAAACTATTAAAATAATGTACACTAAAAATTAAAAATTTTAAATTTTGGTACTTACTAAAGATGTCAATAAATACTTTTGGTACTCCGTTGTCATGTTTATTTTTTCTGCCTGAAAGAAATGATTGATAAGTTAAATTAACAACTTATATAGAACTTTTATTACATAATAAACAGTTAGGTGGCGATTTTATAATTCCCTGCTTAAATTCACATAGGGTCGTAACTTCATGATTAATATAAAAATAATACAATTTCATTTCTAACGTAAGAAAATTTTAGCATTATTTAATTGATATTTAAGAAATATTCAGAAATTACTTGGATTTGAGATGTTTTATTAATATATATTTATCCACCACTGGCACAGTGAATTCTACAAAATAACTAAAATTTCTAGCTTTCTTTGAAAAAATGTTTTTAGACTTTTTTTAAGAACAAAGGTTATTTTTCTAATTTTTTCTCTCTTTTTTTTGAAGCAAACCTGTATATCATTTTAATGTTTTTTTTTACAAATAACATAAAACAAATCATAAAAAAATTGTTATCTGAAAAATAATAAGAATAATATTGCATCTATATATATTAATTAATATTAATTCCACTTTTCAAAGAAGAAAGAAGGATATTTTTTTCTTTGAAAGTTTAAATTTTCTATATAAAATATTGGCAGAACAATATAAAGAATTGTATTGTGAAAATTTATTTGTTTGTTACAGGGTTATTTGTTGTTGTTTCTTTACTCTTATTTGATTAATTCTGAATTCCGATTAACACTGTCGGTCATTGATTCCTCATCTTGTAATTTTAAATCAAGATAGAGAGATGCAGTCTACATTCGCTTGGGAATTTCTCGGCTTCCAAATTTCACAAATGAGAATTAGATTTTTCGACATTAGATAACTAACGTACGTTAGCCTCTCTTGTGTCGGCATGATGGCATTTAATTCGGGAAAGCTGATTTCATTATTCTATGGTGGCAGTTCCATTGTTCTAAAAATGCAGCAATGTACTTCAATAATTCCCCGTTACAGGGCAAATATGTAAACAAAAGAATAAAAAACAATTGCTGGCTCTGGTTACGGGATTAGGCATGTTTAATTTTCCTATATTTTCGAATGAGCTTACTTTAAGATCCTTTTCCAGCTATGAAACAAACAATAACAACAAGAAACAAGTACTACAATTTTGTCATTCTGTCACTAGCATTTAGAGTAATTTTAACCCAGCAAGCTTATTTAGTGTTCATAACTGTCACATCTGTGACACCGGATATATCAAATTTGCTACAGGCTAGCTATTCATAGTTTCTAGTTTTTTGCTACAAAGAAATTTTTGAAGTCAAATAAAAATGAAAAATTTCTAACAAAATTAAGAAAATATATTTAGTAAACGCTAGATAATTGTTCTTTACCTTATTTGGAAAACGTTTATACGTTATGAGGAAAGGTATAATAAATGTAAGAGACATAAATATCTGAATATGATAAAAGTTAGCGATTTGTTTCATTCTGATAATTAGTTCTGAATAATGGTTTCATGTAATTCTGATAAAATCAGAATTACACGAATAACTATGGCATGACTAAATTATTCAAACAAGTTTAATTTTGCCTGCAAAAAGATGCGGATATTTTGTGTGGGTTGAACATTTACTTTAAATACAACTGCAAAATTTCGTCAAAGTTATATTAGAAGGGCTTTTCAGCACTAGCATAAAACAATGTTTTAAAATATGCTGTTTTGTTTAAAAGTAAAGAGTCATCAAAACTAAAACCCTAAATACTTAAATTATGCAATTTCAGGTGTCTCGAAATGTATTTAGATTACCATGCTTTGAAATGTTTTCATTATTTTGAATTTTTTCAGTGCTTTGTCCAACGAATGATAGTTATCAAAAATAATATTTGTTCTATGGAATGCAAAAAAAGAAGAAAAAAAAGTAAATATGTATTTATATATTTTTTTCAATGTAAGCCCATTATTTAAGCTATTTGCGATTTGTGTTACAATTATCCGAAAAATTATTCAAAAGCCGAAAAATTATTTGTAAAAAGGAAATGAAAAGTTATTGAAGAGCATTTAAAATACACTGAAAGGAAGGGGGGATATGAAAGGAAAGATAACGCTTAAAAATGCATCTGAAACGATATTTACAACCTTTTATATTAATGGAAATCTTTAACGCTTTAAATTGTATTACCGACCAAGACACACATTTTTTCCACGTTAAAAAAGGTGAATGTTATTCCAGTACTTAGATTAAAAAAAAGATATATGTATCAAAAGAAAGAATGTGGAGAAAACTGCTGATGTATGTGAAATAACTTTTCCATGAACGCCATGTTTTTTCACATTTTTTTAATCTTTCTTCGAGATAAAATTTTTATGTTTCAATACCTTTTTCGGAAATATTTTTCGCTTTACTTTTATGTGACAACTTTAAAAAAATAAGGAAAATGTAAGGCATAAGGAATTTTTATTTTTTTTCAATTATTATACATTAATTCATCTCTAATTAAACCAATTACATTCTAAGATATGAAACTAATTTCTCTCTGCTTAAATATTTTGTTAGATGTTATAAAAGCAAATGTTACAATTTAAAAACATTTTCCTCTAACTATATTGATTATTGAAATAAAGACGACGTAGTTCTTTTGGTAAGGATATTTTAGATTTTTTTCCATAAGTATAGAAATAATAAAATATAGATCCTCAAAACATTGTACGGTAACACGACTTTATTTTAATTTATAAGTAATAACTTTTTTTTAATATTTTTTTTTTAATTTATAAGTAATAACTTTTCTTTTATCGCCGCTACCCTTTCAACGTTTGATAATTTAAAAGAGGCCCGCTGAGGTAGGGTAGAGAGAAACATGGATTTTTTATATATATTTATATATTTTAGATTGGTTTGATTTAGTAAGTTTAATTTAATTGTATTTAAATACGCATTCAGAATCAAATACAATTTCAGCAAAAAAAAATGATTATAAAGTGTTTTCGTGGGAAAGTCACACATACGCGAGATAAATACATCGTAGTAGATAAAATGGAAAATTTAATGATTTTTGGTCAGCCTGGTGTTATTTGATTGACGGGCCGGTACCGGTCCGCGGCCCGGGGGTTGGAGTACTTGTAACAGTAAAATTAAATTTATTTTGAAATTGATATTGATGCATTTAATATACAAGGTAATATTTTTTTAAATTGTAACTATTCAGAGCCACCTCAGCTCGATTTTACAGTCTCAATGACACCAATCTTGTTATGCAGACTAATAAAGACATGATAAATTATCATTAAAAATCGCCAAAAGTGGTATTTATGGCGCTGCATGAAGCAAATAATAATAATAATAATAATAATAATAATTGGAGCGAAAGAAAGAATGAATAACACATACAACACATTAAACTAAATTTTAAGTTTTATTCTGTTCGCTGGGGAGGAATTCGATCACGTTCAATATAACCGCCCATTTCAGAGACTACTCTGTGCAACATATTCTCTACGGACTTACGGAATATGCCTTAATGTCTGAGATATGTGCACAAACAATGGTTTGCTGTAATCCTTCGATGAATATAGTTGTAACATGCCGTATCAGCTCTTCTGATACATATTTAAATCCTCTACCAGCACGAATTGCAGTGGCTAGGTGTTTCTTGTAACATCTTATTCATTCCCTTCAAAACATTAAGCAATGAAGTTCAATTGCGTAGCTTTTGCTGGGTTCTAAGACCACGAGGAGATGTGGATGATTAAAATAATACAGATATCTAATAATGCATGTTCTTGCAAAGTGATTCGCATGTTCATTTGAGCTGACTGACTTGAGAATACTATTCTTCGAATTTGTCTACCTGTTTTATAGCTTTGAATTTGAATACATGTTTTTTTTTGCTTTAAAATCCGTGTCGTTTGATGATTTTCACTTTGGTAAGCTGCAACAGCACCACCAATATTTTTTCTTACAGAATTTTACTTTTCACTACATTATTAGCCTCTTTTCCAAATTTGATGACATTGGGCATTGCGGTTGTTATATCGAATTCGGTTCGTGCCCATTTGAACTACATCATCGTGTATGATATACTTAATATTATGTTATTATACATTATTATATTTATATAATATAGTTAAAAGTGTATTACACAATACTAATACTCTATATGAAACCAATTTTTTAAATATATTTTCAGTTTTATTTTGTTATTTCAACTTTGCTAATGTTAAGTATTGTTCATAAATAGTCTAATCTAATCCCTGGATTTAGATAATGTAATCCCCGATATTGAAAATGTAACACGGGATTGTAAAAACTCTAGATCGAATTACAGTGGCTCTAAATATAGTGTCATTTTCAAAAAATCTCCCTGCATGCTGATGAACGTATTGGAAACAATTTACTTTCTTTTAAATTTAAAAGAATACAATTTAATTACAAGCAGATATGCATCAAAATTTATTTTAGTAATGTTAAGCAAGTCTATTGCAAATAGTCTTAATTGATATGCTTAATTCTTATGGTACTTACAGCAATCAACAATTCTCTTACGCGATGTAATGGTAGATCAACAATGAAATTGTTTTCTCTTAATTTGGATAAATCCTTCATGAATTTTGTGAAGTCTTGATCTGGCTTGACATGTCTAAGAGTTATTTTCACTTGATTTTTCTTATCTGATGTCGGAAGTTGTAAAACTTCTTGAAGGCGAATGAGAGCTATCGGTGGAAAAAAAAACAGAATTACACATTTTATGATCAGTATTTGTAAAATAAATTAATAAAATACATTTAACAATTAATGTTTGAGGAAGGTTGTGCCCTGAACTTACAATATGTAGGAAGCGTGTTGTTTATGTCTTGTATCAAAAATTAACATTATAAAAGGTATTTACTCACAAAATTTGAAAATTTTATATTAAGCAAAACCATTTGTTATTTGAAAAACGTACAATTGTGAACCCATACATCAAATATCATAATAAGCAATATAGTTATTTTATGTGATCAGAAAGTCTATACGAAATGTTAGGCTGTGAATGTGTATTTGAGCTTAAAAAAATTAAATAAGATGCTTGTAAGAAGTAAATAAACATATTTTAATTTAATAAATACATAGAAAATTTATTAAATAACTAACTTTTCCTTATTTAAAGAGTATATGTATTTAAAGTTAGGAAGTAAACAATTAATTTACATCTAGGATGACTTTGGAGAACCTTTAGATTGCTCTGCTATTGTTTTAATTTATTTGGATTATGATTTTAATCTCTTATAACTCAAATAAATTACGTATACCATTAAACTACATGAAATGCGTTGTTCTTTTACTTATGATAATTGAAAAAGTAATTGTGTATACCTGAGCTCAATATTAATATTTTGAAAACTTGGAATTTAATATATTTCACAAATTTTTCGATTGAAGATATTTCAAAATTTTGTTGTCTTTCCAAATTATCTAATACAGAGATTACAACAAAATAAATGCATTTATGTTCCTCATAGCTTGTAAATACGCTATTCTTAAGTATTTTCACTGATCATACGTATTGTATAAATTAAAAAAATTAAAGAATATGTACAGTTTTAAGCAATGTCTTTTCTTATTTGACCTGAAGTTAGGTACTAAAAATGCAAATGTAAAATTTTGCTTTTCTTATTTTCTGAAAAGTTAAATATTACTTTCAAAAACGTTTACCTCATTAACAGCAATTAACTTGGTACGTATAATTACAATTAGAAACAATAATAAAAATATACTTAATATTAATCTTTTTAATTTATATTATATATATTTTTTAAAAATCGAATGTTTTGTTTTACATGTATGGTAGTATAATTTGTAACTTTCTCATCACTTATTGCAAATGTACGATTTATCGAGATCAATTAACTGCTTTTTAATTCTTAGAAATTGTGAGAAGAAATCGGGTAAGAGGTCGTTTTGCAATTTCTAGAAATATGTTTTTTTTATATTTTTTGTTGGTTTTCGCAGCAAAAAATATAAAAGACATATTTCTAGACTCAAGCACACGCGGCTGGTTGTTGTCTTTCCGCATTTCAATATCACAATGCATAAAACAAACTGACAATGTAATACCTTGGATACAAAAAAAAAATATTATAACATAGATGAATTAATAGATGATGGCATTTTACATTTTGAATGTGAATATGTATTAATCTCTTTGGAACCTTTTATTTTTAATTTTTTCAAAACTAGATTTTCACAATAGACGAAATTTTACTCAGCTAATTTCTCGAATCTTTCCTTGGAGAAGAAATAGTTTTGATTTACTTTACTTATATTTTACTTATATTATTACTTATATATATATATATATATATATATATATATATATATATATATATATATATATAATTACATATATGCAAATACAATTCATCTTAAAAAGTGATAATTCTTTTAAATATAAGTATTGATGTTGTATTCACCTATGTGGGGTTTTGGGCCTTTGCCTTGGTTTATCTCCTATGCTATTATTTCGAAAATATCTGCTGTAGGGGAAGGTTGAGATCTCACAAAACACTGTTTAACACTGTTTCACTGTCCTAAGCCAGTGACAGCACGGGAAATCATAACAGTTTTTTCCACTCTAGCTAAATTTCTGTATTTTTGGTTTGTAAAGGTTCCATGTTCTTGGTTCTTTCGGTTTGTTCTTAAGATGTTTTAGGATTTATTAGTCTTTCTTTTAATTTATTTACTGATATATATATATATATATATATATATATATATATATATATATATTAGCATTTAAAAATTTATTTGTACTATCAAACTACAGTAAACTAATTCTTAGTGTTTTACTGGCTTTATTATCTTTTTTTGTATTCCTCATGAAATAAAGTATTCAATTTTATTGCTAATGATGCTTCTTTTAATTTTAAGAAACACTATAAGTTATTTCTTATTCCATCAATATCTTTACTAGATAATTTATACATCTATTTATATCAGTAAATTATTATTTATTGGTCACTATAATCTAGACATTAAATTATAATAAGGATTAAATATGATTACTTTATTAAAATTTATAACAACTACTGCCACTCTTATTTTCAGGGTTTTATAAATATCATCTCTTAAGATCTATTAATGGTTTTTACAGTAACGTCTCTTAAATACAGTCATACTTCCATTTTCTGAAACTCGGCATTGCAAATATCTCTATTTTACAAACTTTTTTACTGAAACCGGGAACGTAATACACATATAAATTAAACTCTATACAACGAATTTTCCACATAATAAAACTTTTTTTTCGGGGGACTTTATGACTTCGCTAAATACAGGTCTGACTGTACTAGGCTTTAATTTATTTTGCACCAATATTTCTACTTTTTACATAGCAAATATTATGAATATTTCGAACATATTATTTGAATAATTATACAAGTATTGCTATTTAACAAAGTAAATTTCTAAAATTCACAAAAATCGAAATATTATTATTTTATCTGGAATATGAAAACTCAATATCATGAACTATTTTTTGCAATGCGAGAAGTTTTAGCAAACTAAACATTAATGATAATTATAATTAAAACTGATGAGTTTATTTAAGGTCTGAAATACTGAGTAAAAGCGTGGGAGCATAAAAATTTGTTAAAAAAGTACCAATAATTGAAAAACTATAAATAAATATTTTATAATCATAGAAATATAATTTATTTACTCATTACAAAACGAATAACAAAGTTTTAAAGAAGTTAACAAATAGATGGTTACCTTCATTGTCCTCAAAGATGAGCGTGAATGATTTCCAGTTGTCATTTTCGACAAATTTGATGAATGCTTTTGCTAAAATTCGACTATCTGGAAAAAAGTTGATGACATGGTTTCTTGTTAGATTTCTAGGTATCCAATGAGTCAACAACAAGGGTATCTGGAAGGTATCACAGGTGGAGAGCAATACCGCAATGTTGGACGGAGATTTCGGACCAATAATAGCAGCCATTCCTTCATGCAAAAAATCGCATGCTGAAAACGACGAAAATCAATGAGCTATACAACAAACATGATAAACTATTTAGTCTCATCATTAAATCGCACATTAAATTAGATTCCTTGAGGAATATTATTCAAATAATTTCAATATATGGCTTCTACTTATTTAAGTAACTAAACTTAAATACTACTCTGAAAGGAAGTTATTTGATTTTGTTGAATTGAAATAGAAATAGAATTATATTAAATTAGGAATCAGGATGATATATTTCTTATCATGGTGACAAAATATCCACATTAAACATCAATTAAGTGAAGCAAACAACAGTTATAACAATTAAACGGGCAACTAACATAGTATTGCTTGAAATTTCATTTTTAAAGAAATAAAAGATATAATACAAAACATAGTCCATTGACAATCAAAAGTTCATATGAAAATTTGGATTTCAAATGCTCTAAAAGTTAGTCATAGTTAATAATATGTGAGGTAAAGTATATAATAAAGGAAAACCTTTAACAGAGTACAGTAACTCTACATGAAATGTTATTCAATTGAAAAATTTCACTAACATATACATGGGGCAAAAACTGCCTTTACTTGGTAGTAATTTAATATATTTCAAAAAATGATTAAAAATTAATGGAATTCTTTACTTATAATATAAAATTACTGACTATTTACTCAAAATATATTTATAGAAATGTGCAAAAAATTCAATCAAGATATGAACAGTGTTTTCCTCAGACATTTGAATGATAATGAAGTAAAAAAAGCTGCATTTATGTTACGGATTTTAACATGTAATGAAAATTGGGTGCGACATTAAACTCCTGAAAGGAAACAATCTATTGTTGAAGGACTGTAAAAAGGAAAAATTCTCCTTATCAGAAAAAAATGAGCTATATGCTTGAAAGATTTCATTTTTATTTCTTAAAACTCATAAAATACTCTGCTTTTTGGTTTCCTGAACGAAAAGTACGCAATTATTGTTTTATATTACTGTAAACTATAGGAGATGTTTAAAGCAATACACAGGTTAAAAATTCACGTCATGTGATTAACCATGTTCTGTAGAATTTCAAAACCCTACACAGTAGGTGTAACACAAGAAAAGTAAGGAAGCTGCACCATGACACCACTTAAACATTATTTTTTTAGTCCTGACATAGTACCTTTGGACAACCATTTGTTTAGATGAAAAGAGTGTTAGAAGGAGAGTTCTCAGAGAATAAGAAGATAAAATAATGTTTGTGTCACTGGATTCTTCTATACATGTACATACACTCATGGGCAAAAAAGTTGGCGCATCAAAAAGGAGTAGTCAAAATGAAACGAAATTTTACATACGTAATGGCTACTTTGATATAAGTAAAATATTAGAAAATCAAAGAAAAAAGATAATTTATTTTAGAGAAAAGGGCAAAAGAATGGAGGATTTAATACCCTGTTGAACCCCCTCTAGGGCGAATTCACGATGTCATACAATCGGGCATTCAGACATACAAGTTTTGTATGATGTCCTGAGATATTTCTTTCCCTATTTGCTGTAACCATGCATCTTATTCGTTCAAATTCATAGTATGCGCAACTTTCCGTCCTAAATGATCCCAGATATGATCAATTGGAGATAAATTTGGGGATCGGGCAAGGCAAAGAAGGTAGTAGCAGTGCGGAGACAGTCTTCTGAAACCTTGCCGTGTGAGGCCGAGCATTGTCTTGTTGAAAAATAGCTCCGGGGAACCATTGCTTGAGTGACACCGTATGTGGTTGAAGAATGTCATAGGCATACAACTGGGCTGCCATGGTGCCACATAATAATACTATAGGTGACCTTCTATTGCAGGCAATGACACCCCATACCATCACACCAGCTGTGGGAGTGGTGTGTCACTAAGAAGCAAAGGCAGGATTGATGCGTTCACCACGGAGTCTCCACACACGAACAAGATTGTCTTTACTGCTGACATTGAATCTGGATTCATCACTAAAGACGACTTGGTTCTATTCCGCTGCAGTCCAATTTACTCGTGCGTGTCACCTCTCCAAACGGAGGCGTCGATGAGTGGGCGGCCATTACATGGACACACGTAAGGGACGCCGCGATCCTAAATGTACTTCAGCTAGGTGCTTTTGTATGGTTCGAGAAGACACAGGGGCCCTAGTAAAGGTGCTACATGTGCCTAGATAGCGGCCGATGAAGTAGTTGGCAGCACGCGTACATTTTTATGATGCAACGGTCTTCTGGACGACTGGTATGTCGAGGGCGTCGTGAGCCTGGTCTTTAGGTTAATGACATCTCTTGGATCCACTGATCCCAACACCTACTCACACCACAATCAGAGCAGCCTAACTGATGAGCTACTCGCCTAGCTGACCATTTAGCTTCCATCATGCCGATTTTCTCCCCCTCTTCTGCTACGCATATTATCTTCGAAAAAGGTGTAATGGCATGTCTACCTCAGCTCTTCCTTTGTAAACGATTCAGTGCACTCAAACAAGCTTTTGTTACTTGTTTGATACGCCACAGAGAACCTCGCTAAACGCCCTCTACCGGCTATACGTAATGCGCAATTCCGCTACGCAAACTTTGTTTCCTGTAGTAGAAAGATAGATAGAGATGATAGTGCACCTATTCCTACATTGGGATTTGTCCAATCATGGTTTGAAGAATACAAGGGTAAAGATAAATATCCACCTTACTTCACACAGTCATCCGACCTTAATATAATTGAGCCGTTATAATGTACTCAAGAGAGTCCAATAGGCAATCGATATCCTCCACTGGCATCTCTCCCAGAATTTTCTCAATATCTCCCTGAAGAATGTATTATATTTCTTTTAACACAATTCAACACTTGTATGAATCAGTTTCTAGGCGAATCCAAGCTGCAATCCATGCCAAAGGCGTTCCTGAACCATTGTGATAAAGGATTATTTATAAATTTAAGCTGTTTCCATTATTTTAATAACTGTATATATATATATATATATATATATATATATATATATATGTGTGTGTGTGTGTGTGTGTATGTGCGCGCTCGCGTGTGCATGTGTATTAATCTAAAAATAAATCGCAATGCATAACTTATTTCAGTTAATTTTAAAAATAGTAAATACATTTTCATACATAAAATTAGTAAATTTTAAGTCTGCAGAAAAATATCTTTCAGACTACTTTCTGTTCTTAAATATTCGGTAAATAATATATCAAAATTATAATCATGTAGCGTGCATAGATTTTTATACAAAGAATTAAACTATTGGGTTCAATGAAATTTCATTTAACTTTGAATTTAAAAAAATTACTTTTCTATCTCTCAAATTTCATTTTCCTTCTTTTCTCTTTGGTGCATTTGTAAATAATGTATAAAAAATATCTCTGAAAAATCCAATTAGGTTACTTTTAAAGTATATTAGTGATAGTTTAATAATAGTTTATACTATAAGTAATATTGATCGTATACAGGGTGTTTCAGCTAAGATGTTACAAACTTCCAGGAGAGGTAGGGGACAACAAGACGACTCGAAGTATATAGGCAATGCTGGGTCGGAAATGCTTTCCTAAGGCTCCACGCGCCCACAAAATTTAGGGTGCAAAACTTCAACTGGTCTTAAAAACGGGAAAAATTGTCGAAATGCTTTGGGTTTTGGTCAAAATTATTGCTATTATTTATTATTTCATAAAAAAAATTCCGAGCAATATTGCTGCTAAAACATCGCTAGAGGGCGCTTTAGACTTTGGAACGCTCGGAAAAAATATTTTTCAATATTTTTTAAAGTTTTTTGATGGCTTTCATAAGTTGAAACTTTAACTTGAATTTTGATACCAGATTTGGTATTATCCAGGAAAATTGAAGTAAAAATCGAACATTGTTCAGGGCACTTAAAGCACAAACGGTGCTAAAAACGAGAAAAATGTTGGATTTCGGTGCGGTTTGCACGAAAAGCATTCCCTTGTTGACTAATTTGTTCAAAACAAATTTTGACTTGGTAGCCATTAATCAAAGCCAGAGGGCGCTTTCAGACATTGCAACTTGGAAACTCATTTGGATAATTTTGTGGTTGGGTGTAAGCCGAATAATTACTAGCAATTTTTCCTCCTAAATGAGATTCGAGTTGGTCTGTGTTGCAAAGAAGTAATTATATAGCAAAAAATTTTAGTAAAAGAGGGTAAAAAACACAAGTACCAAATCACAAGAAGTAAAACACAAGGAAAGACTCAAAATAGGAGGAAAAAGCTGTTTACTAACTGCTATGCATAATCATAAAAGAAAAAGTAAAGAAAAGAAGGAAAAAACTGCTGTCAAAGGAGGTGTTCGAACTGACACCCACCGCATGTGATTCAATTCTTCGCTTCATGGAGCGTTGAACATTCGATAACATTTCTGGAGTGTTTCGTATTTCCCCGGCTGCTGCACTGATGCGTGCTACAAGTTCCTCGGCGCTATTTACGGGTGTTTCGTACACCAAGGATTTCATTTGCCCCCAGAAGAAATAATCCAGACAAGAAAGGTCTGACGATCGGGAGGCCAATGCACTGGACCTCCACGGCCAATCCATCGTTCACCATATGTTGCATCCAAGTGATTCCGAACAGAAATACTGAAATGTTCGGGGGCTCCATCTTGCTGGAACCACATGGAAGTACGAGTCGCAGCGGTAACGTGTGCGCTGTCCAATAACTCTGGCAAAACTTGTTCCAAGGATATCAGGTAGCGTGGACCAATCAGACGATCAGGCAGAATGTAGGGTCCTATTAGATGATCCCCTAGAATGCCAGCCCCTACGTTAACCAGGAAACGATCATGTGCAGCCCGAGTACGTGTTACATGTGGGTTCGCTGCTGCCCACGAGTGGCTGTTATGGGTGTTGAAAATACCCTCCCTCGAAAAAGACGTCTCATCTGTGAACAACACGGAGGCTGCAAAAAGGGATTTGCAATTCGTTGCTGCAAGTACCACTGTGAAAAGGCCTGGCGAGGTGCAAAGTCACATTCTTTTAGTGACTGGACGCGCTGGTAGTGAAATGGATGCAGGGCACTATCATCGAGAATCCTCCAAACGCTATTGTATGAAATCCCGATTTCATTAGCTATACCTCGTGTACTTAAACTGGGAGTGGTCTCTACCATATCTAGTACAATTTCCTCGTTCAATTCGGTACATGCCGTCCGATCTCGATTACGTGCTGCCTTCTGGAATGAACCGATCTCACATAATTGCTGGTGTAGGCGAGCAAACATGGTATGAGCAGGAGTCCGCCTGACAGGATGCCTTTCGGCGTACAACCTCTGAGCGGCTCGAACATTGCAATCTGTGGCCCCGTACGCCAGAATCATATCTGCTTTCTCTGCGTTCGTGTACTCTGCCATCGTATAGCCAGTCTGTGTGCGATGGAAATAAAGCTTCCTTCCAGCGGACTCCTTCTTATCGTTCTGTCCCTCTGGCGGCTAATTCAACTCTAGACGGTAAAATTTGCATATTCTACCTTTAACACTCTCTCGCTAAAATTTTCGCCGAGAACCCTGCTCGCTTTATTCACTGCCACGACACTTGCAATTCCTGGGCTACGTATCAGGCTTTCGATTGTCTTACTGCATTTCAGGAAGGCATTTCCGAACCACCTTTCTTATTTTATTCCGAGTAGTCTAGGTGTACTCTACCTCGTTGGTGGAAGAGTACACCTAGATGACTCGAAACACATAGGAAAGGTCGGTCGGAAATGCCTTTTTACTTGTCTGAAGCACCTCTGGTTTTAAATTTGGTAACAATGTCAAAATTTGTTTTGAACAAATTAGTCAACAAGGGAATGCTTTTCGTGCAAACCGCACCGAAATCCAACATTTTTCTCGTTTTTTAGCACCGTTTGTGCTTTAAGTGCCCTGAACAATGTTCGATTTTTTACTTCAATTTTCCCTGGAGAATACCAAATCTGGTATCAAAATTCAAGTTAAAGTTTCAACTTATGAAAGCCATCAAAAAACTTTAAAAAATATTGAAAAATATTTTTTCCGAGCGTTCCAAAGTCTAAAGCGCCCTCTAGCGATGTTTTAATAGCAATATTGCTCGGAATTTTTTATGAAATAATAAATAATAGCAATAATTTTGACCAAAACCCAAAGCATTTCGACAATTTTTCCCGTTTTTAAGACCAGTTGAAGTTTTGCACCCTAAATTTTGTGGGCGTGTGGAGCCTTAGGAAAGCATTTCCGATCCAGCATTGCCTATATACTTCGAGTCGTCTTGTTGTTCCCTACCTCTCCTAGAAGTTTGTAACATCTTAGCTGAAACACCCTGTATATAAATATAGTTACTTTAAGTTTTTATAAATAACTCTTTGAAAAAACTCCCATGAGAAATTTAAAATGAGAAAAGTGGGCGTTTATATATGCCAAAGATCGAAAATTTTATATTGTTTTAACAAAGAAGACAATGCGTAATTTTCATTATGGTCTAAAAATAATCAGCCTTTTATGTAATTAATTAACTCATTTCTTTTAATTCCCTTATTGATCTTAAAATAGAGAATATATATATATATATATATATATATATATATATATAGGATAATTAAATTATATTTAAAACAAAATACCCTATTTAACATTTAACTTGTATTTTCCGGAACATATTCGCGTCTTAAATTAAACAGATAATTATTTCTCAGATAAGATATCCCAAGCAAAACATTTTTAATCTTAGCTCATTAAATTATGCAACCTTGGTATGTAGGCTTCCAAGTTTTACTTTCCAATTGAACACATAAACTGAAGAGTAATATTTAACAGTTCTGAAAATAAGTATTCAATCCAATTAAAATCCTGTCACTTGGCGATTGTTTCTCTCTGCGAAAAGATGTATCGATGACTGGATTAATAAACTCTGTTCTTCTACTCAAAGTCCTAGATTCTGTCTAGAAACATTATATAAACACTGCTGGCAACACCAGCTGAAACACCAAGATGGCCCAGACATATCACAGTGAAATTTATTTGGCAGATGAGATGTCATACAAAGATCAACGGTGAATATTACAGTACACTGGTGTGCAAAAATTAAGGACGAAGTCGAAAAATTAGCATATCAGCTGAACGAAGAGGCAGAGCGGACAGAAAGACCAATCAGTAGATTAAGTAAGGTGATGTACGATAGCACATTCGCAGATATACAGGTAGACGTAATGGGGGAGTGTCTGAGTAGTATAAAGCATGTTGTCGGTGTAAGATCAGTATTTCTGGCAAAGAGATTGCACGCCGTACAGCAGTTAAAATCACACCGAGTTGCTGCTTCAGCGAGAAATGGCGAATAATCAATCTGTTAGATGACATCTGGAGGCTTTTACCCGAGGTCGAATCACTGGGAAGTTAAAGGAAGGCCGCAGTGTGACAAGTGTGGCTGCAGAGTTCGGAATTGCTCACAGCTTCATTTCACGACTTTGGAGACAATTTCAAACTACAGGAACAGCTATCCGGGGGTTCAGTAGTGGTCGTCCACGAGGAACCACACCCGCAGATGGCCGGTACACTGTCTTACAGGTCAGAAGAAACAGGCGGCAGACAGCGGGAGAAATCGCTAGGCACACGACACAGGCGACTGGATGACCAATATCGCGTTTTACCGTGGCCAGAAGACTGCACGCTGGTGGTCTGTTTGCACGACGCCCTGTACGGTGTGTACCTTTAACGCCTGCCCATCGGAGAAAGCGTTCTCTGTGGTGCCAGGAAAACCGGAATTGGAGAGACAATGAATGGGGACGAGTACTCTTTACAGATGAGAGCAGATTCAGTTTGAGTAGCGTTTCTCATCGCATACTCATCTGGAGAGAGCGGGGAAGCCGCAATCATCCCTCGAACATCATTGAAAGGGACAGGTATGGAGGTCGCGGTGTTCTCGTTTGGGGAGGCATCATGCTTAGTAGTCGTGCAGACCTTCACATCTTCGACGCAGGTTCAGTCAACGGAACCCGTTATTGCCGCGAGATTCTTCTTCCATATGTGCGTCTTTTTAGAGGCACTATGGGTCTGCAGTTCCTTTTCATGGACGACAATGCACCATGTCATCGCACAGTAGCTGCCTAACAGCTCTTAGAGAGTGAGGATATTGAACGTGTATGGATTGGCCGGCACGATCTCCGGATCTCAATCCCAAGGAGCATGTGTGGGAATTTCTAGGCAGACGCTTGGCAGCTCGTACCTTACCACCAGTAACGATTCGGGAGCTTCGATTGACGCTGCAAGACGAATGGGCAGCAATGCCTCAACAACTCATTGACACCCTCATTCTCAGCATGGGCAGACGCTGTGAAACCTGCCTAGCAGTCAGGGGAGATCATATCCCCTACTAAAGACCGGATCTTTCTTGCTGGACACCCATCACAGGGATGTTTTGGCCTTCAGTCGCATTGCGCTCCATGCTACTTTTTCAATCAAGCTTCTTTTTATCCCTCTGATTTCTCTTTTAGTAAGCGTTACTTACATTACACATGTCCTTACGTATTGGGGATCTTACGGTATTAAATGTGTTGATTTGGAAAGCTTTTGTACAAAGTTATATTGAAAAAACCGTCTCGTCCTTAATTTTTGCTCACCAGTGTATATTGAGACATGTGAATGATACCAAAATCCATCGTTAGTGTAGCCGTCCTTGTTTGCTATAACCGCTGCATCATGCCTCAGGATAGAGTCAAAGAGACTTTGGATATATCCTTGGTGAACAGCAGTTCATCCGACTTCCACATATTACAAAACTCGATCCAGTTTTGAAACGATTGCTGTATCCCGGGTCAATCGCTGTGCAAGCATGGACCACACGTTTTGGATTGGTGATAGATAAAGAGAACAAATTGGCCAGGGAAACAATTCAATCCGATGGGTAAAAAAGTCTTGAATATTACGGGCCACGTGTGGTCACGCATTATTTTGTTGCAATACGGATGATGGTAAGTGCTTAATGCATGGGAGGACCACAGGCTCCAATATCTCAAAGATGTAGCACTGACTGTTCAGTATTCCACGCAATGCGTACTAGAGGCTTGCATCAGTGAACTACAACACCACATCACAAACCATGATACTACGTGCAGCACTAGTGTGACGAAGCATAACGCTACATTTCAACAGTTTGAATCTGAACTTCGTGATGTTGCAGGAAGAAGCAGTGTTCATTAGTAAACAAATGTAATTCAATTTCATTGTGCATGCGCACCGTCCATCGCGTCATTAATGGCGCAAACACCGGTCGTTTCCAGTCAAGGTTAAACGAAGCAATGTACACCTTGCGGGAATTCTATTTTACTGCAAACGATGTGGAATTGAATGAGTGGACACCGAATGAGGTGCTACAGACAGAATCTAATGTTCTGTGATTCGTTATGTGGCTACGCGACTATCCATTGTTATGTGCACAATCCACCTGTCGTCATGGGCAGTGGTGCAACAAGGTGTCTGCGATCAGCTCTCCGTCGGTCCATCGTTTTCTCCTGCATTTAGCGACGAGAGATCCGCTTGACAATTGTTTGGCATCGGTCAACACGTTGACCGATTTCTCTGAAGGATAATCGACAATTCCTTTAAGCTACTATTGTACTTCGGTTGAATTCAGAATCTTGTTCAAAAGACGCTTGATGTCTCTCACGAGGCATATGTGAACAGCTTAAGCGGGAAAAATATTTTTCATACTTCAAATCGCAAATCTGTTTTCCCATTATGCAGCAATTGTGGGTGGTACAATTGTCCCCCGTGATATGTGTCTGCGCTGTAATGTTAATTATTTGTGCATATTTCATTGCTGTCAACGCATGATGTAAAAATTTGCATTGTTTCCATGCTTCCTTCAGTGTGTTGCATTTTGTGTGGAGGTTAAGTGTAAAGGTAGTGTGTAAATTTATCTCTATATATATATATGCAATGTTCCAAGTCAGAAGAACTAACGTAACAATCAGCTTCGATCGACGTGGTTTCTTCATAGAACAAAGTTCGATTTAATAATTTTTTACGAATGTCGTGATCACTAATGCAATAAGAGCTGGTATCATCATCTCTAAAGCCATGACTCTTTCAGAGGTTTCTCTCCAATCATTGTCTGAAGGCTTAGAGAATTGCACTTGAGAAAACAAAGAAAAAAGCTATTCTGGTCGAAATAGACTGATGAATGAGAGATGTGAAAAGAAAATATTATGCGTTATCCATAACAACAGACGAACAACAACATGATATTTAATAGCAGAATTCAATGCAAGTATATCAAAAACAATCCTAACACACGGTGAGATGAACTTTGCAAAAGACGTGTTTTAGTACACTCATGTCCATAAATTAAGCATAAAGAATTTCAGGTAAAGAAAGAGACAGAAGCAAAACAAATTTGACTTATTTGTAAAGTCTATTTATTAAACAAAAGGTAAAGAGCAAAAAAGATGCTATATGTATGACATAATTCATAAAAATTGCGATTTTTACTCCCTGGAGCAAATTTCAAAAAAAAAACATATTTACAAAAAAACGGCAGAACATGGTTATTATGATGGTTAATACGGAGTATGTCTCCCGGGCGATGCAATACAGGCCTTGCAACGACAAAGCATGATGAGTATCAAATTATCAATCTGATCTTGGGGAATATTACACAACTCATCAAGCAATGCGCTCCGAAGTTCCGGTAGACAGTTGGGATGAGGTGAAGGTCTGCAATTCATCGGCCAAGCATATCCCACACATGCTCTATTGGATTCAAGTCCGGTGAGTATGCTGGCCAATCCAAACGGGTGATATCTTCCGATTGAATGCATTCGTCTACAGTTTGCATGGTGAGGACGGGCGTTGTCATCCATAAACAGAAGTTCAGCACCAATGGCGCCCTGAAACAAACGTACATGTTGTTCCAGAATGGAATCCCGAAAGATGTGGCCCGTCATCGTTACACTCTTAACATGCAGGTCAGTTCTGGAATCAAGAATAATTCCTCCCCAAATGTGAGCCATCCTGCACCACCGTAACGGTGTCGTTCAATGGTGTTCTCTTGGTGGTAATGGGTACCTGGCGCTTTCCATATTAAAGTTCGGCAAGAATCAGACTGCAAACTAAACCTGTACTCGTCGGAAAACATCACTCCAACCACTGTTGTTGTGTCCACAATGCATGCTCTCTGCTTCAGGTTAATTGCAGGCGACAGTGAGTTGAGGTAAGTGGAACACATCTGACAAGCCTACGAGCATATAGACCAATGTGCCCTAAGCGTCTGTACACGGTCTGCCTTGAAACTGTCGTACCGGTAGCTGAAGAGAGCTGACGAAACAGGTCTGATGCTGTGCTCTGTCTGTTTTTTTTCGCAGTAACTGTCAAGTACCGATCCTCATTTGGAGTTGTAATTCAGGGAAGACCTGTACTGTAACATCTACTCACATTTCCATCATTTTAGAATCGTTGCCAAAGCCTCGAGATGACACTCTGGGCGATTCCAAGTTCCTCAGATACTTCCAGCTGGGTACATCCACATTCCAGTCATCCAATAATTCTACCACGTAAAAAATCATCCAAATGCTTCATTTGTGCCATAACTATGCGGTTATTGCACTGAAAGTCTTTTAAAGCGCTTGTGAACAATTTTACTTCTTTGCCACCATTGCGTATGTGCCTCTCTCTTACACTCTCGTCATTGTGACGTACTATCCGCGCCATCTGGTGGTTTCCTGTAATTTGCACATTCTTCTTCATGGTGTGTGTGATAATTCTACATGTGAAATTTTTATTTTGGAGTTCAATTTCTTTGTGATTCTGAATTATCCATAATTTATGGACATGAGTGTATTTGAAGGCCATTGAAAATAACTAAAATATATCGCTTAAAAATAAAAAAGCGCTTTGTGAACCGAAAAATATTGAACTGTTTACTTGAGGACAGGAAAATATGTTAGATTAGATCAATCTAATTTCCTGTTCCATCATGCGGGTAATTAGGGTTACATACATCGTAAACATCACGAATTCATTGACTCCTCCTACCAAATGAAAACTCTTGCGGGTGGTAAAATTAGAACTAGAGCAAGAATAATGTTATCTTGAAGTACTCTGGATCCCTTGTCATTTGTAGATATATATCTAAGCACCGCAGCTTGTCATTGCAAATCAAGTGCACTAGTTCCTCGTTATATATCCTTAAGGAAAATTGTCATTCTCAAGAGAACAATGCACCTTGCCATCACTCTCAGTCGGTCTCAAATTAGTTTGAAGAATAGTATTGAAAATTTAATTACAACTTAATGTCCTGATATTAATCGTTTTAACGTCTCTGAGTATAAGTTAAAATATCACTTCAGAAAACTTGGAAATGCCTTCACGCAGTCTGACCCATTTTATGACTGTTATTATGTAATCATGAGTCAATAAGCCTCCGAAACTAAGAACCAATATTTGTTTAACAAATTTTTGAGTTCATTACTAAAAATATTGGCTGTGATTGGCTAAAGGTGAGCAAACTAATGCTAGGGGTTGTCTGTAACTTTTTGGCCTGCCGGTTTATAGATAATAAGATATCTTTATGTAAATAGAAATAACAAAATATTACATAATAATAGACATTATATTCTACTTTAAGAATATCTTAAAATATTTAAAAAAAAAAAAAAATCCTAGAAAACATGTTTAATACTTTCTTCTATTATTATTATATTTATAATAATGATAGTATAGAAATAATATATGGATGGAAAAGTTATATATCGAATTTTATTTCCTCTACATTATCGATATATGTATAAAAATAATTTTGAACGAATTTTTTATCTCTGCGTTTTTTGTAACTAGATATTTTTTAATCTAAAGAGTAATGTTTTCATTTTTCTAAGTAACTGGGATAGTATAATAAATTTCAATTATTTCTTTAAAAAGACCCCCGCCCTCACAAAAAATCTATTCTACTTTTTTACGCAGTGATAGAAGAAAAAATCGAAATTCTCTTACCAGATTCTTTAGACTAATATTGGTTTACCCATCCATATATCTGGAGCTTTGATAGAGGGCCTTACCATATAGTATATCATACTATAAGACGAAAATTAGATTAGCACTACGTTCGGCGAGAAGAGAATTATGATGAAAATAAATCTGGAGAAACAAAAGTACAACACACATATTTTATCTCACCAATATTTTTTTTTGTTTTATTTTATACTTGCATTTACCTATTATGATTTCAGAATGATTTTTTTAAAGCTATTGTTGTATTCGTTGGTTAAACCTTCATTGTCATTTATTCACAATATTTTAAAAATAAATGCATTTTAAATTATTACTTTTTGAAACATATTTTTTCATTTATTCCATCTACATTTTATGTTATTACTCTATAATTAATTAAAAATTGTGCATTTATACACTGTATAATTATGTAGTTTTACTGAAAGATTTTTTTTTCTAAACTGATAAAAGAGATAGACGATAGAGAAAAAGTTATATGTAGAATTTTGTACAGAAATATGATTTTTTTACTTTGATTAATTTGACATTTAAATCAATGATTTTTACAACTTATAAGGCTCACTTCCTCTAAAACATTTACTGATATTTTTATCAGTGCAATGCTAATTTTCCTTATATTGCAAATTTCAGCTCCTTATACTGGGGAGTCGGCTTCTTTATGAAAATGTTGATATCACGAACTGATAAAATACTCAAAAAATTAACTGCTTGAAGGTGCAATTCTTATTAATTATTTTTAAAAAGCTCACTGAGAAGATATCAAAGAATGAGAATTGGTAGATCAATACTTAACTCCGAAGGAATATATACTTTTTAGATGATTAATAATAAATGCATTTTTTGTAATAAAATCGAGGATAATGCAAATGTGTGCGTTAATAATTGTATGCAAAGGGGAAAAAATTTGAAGCGTAGTAGTCGCTATTCTTTATGTTTTGCTTTGCGAAATTTGAGGTTTTTTTCTGTTCTAGCAAAGACTTATTTTTCAAGAAACTCTGCGGGAAATCACATCACGAAACAATTTACGTTAAAAAAATTCAAAAGTAACTATTCCCAAAGAACAATCGGTAAAAATCACGTGCAAAAAGGGGACCTGATGTTACGCTTCATTTTATTTACACTTTCAGAAAAAATGAAGCAAAGAAAAAAGTAAAGTATTGAGAAATGTCTATTAAATCAAAGTTAGTTTTCTTTCTTTAGAGAAGACATTTTTAAAGAATGGATACTTCAAAACGTAGATTAATCTAGTTCGAATATCCATACATTTGCAGAAAGAAAAGCTAATACTACAATAATAACAAATGCAGAAATGTAATCACAGGAGGTGAAAGTAAAATCATAACTCAAAGGTATAGGAATCCTAATGATGACTCATACCAAATTAAGACAAGATATTAGAGTTTTGATTGGAACTCACTATTAAGGAATATATGAAGAATGTAAATAAAAAGGAAATAGAAAAGACATCGCGATTGCCAAGGAAAAGTTATTATGCTTGTGCATTCTAGTGCTCTTCGAGTTAATATGAAGGCCAATCTATGAGTATTTTCGTAAACTTATTGCTTAAAGAAAAACTATAATCAAAAACATTATATACGTTTTAAGAATTTATAGTCTAGATAATCAATTATGAAATGAGAAAGTATTCCTGCTATCTGAAATTTCCATAAGGTAGATAAATAATTGTTATG
>BMAU01020025.1:502500-652500 GCA_019973935.1 Trichonephila clavipes | reverse complement strand
ATTAAATAAAAAATTATTGAGCGAATGCTTTTAGTATATTTAAGGGAAGGATATTCATTATATATCTTACCGAACCGTTAATCGAAGAAAATTCTTAATTTTCCAAAACCATTTGGATTGCACGATGCTTCTTCAAATGAAATAAATCATTCCTCATTGTACGATTGTTTACTTGAAGGTTCAAATCTTGCTCATGGTATTCTGAACCTTTTGTCTAAATTTAGACTACATCGCATTGCGTTTGCTACAGAAATCAAAAATGCTTTCCTTCAAATATAAATTTCATTTCCTTTCTTCAGAGTGCTTTCAAGCATACGTGCTGCATACAAAAAATGTGAAAATGTTTCTCTGGAAGCTGTAGGGCTATTCTTAAATTATTTGAGCTGGAAATATTGAAGAGAAAAATAATTTAGTTGATTGAGTTACAATTTTAGTATAAAAAATGCTTCAATGGCTTTAACGAAGTATATATAATGTTTGGATATATATTAACACAAAAGACTGCAACCCCTATATTTAGCATTAGACTTGAAAAGTGGAATATTTTTAAATTTTTTTTTCTCATTCAACACCCAAATTATTATAGAATGTAATGAAGAAAATGAAAAACCAAAATATATGTTTTAAAAGTTGCATCCAGGATATTCGATCCCTTTGATTTTCTGTACTTATGTGATCCAAGCAAAATTGATTTTATATGAATAATGACTTCTGGGCATTGATTGAGACAAGTCAGTCCCTATCAAATTGCAAATTATTTGGAACATATAACATGAGAAATTTAAGCCATTGTAATAATTTAGAATGAATGTATTTCTAAGCTGAAAATTATATTTCACGAAAAATATTTCTGAAGACACTGATCTTGATTCTTTGAGTATCTAATTCTTCGGTAAATGCTACTATTCATGCTAACAGTGTGTAAAATGTAAAATCAAAGTAAACTATTTTGTAATACTTTTAAATTACATATATTTTTCTGAGTTATTGTATGCATTTTGTAAACTGTTTAGAGGCAATGTTGTCAGTCGTTTAACAACATATACCATTTCAAATGCTGTGAATTGTTTAAGGCATATTGTTTTTAATACCACCCGACCGACAGGGTAAGATTGAGGTCCCCACGTTTCCAAGAGGAAATGGGCAAGATTAGATATGTCGTTAGCCTCAGATTTGAGCACTATGCAGTAGACAGTAACGTTTGGGTACCGTTTCAAACAATTTGGAATAGAACACCCCGGGGAATGGTCAGGGGGACTCCTACATCTCTTCCGCATCCACCAACATCATGTGAAAACTTTCGGCTTGACGAATATTTAGAGTGTTCTCATGTCACACAAGCACTATAAATACAAATATATTACAGTCAGGGTATAGTGGTCTGCGTGAGTATTAACACTAGAGCGTCTGTTTGTGTGTATTGGACACCGGAGGCAGTTTAGTTTGTTCTCCTTTTCATCATTTTCGCTGATAATTGAAACATTTTCGTGACTATTAATCATTTTCATGGTGATTACACAGGAGAGTTTTTGTGATTCAGGGTTATTTAAAAGAGAATTTTCAACTAAATACACCTAGAATATCTGTTGGTGTCGTTTCGACAGCAAGGTAATCCATCATAAGAATAGATGTTGTTCAGCCAAAGATAGTTCATTAAGTAGATATATTTGGTAAAACAAACTTCCAGAAGTAATATCGCACATTTATTGGACCTTGAATGCAGTGTTATTGGGATCACAGTGAAAATGAGTCAGTTATAATAAAATCTTTGTATCTCAGTGTTTCGTTACATATCATTTGCTTACCTGCTCAGAAAAAAAATTGCATTCGATTTTCGAACCTTGTGCAGATCGGACACCCTGAAACAATGGCTCGTAGGGAAGGTCTAACCAATGATGAAATTATTAATTTGTTGCGAGAGCTTTTTGAAAATGACTAGGATGGTGGATAGTTGGGATGCTCTAATTTACATTCCGATGAAGGCATAAGATTGAGTGAAAGTGACTGCGAAGGATCGGAAGAAACCGCACAGGCATTTGATGATTTTCCAGTAAATCATGATAGATATATGTGGCTAGGAACAGCACATAAGGAATATAGCAAAATATTAATGCTCCTGGCAAATTTGTAACTTGAAAAGTTTTGCAACAAAGCAGTGGTTCAACAAGCTTCGCGAAACATAATGTCAACGTCAGTGTCCTATGATATAAAGATTCATAATAGATTATAATTACAGGACATGATATTAAAAAAAAATTACTAAACTCTACTGAACCGTAGTCTTGTAATCTAATATATATTATAAATGAGAAAGTTTGTGAAAATCTTTGTGGGCCTTTCACGCAAAAAGAACTTAATTGATTTTAATGAAACTTTACAGTAATATAGCTTATACATCAGAATAACACATAGGCTATAATTTATACCATAGGCTATAATTTATAAAAAATTGTAAAAAGTGTCCAAAATATAACGCTATTTGTCAAGTAAGAAGGAAAAATTCTGCCATCTGCAAGCAAAAAGCTGCAAAAGCCCACGTCAGCATATATATATCTTTTGTTTGTGAAAAACTCTTTTTGTTTTGGCTACGCAAGGGAATCGTTTCTAATTAATTCCTGTGATCAGAATAATGCCTATTTTTTATTTCAGAATAAAAACTAAGTTTTGAAGGGAGAAGTTGTTATAAATCTCTTTTATTTTAATGTTTTTTTTTTTGTGATTTATTATGCACATTTGGTAGTAAGAAGTTGATCTATTTTCAAAATAACTACTTTTATCGCTTCTGGTACTTAAAGTAAATAAACTTTTCTTTCACACTACACATCATTTGGACAAACTTTCATAATTTTTTGTGGTTAGTAGTTAATTATAACGCTGTAATTTTAATTGAATATGCAGATATTGCATTTTTAAGTATACGAGTAAAATTAATTATAACTACTGCACTGTATTTTTTGCAGTGAGTGAGTGAGTGAATATTAACGTCGCACTGTTCAGCTACACGAGGGCTTTTGGAGACAGACCATGTAATTTTGAACGATGGTCAAGTGACGGGAACGACACTTGAGCTGGCACCCCCTTCTCCTAACTACCACACCACACCAACTCAGCAGGGATATTCTACCAATACTTAGCTTTAATATTCTTTGAAATCCACTCTTCCAAGATATATGGCAATACGGGTTCTATGATGAGTATTTTAGTTGGGAAGTTTAAAATTTTGTAGCAGATATTGCGTTTTCAGCAGATTGCAAATATTATTTTTTGTCGCAAAAAATAGTTAATGTCAAAATTTAAGTGTCTTATGGTTTTGTCTGTTAATGAAGACCTTGGAAAATGATTTGACTACTTATTTTGAGAGAACGGTGTACATAATTAATTTTACAGTGGAATATCTTTAATTTATTTATTAGCTCTAACGGATTAAATTTTCCAAAGTAGAGTATTTTGTTTATGTATATCTCTTAATTTGTACATGTAGAGATCCAAAAATACAATTGTATGAAAAAAACTGCAGTAAATCATAATGCGGTTGGATAAAGTATTAAAGTGCATTTTTCCCCTACACGGCGGGTCTTACAAAGCTCTAATAAAGCTCGAGCTACGAAAGTAGCTAGGCATTTGCCAACTTGACTCTATAGTTAATATTTCGCTATGTTTTTCATTGAATCGCCTTTATTATTTAAGAAACGGCGTTGCTTGCAAATATTACAATTTTAAAATAAAATAAATACAACAGAAAGTAATATTAATGTATAACACTTTCAGATATAAATTATTTACACTACTTTAAGCGTTCATTACGCAAAACTTTTAACAATGTGTTACTTTTGCTGAGCAGAGATCAGCTTCGGGAGGTATTTTGAAAAATCGACCCTCAAGAGTGTTACGAGGAATTATGAATTAAAAAAATCCTTTTTATCGGCTATTAGATCTACATAGTTAAAATTTAACAAAGGTGTTTTTTTTCTTTCTTTTTTTTGTTTAGCCTAGATATGCACAAAGCTTTTTTTGTTTAATTTTCAATTCACTTAAAATTAACTCATTAACAACTTCTTTTTCCTTCAATCTTTGTTGTTTAATTTTTCAGTTCACCCGTGCGAAGAACGGGTATACCAGCTGGTTATTTTATATATTTTATATCACGGTGTAGTGTGAAAACGACTCAAGGGGACGTTTACGCCAATCTAAATCCCGGACGTTTTAGTTGTGGCGGGGCTTTATCGGAATTACATCTATTAATCCTCTTGGAATTTCTTTGGGGCCAGAATGACAGTTCATTCCAACCAATCCAAGAGGACAGCGTGGTTATGCAAATTAGGAATCGTATATATCGGAACGTTAGTATTCACGAGGAGCACTAAGTATGATAAATGAAGTTAGGTAAAGTTCTAGGAGAAGAGTGTTAGTGTATTCTGTAAGTTCAGTGAGTCGGTCTAGATAAAGGTGCCAGAGAAGATAAGCAAAAGTGGGTCCGAGGCCAGAAGAGTATTGTCTTAGCCAGAGCACGGCAGAGTGAAGGATAAATTGATCATTTACGGACCGTAGCTGCTCGCCAAGGAAATAACGGTAAACTTGTTTGTTTAAGCTTTAAGAATAGGGTGGATACTATTAAGTTAGGAAATAATAATAAATAAAAAGATTCAGTGGTTAATTGCGCTATTTACCAGAATTACGGTTTGCGTCGCATTATTCCTGATCATAAGCCTCCTAGTCTAGTGCTGTTGTATTGTATACAAATTAAGATCAAAATAAACTGATTTTATTATAGCAGAGTTTGGTGGTTCATATTTCGTTCCCTCAGACATAGGTCGCGTGGATGGTGAGGAGAGGATATCCCCATCCCAGGGGATAGCCCAGAGTGTTCAATAGTAAATTTTTTTGACATCCTATGATAGTACTTCCTTCTCGTGTTGGTTAAGGTGGGAGTCACGCACATTAACTACATACTCGGGAGGAGGGGAATCCAATTGATGACCAATATATATTCACCATTATTCACTTTTATTATTCCAACGTTAAACCTGATCACTTGATATGTAGATAGGGCGATAAACTCGTACTTAATAATGGATACTTATCTTTTATGAAATGCGGCATTTGAACTCTCTATAAATAACACTTCTACTAACTTCAAATAAAAGCTGTAATTAAGGAATAAGTAAACATAAATTTATTCTCTATCTCACTGACTATTAGTGGCCTATTTAGTGTTGCTGTTGCTCATGCCACCTGTCTGACAGAGTCAGATCGAGGACCACGAAATTCATCGTGACAATGGGCTAGATGTACGCATGTCGTTGGCCTCAGCCTTGAGCACCATACATGTGACAGTACGATTTAGCGCGGTGAAATTCCCGAGGGGACGATAGCACATTACGATAGATGGCGCCACCATCTATCTCCACCCCCACAATTTAGGCATGGAACTGAAGTGGAGGGAAATTTTCTCCAGTTCCCTGCACTCGTGATTCATCCCACAAGACGTTCGGACCCACTGATTTAACGAGCAGGTACTTCGTGTGTACTCGGAGGGTACTGGTGGTACGGGCATCGAACTCAAGCCTTCCGGTCCGGAGTCCGGTGCTCTAACCATAGGCTACACAAGGATACCTATTTAGCAGTGGCTTTCGTTTTCAGAGTGCAGTTTTTCTATCTCAACGTGCTAACTTTGTTATGTGGATTAAGGTTATGTAATGTTATGGAATTTTTTTTATGATGTGATATGCGGTTTATTTATGTAAATATACTACTGGTAGATTATATTCTTCACGCATAGCTAATTGTTACATTCTAAGGACACAAAGTATAATTGTTATGAAAGAAACATTCCTAATAGTGTTTATGACCTACAAGCATACCAACGAATCAAATATTTTAAGGAGTTGTCATTTAATGAAATCTTCATTTTAGAGATGTAGCTTTTGGGGGAGGGAAATGTATGTCCTGGCTAATAATTTTCAAATCAGCTTATTTTACATCGCATTGAAAAATATCCGAGACAAGTGATATTGATGTTTGCTCGACTATTGATGTAAATATATGATTCTAATGCGTCTACTACTGTGTTTACTCGAGTTATTACACCAAGAGTTCACTTAGAATTAAAATCTAGTTTAAGAGCATAGTATTTTATTGAAGAATTTTGTAGATTTATTCCATGCCGTAGGATATTTTTAAGTTGTATGTTTTCTTAATGTAAAAATTAAAAATAAAAAAGGGCTGATAAAGAGTGGAAATATTTGTATAAACTGCTCAAATATGAGATATCTCTAAATTTATCACATATAAGGGCATTATAAAAATATTTATCATTGAGAACACACCTTGTGAAGAAGCGCATGAGAAAGAAATCTGAAAATGTTAGTAAGATTTGTGAAAAGGCGTATAACATGTATTTTGGATAAATCTTCCAAGGCTCCGTATAAGTTCTCAAATTTAACTTCATTCATATTCAATGTATTAAACGAACTTATATTAGACTTTTTTATACAAACGATAGCTAATCTCGAAGAAAAAAAAGTACATTTAATCGAAAAGAAATACCAATCAATTTAAGAAATATTTTAATAAAAAATCCATACTTAAAAGTTTTAAATAAATAAATATAAATTCCAGTAATTAATTATAATCCAGGTGCATTGAAACAAAAAACTAAACATCTAATATAATTATAAATCAATATACATTGTATTTGAAAAATAAGATTTTTGAGTTTTGTAGCTTCTGTAGGCTTGGATGAATTCTTGGCAGCTGTACCTTGAAAAAACTTGGCATTCAAAGTCAGATATATAATAGTATATTACAATAAATTTATTTTTAATTTCAATATTACTTTCAAGAATGATTTGTTTTCTTTTAAATTTTCATTTGTGTATGCATTTCTTGACGCATTTATCAGGGGGTAGGTGCGTAACGGGTATTTTTGTATATCTTTCCGTCTAATGCAACTGATATTTCAACATATGCAAATCACTTTTATGAATTTTATATTATTTTAAGAATTTTACAGCATTCATAGAGGACCTATAAATAAGGGGAGCAGTGTATTACTAGAAAACTCTTAAATCCATTTGGGGGAATAGATGTTTTATTAGTGAAATCCTTTATTAAATTCACAACAAAAAGAATACAATTTTTATCATTATATGTCTGACAAATATTTATAAAAGGTATAAAATTAGCTTGGAAGAAAAATATATAGTTTAATATATCTGAATCAGAAATAAAAAAAAATTCACGTATTTAATTAGAAATAAAATTTTTAAAAAAGTATCTAAAATGTGGAGGTGTTTTGTGTGTGTCTTTAAGAGCATATTCTACAAAACATATAAAGTGATATTTTATAGAATTTAGAATTTGATATTTTCAAACATAACAATTATTTGAGAATTCATGAAAATGATACATGTAAAACAAATATTACGGGTCTAATGTTTATTACTCTATTGGGGTAATACTTAATCATTTCTCCATACTTGTAATTAATCCTTCACGAAACAAATTTCGTAATATTTCAATCTAACATGTGCATCTTGACATATATGAGGATGTTTACTCTGGAAGAGGATGCCAAAGTTCACTGCTTCTCAATATTGAATAAGCAACGCTCTGAGGTGACATATAGTTGGGAAAATATTATGTTCAAGAATTTTATAGAAACTTGATGGTCGAGAGATTTATTTAAAACAGTCATTCTTGAACTATACAAAACTTATTGAAGGTAAATTTTGCAATTTTGAGCCTCAGTTGAATAAATAAAAATAATTTGATTTGAGAATCTATCCTTTTAAAAAGCTTTCCTCTAAAACTAATTGAATCTTCCAAATATTTTAACAATAAGCTTAACTCATGTGACATTACAGTCTCAGGATTATTTGAATCATTAATTTCTAGCCAATGGATTTCCTGATGAATTATGTCTTCACTAATGTCAACGTTTGTTCTTACATAAATCTTCTTTTAAAAAGTTCATATTTGTTAGAAATAATAAAGCAGATAAGTACATAAATACACTTGTACACTTGATTTAAAAATACTCATATAATATAAGAATGTTTAGCTCTATTTTGAAATTTGTTTTTTTGAAAAATCTGATTATTTGGAGACAGCTTTATTCAATAATTCATTTTTGAAATGTATCTTGATTTCAGAAGTACAACAGCAAGTATAATCTTAAAAATAGCTTTGAAAATTTAAGTGATGTCAGAGTCACATAATAAATGTAATCACGTGTTTCCTGCGAATCAGTTCTTGCATTTCACTATCACCAGATTTTCCTTTTTCAAAGATTTCTTTTAAGAAGTTCATATTTGTCTACAATGATAACGCAATTGCGTAAATAAAATGCACTTAATTAAACAATATGTAAAATATAATTTTTTTTAGCTCAAAAACATTCTAAAGACTCTTAATCGCTGAACATATTTAGCATTCATGAAATTTAAAAGTGTATCTAAACTGTATAAGTAGAAAACCATGTGCAAGTCTAATGTCAGTTTTGAATTTAATGGAAATTAACGTGATTGTATTAGTCACGTGATCGCTTTAATTTAGCCCATTATTACCCGTCGAGGGGAATTAGGAATAAATGTTCGCAATATATATATATATATATATATATATATATATATATATATATATATATTATGAACATTTTTAAATTTAAAATTTATAAGACATCCAAAGTCTTTAATTGGATATAAATACAGCGTACAATTTAATTTTCTGTTGTTCCGGTTTTCATATGAATTTTATTCAAATCATATTTAATTTTTTTATCACTAATTACAGAACTTTTAAGAAAATTCAAAACTGCTAAAATATAACTGCATAATCTAATACCTCAATCACAAAGTAAAATTCCAATTTTATTCTTTTGGTGTTGCACAAACTTTCTTTTCATAAATAAGTAAATTCAAATTACGTATCGTTACTTGCTTAAATGAAATGTAAATCATTCAGATGTTTTAGATATGTTTTCTAAAATGCAACCGATTTAATTAATTTTTAGGCTGAAATACAATTTGTAAAAACAAAACTGATCCCCCCATTACGTCTACCTGTATATCTGCGAATGTGCTATCGTACATTAATTTTTTTAGCTGATATGCTAATTTTTTCCACTTCGTCCTTAATTTTTGCACACCAGTGTATAAAACTTACATTTTATAACATATGGCATTTATTTGAATTCAATCTTATCTTTAAATAAATGTTAAATAAAATAGAAGAAAGACCAACGTATTGGACCCCTTGTTGTCATTATGGGGGCTCGGCCGCGAAAAAATTTCAAAGAGTCTTTTTTCGACTTTTCAAAAATATTATTAGGAATTTTGTAGATAAAGCATTTTTTCCGATTTGAATTGTTACTATACGATTCCATTACACTTTTATAAAAGCAAAGTAGAATAATTACATAAAGGGAGTTATTTTCTTTTTTCATTCACATAAATTTAATCCACACACACATATATATATGTGTGTGTGTGTGTGTGTGTATACATACTAGCTGTTACCATCTGCTTCACTGGGTATTCCACAATGTTGTATAAATATATACTGTTTACATAAAAATAAATTATTGATATCTAGCATTAATAAATCGATTTTATGGCTAAAATATATAATTTTAGCCATAACTCTTACCCTGTTGATATAAAAAGGACATAACTTAAAATTGAAAATTTTTAATAATCTCTAAAATAGAAGAAGAAATCTTCAATGCGTATATGTCTGCGCTTGCCAGATCCAAAATTCCTCACTAATTAGAGTGCAAACACCTTCCGAAGAAATCAACATAATCAAAACAGCGTGGTTTTCTCACAAAAGCAACTTTCAGTGAATCTCTGCGCAGTAAAATAATCATGTATACTAAATTTCAAATCTAAATCTAATAGAACAAAAAAGGAACTTTTATCATCAATACGCCCGTAACCCCGTTAAAAGCATTCTTAGCGGATTTCAATTCAACAAAAGAAACAATCAAATCAAATTTTATTGTTATAGCCCTAGTATTTAGAAAACGGGAAATTGCGCGAGTATTCTAGAAATCTGTAAAAACTTTCTACCTTTTTAATTAATTTTTGTTTAATGTTAAAATAAAATAGAACATATATATTTTGTTTTGTTCATTAATATATATATTATTGAATATTTTTAAATTTAAAATTTATAAGACTCCCTCGCTTCCTCGAATTTTTATTCAAATGATTTCTGTAAAATCCATTCTTAGTGAAATTTTATTCAGCTAAAGAAACATGCTTGACAAATTTCAAGTATGTGGACAAACAATTCAAAAACCGGAAATGTTTTCTAGAACTTCCCTTAGACCCCTCGCAACTCTCCTTGGGACTCGATTTTCACAAAACTCTTTGTTGGTAGAACTCTATCACCCTGTTGATATAAAAGGAGGTAACTTAAAATTGTCCAACAGTTTAAAAATCGAAATATTTATCTACTGCACACATTAATCCCCTAAAATGCCCCTTGGGGGTGCAATTTTTGTGAAACCTATTTTATAGCGCTTCTGTACTCTATGAAAGGAATCTGCTTACCAAATTTCAAAACTCTTTGGCCGTAGGTCCAACAGTCTATATTTTTAAAAAACGCCCCTGAAAAACCTATTTTGTAGTTACTCTATATATGCTATATAAATTTATATATATTTAAAAGTATATATATATATATATATATATATATAACAACGACCCTTAATTCTCAGTAACGCCAGTTGGGGTAAAAGTTCATAAGACCCCCCCCGATGTCTCTTCCGTGAAAGACATTTGCTTACCAAATTTTAAAACTGTTAGTCTAATAATTTAAAAATGGAAATAATTATTTATAACGCACCTTAATCCCCGCAACGCCTCTTGGGCATTATATTTCGCAAAATTCATTTTGTAGCGGATCTCCAGTCCATGAAAGGAATCTTCATCAACATTCAAGACCGCACGTCTAATTGATTAAGAGTGGAAATAATTACTTATACAGCACCTTAAGCCCCTTAGAGAGCGATTTTCACAAAACTCAACTTATAGCGGATCTCTACTCCATGAATGGAATCCGCTTACCAAATTTCAATACTGTAAGTCTAATAATGTAAAAATGAAAATATTTATGTATAACGTCCCTTAGACCTCACAGCACCACTTGAGATTCATTTTTCCCAAAACTCATTTTTAAGTGGATCTTTACTCTGTGAAAGGTTTCAGCGTACCAAATTTGAAGACTGAAAGTATAATAGCTTAAAAATGGAAATAATTATGTATAACGACCTTTAGGCCCCTGCAACGCCACTTGAGGATCGATTTTAGAAAAAAAATATTTTATAGCGTATGCCTACTATATGAAAGTAATCCACGTACCAAATTTCAAAAATATAAGCTAATAGTTTAATTACGGAACTAATTATCCATAACGACCTTAAGACCCCGTAACGCCACTTAGAGTTCCATCTCGGCGAAATCCGTTCTTAGGTGAAGTCTACTCCATGAAAGAGGAATCTACCTGCTGAATTTCAAGTCAGTAGGCTTAAGGTTTACCGACTACGTTCGGAAGCGTGATTTTGCAAAAGCATATAAATTGATAATATTTATGATATTTAGTGTCACTTAGATTAGAAAATATATATAAAATTGTTTTCAGGATAGTATTACAATAAAAAATTATTTAAGTACAATATTTTGACAAAAAATGAACATAGAATGACCCATTTTCAAAATACTCTCCTTTTGTGAAAAATGCCTTAATTATAATTATATTTTGCTTGTATATAGCTCAGATCTCTCTACAGAAGCTCAACTAGAATTTTTGAAATATATAACTGAGAAGTGGGTTTATTCATATTTTACGACATTAGAGGGGATAAATTTTAAGAAAAAATCGCCGGTATATATTTAAAATGATTGTAACTCTGAAAATAATGTGAATTTTCAAAAATCATAGTTGAGCCCGTATACATAGGTCTAAGCTATATACAGTCAAAATATTATTATAATAGATGCATTTTTTTCAAAAGGAGAACATTTTGAATAAAAGTTATTCTAAGTTAATTTTTAGCCAATGTATTGTATTTAAATAATTTTCTTTGTCAAAATGTCCTTAAAATAATTTAACGTGCATTTAATCTAAGTGACCCTAAACATGATGGAAATTTCCATTTATGTACCTTTTTAAAATCGTGGTTCCGAACGTAGTTGGATACCTTAAAAGTTCCGCAGATATCATGATTATTCATTGAGTGAGTGAGTCGCTTTTCTCCTTTATATATATATATATATATATATATATATATATATATATATATATATATATATATATATATATATATATATATATATATATATATGTGTGTGTGTGTGTGTGTGGGGGTGGGTGCTTTGGTTCGTGCGTGAGTATCGCTTTAATCACATATATCCTGGAAGGTTTATTTCTAATTATCTCTAAAGATAACAAAGGTATTCTCCTTTTCCTAAATATACTAGAATTACTAAAGCAAAGTTTCCACGGAATTTTCAACACATTTCAAAAAATAGCTGAAGACACATTTTGCTATTATTCCGAGGCTATGGCATTTTTAGAAGTAGGTACAATCATTTGTATTAAATATATGAAAGAAATAAGATTCCCACATTGTGATGATTTGAAGAATTTCTTAAGCAGTTAAGATAGTTATTAGACATTTATTAGACTTCTCAGTTATTTAAAAACTCATCACCAGTTTAGAGAATATTCCGACAAGTAGCAAACATTCCAGAAAATACAAATATTTCTGGGACGCTAAAATGGGTGTCGATATTGGAAACTCATTTTCACGTGTCCGTGCTTGCAAATATATTCCTGGGGAAATTAGTTATTGCTTCTTCAAAGGGAGAAATGGAGAAATTTGAAAAGCAATTTGAAAAAGAATAGTATTCCAGTTTCTTTTTAACTTTTTCTGCTTCATACATTTCTTTCCTTACTTAAATGTATTTCATTGATGGTTGAATGTACGATATGAGACGAGTAAATGGTGGGAAAAGGAAATTGATGCTTAAAGAATTTGCAGAGACTCAAAGTTAATTTTGTATGCAAGAAAAAAAAATTTCGATTTTCCATAACATTCTTTAGTAAAGAAAAGAATAATTCGATTTTTGCCACTTTTGCAAATTTCCTTCAAAATAAGGTTAGTTTTTTCCCTTCCTTTCTTAAATTTCTTCAGTTTTGCATATTTGCACGGAATACTTGAAAGATAGTGTCAGAAAAGTTTACGTTTTCAAAGCAGAGTTGAAAGAAGATAATTTATTCGATAAAATGGGTTTCAGGAATGTTTTGTTGCTTGAAAGCAATTAATTATGTCTAACAGTTAATTAACGCGTTCCTAATTTATTACCATTAACTGTGTTTCTGAAAAAGTAAGCAAAAGCGAATATTTCATCCTGATTGTTCTTACATAGATTTGGGTATTTACATACGAATATTGGCTTAGATAGATGGTTAAAAGTGTCCGCATTTCAAACATTCTTTTTGTAATTCACTTTCATTAGGGTTGTGAAAATAACCATGTGGATAATATTTGTATTAGTTGTAGAAATGACAATACATGCATGGGAATTAATTTTATTCCATTTGACATTAAAGATTGATCTTATGATTTACAGTACACTTCTTACACCATTTACCCGAAAAAAATTAGACAGTATAACAGTAAAAATAATTTATATTTTATATTCATATTTTATTATTAAATTTATTCTGAAGCAAAAAAATCTGTTTGATCAGCCAGTATTTACAAATTTTGAAGTTCTTTCTAACTCTGAGAAAATGCTCATTTTTTAATAATTTGTAGTATTTCCGAGTGATTTATGTTTCCTAGATAATTGCAAAGTTAACTTGGATTTGAAAATATGTTCCCTTGTTGATTTCTATTTCTAATTTTTCCCGCTAAACCTGGAAAAAGAACGAAAATTTTAAAAATATTAACTTAGAATTTTTTTTTAAATATAATTAAATATCTCAGACCTAATTTCGTTCTAACTTTTATAGAACACATATTTGAGAGTAGCTATGAAAAAATTACAGACTCTATTTTGAACGGAAACAAAGCCTTAAGCCTCCTATATCTTCACAGTTAAAAGTCCAACAAAAACATGTTTAAATTTTTAAAGGCATGAAACAAAAACCTATAATGCCTGTAAAGCTCTAATTTTCAAACTTATGTTCTTTATAAAATCATTACTCCAATTAAATATGACTGAAAACTTTTATTTTAATTAAAAAAATTTTTGCATAATATTGCCAAAATTTGTTACGACGACAGGTTATTCAGCCTAATCTTAACAAAATATTTTCACAAAAGTTTTGAACACAAAGCATTTATGTACAACATACCAGTAATGCTGCATATTCAGATACCAACGTGTTGTGGTGATAATAATTTTTTTATAACAGTATTATATTATTCATACATAATTAATATATTTTTTATTTGGTAAGTAGATTTAGTCTTGTTTTCCTTGGAAATTTAACATGATATTATCATCAGTGCCATAGTAATATTTAATATTAGTTTTTTTAATGCTATATGATTATTAATGTTTAGTATTAATGTTGTCTTATTATTACTCTTAGTTCTTTTCTCTACAGCAAAATAGTGTAGGTTAATTGTAAGGGAAAGTTGTTTGGACTAAAAATAATGTTAAATCCTCCTATATTAGTTCCTAAGGCTAAGAAGAGGATAATAAACTGTTGAGACTCTCTTACTTTTGACTAATATTGTCTATGTATGTATGCATTTTCTTATATGTTTCATTAGATTTATAGTATTGATTTACACATTATTAATGATTCAGATAGATAGATAAATAATATCATAATTTCACATTAAAATGCCATGTAAAAAATTTCACTATCATAATCAATGACTTATTTTTCTTTCATGTAAAAATATACATTTTCTCCCTTAAGGATATCAATCATATATATTTTTCTCTCCATTATATCGTACCAAAATGTTAGTTTATAAACTGTACAGATGCTTTGGGAAAAGTTACTAACAGGGTACATTTATAAAAATGGAAACAAATTCTGACAAGACAAGGCGTTAAATTCTCCATCATTGTCATGTTCCTGGTAAGTATCCTCAAAACAAATAAGTTCATATAAAAAAGTCTAAGTTTTGTTTCACACCAGTTTTATTTGTATACATTTATATAAATCTTTATTTCGTAAAAGTAGTTTGCCTATACTTTCGAATTATAAATTACATTGCAAGGGAATTCCACGATAAGTTAAAATTTATATTGTAACGAAAATTCATATTTATCTATCTCTCCTCTCTTTGTTTCATCTTAAATTGTTTCACTCGTAAATATTAGTATAATGTTACTTAAAATGTAGCACAAATGTTACGCAAATTGTTTTGAAGCCCTTCAATAATAAAAAGTTTTCATAATACTTAAAATTTTGTGAATGTTAACCACTTTTTAACATTTTTCAGTTTAATATTTTTACCATCTAAATTAGAAAGAAATTACATTGAAAATAATTCGGGTTTTTATTATATATATATATATATATATATATATATATATATATATATATATATATATATATATATATATATATATATATATATATATATATATATATATATATATAAAGTACTAAAAGTTAAACACACGCATTCATGTGTATAATATATATATATATATATATTAATTGAAAATTATGGAAAATTATTATATGGAAGGCGACTATTGACAGACTGTATTATTTCGAACTTTTAGATGGAGGGACGAGAAACTTCTCTTCATACCTCCTTCAAGATGATTTGAAGACTTCGATTCCTGACAGAATCTAAGTACATTAGCTTCTCGATGGACCTTCAATAAATTGCATCATGACTCAAAATTCCATTTTTTGTTCACAAGTTCGTAGCCATGACCATATTGTCCATTCAATATACTCTTTTACAATTTGATTTTTTTGTACCCTCAAATTAGTTTATCCCTACTTATTCGGTCCTAATTCGGTTTTTTTCACTTGCTAGGTTCCTTTTTAAAATTCTATTGTTGATTTTTTCCATTACTTCATTTTATATATTTTTTTATTGTAAATTGTGTTTAATGTACTTCTTTGATTTTATTATTTATTTTTTCGTATTTTGATGTATTTTATATTTTTTACATATGTATATTTATATCTTGTGTTTGGGCTTGGTGCGTGAGCTAGTAAACACATACAAACAAACCATTTATTTCAATGGTAACAAAGGAAAGAGGACTTCACAGATACACAAATACTACACTTAAAAAAACAATTAAACGCACGTCATTGTCAAGTGCTTGTAGATCTTCATTTACGTACTCGTAGTTTCTTTTGTTCTATGTAATTCACTCTCTTCTCTCTTTGTATATCTCCTTTCGCTCTGTCTTTCAGGGCCTCAGCACGCATTCCTGTGAAACATGCTCAATAACGTGTCACGACGCTGGCAAGTGCTGCCATCACACGAACACACACACACATATATACACTGCTGGACAATTGCTAAGGACGGATCACAAATTGCTATGTAGCATAACATTAAGCGAGACATGAGGCCTAGTAGGATAAAATATAGTTGCCACACTGTTCAGACATTAGGATAAAGAATATTTATTATTCTGGAAAGTACAAAAGGTGTGAAACATCTGAAAGAAAAAAAATGTTCATTGGATCTGCGTACGGAGAAATGGAACAATGCATCTAAAAGTCAGCAGGAACCTTAAAGAAAGGTATCAGTACGGGATATGTCTACAGTGGAGTGTTATACAACATTCCACACGTCGTACCATACTTTGCACAACATTATCCAGCAGCTGTTGAGGCAATTTATCCCATTCCTCTGTGAGTGCACGGATGAGGGTTTTCTTGTTTGTAGGAGGATAGTTTCGACCAGCAACGCCTCCCCAAAGCATCCCACACCTTTTCAATGAGGGTTTGATCTAGAGAACGCGCTGGCCATACGAGACGTTGAATACCCTCGCTGTCTAGGCAATCCTGAACAGCGAGTGTTCGATGAAATGTTGCGTTGTCGTCCATAAAAACAAATTTATCACCGACAGCACCATGGAAAAGACGAACATGAGGAAGTAGAACTTCATCAATGTATCGTTGGCCCGTCATAGTCCCATTCGCAACCACATGTAGGCGCGTGCGGCCATTGATCATGATGCCGGCCCACACCATGATACTGCATGTCGGATATCGGTCCTTTTCCTGGATATTTTCTGGACGATAAGCAGTACCACTCTCGTGCCAGATCAGTTGGCGTCTACAATCCGATGACAGACTGAACCTACTCTCATCTGAGAATAGTACGCATGCCCAGTCCTGTTCAGTCAAATTGTGATGCTCACGACACCATTGCAAACGGGCAGTACGGTTCTGTCTGGTCAATGGGACACACACAACAGGTCTGCGTGCGTATAGTCCTCCTTCCCTCAAACGTCTGGCAACAGTTTTTCGGGAGATCTGCTTTACTGAGGCAGCAAGAAACTGATTTGCCACCTGCTGAGCTGTGGTGCGCCTGTTCCTTCTTGCTGATAGGACGATATATCTGTCTTCTGCAGGCGTCGTACTTCAAACACGACCTCCCCCGTGCCGTCTACTACACATTCCAGTAGTTTTAAATGACATCCACAGCCGTGAAACAACGCTGTGAGCGATGTCGAACTCCCTGGAAACATCAGTTATTTTTCGCCCCTCTTCGATATTTCCAATAATTCGGCCACAAATAAAATCATCTATGTGATGTCAGGAAGACATGCCAAAAATTTTAAGTTCGTCTATTGAATCTTTCCTGTAAAACTTTGACTTGAAACAACATCTGTCCTGACGCGTCAAAACCTTTAAAGCTCTTATGAACGCTATTACGTGATGAACAGACGTGGAAAAAAATTTGTGCATACTCATACTTCTTCTTACTAATATCCCGCACTTATTTTAATTTTCCACATTTTGCTTCCTTTCATTTTGTGGTTGCTATGGATGATAGTGTTATCCGTCCTTAGCAATTGTCCAGCAGTGTATATATATACATACATATTATATATATATATATATATATACATACATATTATACATATATATATACATATTATACATATATATATATACAAATTATATATATATATACATACATATTATATATATACAGGATGGTTCTGAATTCATGGTGCAAACTTTTAAGTATATGTAAAGGACATTATTGCAATCATTTATTGTACAAGTATGTATGGACGCAAGTGACGTGATGAGACTAAAACACAGAAAATGAAAGGGAACACAAAGTGTTTAGTGAAAACGTTGTTAACAAGTGTAATGTTTACAATAAATGTTCAAAGTTGCACCTAGCAGTAGCTTAAATGTAGAGCTTACGGTAGATACATGCTTGATAGCGTCGTTGAAGCGATCTGTATACACGTTCGAGGATGCAAGGTATTTCACAAACATATGCAGCAGCTTCGGAAATTCGAGAAACGAGATCCTCATCTGAATCAAGTGCAGTCGCATAAACTAGATTCTTCAGATATCCCCATAAAATAATCGAGGTTCCATAAATCGAGAGATAGGTGTAAACTAGGGACTGGTATACCACACCGAATCCATCGCACCCAAAACGTGTCATTCGGGTGCTTTGCCGTTGAGTCAAAAGTAATCAAATTTGTTTTGCAATGTGTGATAAATTTTATTTGGTGTTAGAGAGCTTATAAATTAAATAAAACAAGCATTTTTTTTTGCAAATGTCTAAACGTGTTATTTCACCACTTTGCTCATCTTCTTAAAATTGTAAGGTTTTTGTTTTTTATATTTCTCAGTCATTGACCGCCATAGTTTAATACACTTTACTAGTTTTTTTCCGACATGGTTCTTCTGATATCACGCACCGAACAACATATGCGAATTGTTATTCTTGTTACATTTAAACGACAAATAATATGATTTTTACTTACAATTTGACATTTTTAATAAATTAAAACTAATTATGACCTACCTTTAAACTACATGTCGTATGATTTGTATTAAAGGTTACTATAAAACATTTGAAATTTAATCGCATGCAAGTAACAATGCTAGTAGTATATGTGGGCAGCCAGTAATAGTTATCTAAGTCATGTAAATTCCTCCTCTCCCGCAATAAAACCCCATCTTTGATGACATTTATTAAAAATAGAATGATATAATATTTTTTTCTTCATTAAAAATAAAATCTTACATCCATTAGTTAAAAGAATGAAATATCGAAATAAAAGTAAAGTGACTTAATCTAATTAATAAAAACTCGATTTTACAAAATACTTTCTTAATGCATTTTTAGAAACTTATTTCCAGACAGCAATAAGTCACCGCAAGCTTACTGATGTTAGGGATGAATTATGGTATCCCAGTTATAAATATCGCAACACATTATAGATTCTTTTGTGGTAATATAAACCAAAACTATTATTTATAAAATTATTTATCGGAATTTGACTGCTGTAAGATATTTGTATTCCAGGCAAAGATTCAGAATCATATTTAACTTGCATAATGCATTTCCTACAACTATTCTTCTATTGTAACCACAAACCAAAATAAGGACCAGCTCAACAAAACAACAGATGCACCTTTTTTCGAATGGCTCATTGATGGTTTGGTGGGGAAAGGAACAATTTCATTTCGTTTGCAACCGCATCTCTTTCAAACACACATATTCTAACAAAAAAGAAAGGAAGAATAAAAGAACAAGACGTCCACGATACATTACCAAACACGGTTTCTTAAATCAGAAAGGCAGCGACCATCCCAGAGAAGTTTGTATAAAAACAAGTTAAGAAAAAGACAGCAAGGGTCGGAATCTTCTTCCCTCCCCTCAATTGATTCGCTTTTGTATTCTTCTCGGATGGTTCCATCCCCTGCATTCACTCCACGCATTCGCCAAAAAGCTAAACGAAATTGGCGAAGGGGTGTTGAGAACTTCAATCAAAAAACAGTTCACGTCGAGACTCGTTTAAGTCACTTCTATGAAAAGACATGAGTTACCGATAACAAATAAATGTTTTCCGAAGACGTTTCTATTGTCCTTGCTCTATGCTTTCACCCTTTTCAAAAGGTCTCTTTTGCAAAAGTTTAATTGAATAGAGTTGAAATTGTCAGTAAAAGGCAAAGGATCAATTTCACATAAAAAATTGTCATTTCGGTCAATATTGATTTCTAAAACATCATTATTCATGAAAACAATGGAATTATATTAAAAATGTGTAATAATTTTTACATAATTTGATATTAATTTTTCAAATAATTAACTTTAATGTATGAAACAAAAAATCGACTTTAATTCTAAGCTGTAATTTAATAAGTTATTAATGTGTAAATTAAAAAGATATTTGATATCTGGCCTGAATCATATGTACTTAAAATATGAATCAGCGAAGAATAAGAAAATTATGCTCTCCTACAAAGCTGTTAATTTTAATTGCTCTTTTTTCACTTCAATATCTAGATATAAAATTGGGGTAATATATTAATTCCCTGGTTGTAATTTCAAGATTAATATATGTCGTTTCATGATAATGTATTTTAGATATTGACTAAACTAGAAGACATTCAAACTTTGCAGAATTCTTTAAAATTCTAAAAAAAAAAAATATGTGAAATCCTTTTCTACAATTGCATATAAACTTTAGAAAAAAAAACGCGTGTCAAATGTACACCTACATAAGTAAACTTTATTAAACTTGTACATTTCAGTATATTTAAAATAAAAATAAATAATAATTTCTATAATAAAATAAAGTACCACATATTATTCAAGCATAAGCCTAAAGCTTTTGAAACTATTTTAAATTTAGAGTAAGGTTTATATATAAAAATACTAATCTAGAAAAAAAAAAATGTAACATTTCCCGTTAGCATTTTGCAAGTGATTTTGATCGTTTGACTTTTTAAGTGGTTAGAAAGTCTTATATATTCTGAAGAAGGAAAAAAAAAATGTCTCATGGACCTTTCAAAATGAGTGTCAAAATCCAGGTTTCTGAATTATTCGGAAAACTCATATTTACTGGTACTCATTCGTTTGTCTGAATACATACAATCATGTGCTGAGTTTTTCCTCTAGAGTAAGAAATTTAAATTGACGACCACATGCTGCTGTTTTTATTTTCACTTAACTACTAACTTAAGATGCTTTTTCATTCACTTCCAAATTTTTTTCTGATTTGCAGAATAATGCCGAGAAGCCATACTGTTCTTAAAATTTTCAACTGACAATATCACATGTTGTTAGTGACTACAGATTTCTTTGTGGGGCATCTTGTGTATTCCACTGCTTGCATGTTGTTTGCAGAATACAAATTTCTTTTACCCTTCATTTTTCAAAGAATTAAATAAATAAATAAAATAAAAAATAAAAAGTAATAAATTTCACAAATAGTAATCCAGTAGCTGTATAGTTATTGGTGTTTTATTTTTGATCTTGTTTTCAAAAGTAACCCCCCTGTCTACTTATTTGGTTACATGTTCGCTTACATAGAGACATTTTTGAAATCAAAAGAATAGTTTTAATTTCAACTTATATTGCAGTTATGGAATTTTGGGTAAATTTTTTAACTAAAATCGTACTTTTGGATTATACATGTGGATCGTTTTATATTTTGAAGTATACGGCAGCTCTATTTCTGTACTTGCACCAATCACCATTGATCCAACAAAAAAATAGGGGTTTAAAAATTCAAACATTATTTAACAGTCGTATTATTTACTTTGCAAGTTTGATTTCAAATGAAGCCTTCTCCTACGTATATTTAATTTATTGTATACCCATAATACAAATAATAAGTCCCCAAAATGTTTTTCCTTTTGAATTTTTTTTTGAAATGATAAAAAATTTTAAGCTATTCACCAATATTTATTCAAAGATGTGAATATAAATTAGGTTATCAAAATATCTCTAATGCCTTTATTGAAGGTATATACATACCTTACATACACGCACATTAAACAACAGATAAATGACTCTTCTTTGCAGGTCATGTGTTTATTGTTATCATAACAATTACCTCTAGAAAATTTGAAATGACAGGATTTTATATCTTCACTTACGTATATGCTGTTTCTTGAACTAAGAGCGAAGTTATTTCACGTATACACTTATAAAAGCAGGAAAATAGTTTTCATATGCGTTTCGTTTCTAGTTTTAACCAAAGTTGCACCCCCTACATTCAATTGTGACAATAAACGTGGAGAAGTTCTGTCAGATTGAAGTTCTAGCAAAGTTAATATATATTTTTTTTTGCCAACAAAGAAAATAAATAAATACATAAAATAAAAAATAAAAATAACTAAGTAAATAAATAAAAAATATATCAAATTTTTATTGGTATAAAATTAGAAAAATAACAATTAAATATCAGTGAGGTTTACTATTTTGAACAAGAAAAAAGTTCAAAAAATATAATTCGAGTAATCTAGGATAAATAACTTGGTAATTTTAAATATCTTGTATTGAATTTTCAGAATAATTTTCTCTGATAATTCATTATTATTTTTTTACAAAAATTAGGACAAGTGAAGACACAGAATGCATATAAAGATAAATGTTTTCTTAAGTAATATTTTATGTTAAACATAATTTAGAGAAAGCACTCACACATGCTTTTAAAAAGCAATAAAGGTTGTGCAACACACACACTATTCAACGTTCCTTGGAACTTCGGAAAATGTACTAATGTTTTGGGAATGCTACATAAACATAAAACTTTAAAAGCAACGTTGCAAAAATCTCAAAATAAAGTTTGATTCATTTGAAATAAAAGTGATTTCAACTACGAATCCATTACTTAGCAATTGAGATAGAAAGAGAAGTAAAACATGCACTGTGTAAAAAAGTCATTTCATAAAATTAAATGATCTTTCCTTTACTTTATTCTGAGTAATAGCTTAAAAGCCTGTATTCTAAAATAATGATCGCAAAGGGAAATAACAAGATTCAATTTCATAACGACGATTCGAAATACAGAAAAAGAACATTTAAATTTCCAAAGCTCTTTTTTTTCATTCTTAGTATATTTTCTCCCTCTTTTTTTCCTGTGAAAATGATTATACTTTTGATCAAATGAAATAGGAAAAACCGGAAATTCATAAAAAAAGAAATAATAAAAAGTGACCAGCTAGAATATTATTTTCGGAAGATGAAGTAAAAGATTAAAAGAAAAAAAAAAGTCTAATGGCATTTTGATTTATCCAGTTGCCGTTGTCAGTCGTTTCGCTTTAGTTTAATGGCTTACAAGGAACTGAAGAAGAAAGAAAAAAGTAGGCGATTTGTTTATTGAATAAAACAATTTTGCCCCGTTTTTTCGTGGAATGACTTAATACTGAAAAATGCTTTCTTAACTAAATGATATGATGTAATGTTTCCTCGAAATTTTTTCTCAGAAATTTAAACAATTTAAAAGTGGTATCTTTTTAAGAACTATGTCTCATAAATCTTATTTTTAAGCCATTGTTTGTAGCACTTTAAGGCTTAATGTACTTTTTTATATTTACTCTTTGGTACTTAAAAGACAAAGATAAAACCATATGTATAGGAATTTGCGACTAAGTTTTTAAATTCCTTTAATGATAGTTTTAACTGTGTGTGCAGAGTATATAAAAATTTATTAAAAATAAATTTATTAATATATGTTAAGTTCAAATTTTTAGTGTCAGTTACAGCTTTTTTTTAAATAATGGGAAGTATTTATACTGATATTATTTTATGAAACACTCAGAATTTTGGAGATTTTGTGAAAGTTTACGAATACTGCATTCCATATGATTGCATGAAATAATTCAAAAACGTTTTAATAATACAACTGCCAATGTTTGGAAATTAAATAAGTAAAATGAATCAACTACAATAATAAAATTACCTTTAATTCCTACAAACATTATTGCAAATATCAAAACTAAACATTAGTATAATTTTTGTTTTATTATGAGATTTTGTTTTCAAATAGCATGAAAATCGAGAAGCGTGTTTTAAAAATAAAGCTTTTATGTGAAACGTTTTACTCTGATGATTAAGAATTGCAAAAAATATTTTTAATACGCTTAAAATATATTTCAAGTTGTAAAATTATTAATTTCTGTTTTCAAAAGTAAATTAAATTCGAAATATTTTTTGATGTTTTATATTTTACTAAATATTAAAAAAAGGAAAATGCTCAGTTTATTTGTTGTTTGACAAAGTACATCTAGACAATATATATATATATATACTAGCTGACCCGGCAAACGTTGTTTTGCCATATAAATAATTTCCTAGCAATTTCTAGTGTAGACAAAAAATAGCTTATTGTAAGTATGTATGTATGTTAGAATGTGTATATTGTATGTATGTAAAAATGTGGTATATGCGTGAAATAAGCATGGAGCGCTGTGAACGATGGAGGAATATAAAATCAACAAAAGGCAAACATTATTTTTAAGTTATTATAATTTATTCCTTAAAATTATCTATCATTAATTAAACAATTACGACAGTAACAATATTAAACAATATCAATTCTTAATGCTATAGCGTGAACAATGTTTTTGTTAGTCCATCTTTAGCTAACACAAACAAACTGGATGGTTTACCCACTCGAGCATGCCACGTATAATTGTCCGTGTGAAAAACATGGTGTTCTCAAATCTAATCCACAAACAGACATCGTTTGACCTTGGGATTTGTTGATAGTCATTGCAAATGCCAATCTAATCGGAAACTGAATACGTTTGAATTGAATTGGCACATCTGTAGGTATAATAGGAATCCGTGGTATGAGTATATTTTCACCTCTGAACTTGCCATTTAAAATCCTGGCTTCGATCACGTTTTTCATTAATTTTTGAATGACTAATCGCGTACCGTTGCACAGCCGGGGCGGGTTCAAATTACGAAGCAAGATAATTGGAGATCCAACCTTTAATTGTAAATTATGCGGTGGCATGCCTGGCAAATCCAGTGAGTTCAAAAACTCTGTGGGAAAATTTACTGCTTCGCTGTCGTCGCAAACTGTATCAATAGATTTATATGATACCAAGTTCCCTCAACAACATTTGTATCTTCAGATTAAAATTGTCAACGTCTACATTTTTTGCCGTTAAAATCGCTCTTTCTGCAAAATGTACTGTGTGTGTACATCGGGAAATATTTGTTCAATGAGAGTATCTTGCGAAAGCGATTGTGCAGAAATCGGTCGGTAATTTTACGTATCCAGTTTCATCTATAGCAACTTTTCCATCACCGATATCTAAGAGTTGTTTTGAAAATGTTTCAGCGGATGGATCTTGAAGCATTTGAACGCGCATATTTATTTTTAGCTGTAATTTTTCAACATTACACGCCACAATGGAGATGATTTTAAGCAAGCGTTGATCTCATCAGCGTATGTTGAACGTGGAATGACTGGGAGTGTTTGTCTGAAATCACCTGAAAGGACCAACAGAAATAGTTTATCACTGTTTTTAATATCTTTCAATATCCTGTTCAACGCCTCAAGTGAATGGTTGTGTGCCATAGTACATTCATCCCAAATAATAATTTTACACCGTTTCAGCACAGTGGCCATGGACGATTGTTTCTTAATGTTGCATACTGCGTCAGGGTTATTCTGAATATTTAGTGGCAGCTTAAATACTGAATGTGCTGTTCTACCTCCATCCAATAAAGTTGCTGCAATGCCCGATGATGCAACGGCCAATGCGATGCCATTATTTGATCGTATTTCAGCAAGAATTAGCGAAATAACGAATGTTTTGCCAGTTCCACCCGGTGCATCCAAAAAGAAGAACCCACCTTGTCCAGCTGAAACTGCGAGCATAAATGGTTCTTTGTTCCTCATTCATTAGTGGGACATTGCGGGCAACAATCGCTGCCATTTCTACAGTACTGTACTGCAGTTCACGATTCATTTTTCAGTATTCATTAAATCAGATGCAGTTCGATTTGGCGAATTCATACCGAAATTACTAAGTGGTAGTTGGCAATGACAATGCAAAGATCCTCAATAGCAATCAATGCTTCATTGTACATTTCGTCGCTGAATGTTATGGTTGGATCGTGGCACCGTATACGATGTTGATGCAATATATCATCAGTCATTGAATCTTTGTGAATTTCCCATAATATCTGTGCTCGGGCTGGGAAACATGTAGTCAACACTATAGCGAATAGTCGACGAATTTGTATTGCTGTACAGTTCAATGCAACTTCAGCAAGCATGCACTCCCACTGGTTGTCGTCTTCCAGCAAGCCGAGTGCAAGGCATGCATCTTTATACGTTGGATATTGTTGCCCATTCACTTTTACGTATATCTTGAAATGATAATGGGCCAGTAACATTAACCAACAGCAGTCGAAGATAAAAGCACTCAGTGTGTCTTGGACTGACTGTAAATAATCGCCCCAAGGCGTTTGATTTAAATAAATTGAGACATGCAGCAACTGGTGAGCCTTGCTTGCGGGGCATCCATGTTTTTGTTTGAGTCCATGTGAAATAGCGTGGTACTTGTGAATAGAGTAATGTTCGTGCAAAAGCACCAAAATCATCCGCACGATTACACAATTCAAAAATGCAGTGAGTGTAGTTTTAGGTGGATTTATTGCACGATCAATCGCTGTCTCGTTCGTGAAAAATACACGCTGACCGTTTTCAAGATGGATGGCTAACTGAACAACTGCTGGATCCCGTTCATGAATTGGAAAACCAAAGATACGCCAAGCAGCTTCATTGGAGCTGATGTACCGACCAATTTGGTAGAGCGTAATTTCATCGTTTTTATTTACTGGAGGAGCATTCACATTAGTATTTTCCACTCTAAACACAGCCATATCGCTGCCTTTATGGACATACTTGCAAATGTATTTGATGCTCTTCACAGAACTGCAGAACTCAACATTAATATGAGCATTATATGTCTTGCTCAGCAGAGGCGAATATGGCACCACCCAACGATTGTCAATATCAATGTCTGTGTTGTTGATATTTTTAATAAATGATTGTCCGCCATTTTCAGGATTTCTTCGACGATATATTGGGTATCCGTCGACATTTGTGACATCATTGTTCATATCTTTAGGGAAATTTTTAGTACATTTTCCATCAGCCATGCAAGGCGATGAACTATTAAGAGTACCACATGGACCATGAATCATGTTTGTTGTAACAATATCAAACAGCAGTTGGTCAGTGGATGGATCTGGAATTTCCGCAGAAATGATACTATCGATTTCTTCAGGACGGATTTTGTCGATGAACCAAACCAAAATGTGTGCATGAGGTAATCCTCGCTTTTGCCACTCAACCGAATACATCCAGCAACGTGTGGGACCGAATACATGTGATTTAGTAATGAAACTTATTAAAGACTTCAACTTTTGTCTGAACACACGTGCTGTAATGTCATGGCGATGTATTGAATTTTGGCCAGGCAGTAGCAAAGATGTGATCTCTGGCCATTTTTGGATTACATGTGAACGTGATAAATAAACATGGTCGTCCATATTCGCGCACGAAAGTCAGAGCATCCTGTATATATTCTTGCATATGACGTGGACTGCCTACGTACGATGATGGTAAAATGACATGGTTACCAATTTCGGCGACGTCGGCGTTGTTGTTGATAGCGTCTCGCAAATGAATGTACTCTTCCGCGCGCAGCTTTTGTTGATTATATCTTAAGTATCGTAGTCGTTCGCTCTCAATCTTCGCGTACATGTCGACCATGAATTGTTGACAAAGCTCACGACATCGTAAAATGACGTTGTCAGGCCACGTCTAATCATTAATCGGTACGCATAATAATCCTTTGAGCTAACGTTCTTGTTTGTTTCAGCTCCTGTAATATTTGTTCATAAAAATTTATTTAAATTTATTACGTTCAATAATTTAATTGTTTTGTTAAATGATTAATGATCAAATTAATAATGAAGGAAGTACCTGATACGGGATCTCGTTGTTTTTATGTTTATGCAATATCCGTCTTGTCCCTTCAGAATATTAGCGGATATTGGAGGGCGTCATATGAACGATGTGTGTCAGCAATGAACTGAAGAATATTATTTCTTCTACGAATCACAATTTCTCGTGCAGCTGTACAATCGCCAACCATGATTCCAGCAACATCATCAAGAACGGGTGCATTGAATCTACGAATATGCTCTCCAGCTGGTGTTTTATCAGGATTAATGACGATAGCGTAATTATCGCTTTGTAATTGGTGCATATGTGATTTGAATATTTTCAACAACTCGTTGTGCTCGTTCAAAAGAGCATCTAGCTCGCTGACGATGCGCCTGGCATAAAGTGAATCAAGGTTATTATAATCACAACGTGCATTCACGCGATTGGCAAGTGCGCTTCCGGAATCCTCGCCGCCCATAAAATAGATTTGTAAGTATTTATGTGGTTCGTTTGGCATTGGCAGCAGTGAGCCCATTTTATGATAAACTTGGCCTCTGATTTTGAATGTAGAATTGAATTCTTGACCATTTGCATTAGTATTTCGAATTATTTCTGTTGCTCCGAACGATGTCATTTGAAAGCATGAATTGAATCTTCGAATTGACTTCAGGAACACGTTAGAATCTGGATCCGTGCCGATAAGTAAGCCGTTCAATGGTTCAGGTGGTGTTTCAATTTCAGGTAGTTGCACTTTTCCTGACGCGCAACACATCCCAGCTGGCTCATTTTTGAATTTCAGAGCATGACAATGCGGACATTCCTTGTTCATAGCACCAATTACCACTTTTGAATGAGCATAATATTCAATATTGGGCTCATACTGGAATGCTAGACGCAGGAATGAATCAGATATAAATGCTCGATGTACCTGTTGTCGTTGTTGGTCATTTGTTCTTCGTCTATTGACTGTGAAACGGCGTGATTGCTGTTGTTCTAATCTTCTGACTTCATTGCGTTCAGCTCGTGTATCTTCTGGCTCTTCTTGATGCAATTGCGCCATTCTGACACGTGCATCAGTATTTTGTTGCTGGATTTGTTCTTCTGTTCTTTCGGATCTGCTATTTCGCAAGTTTCGAGCTTTACTTGTACTGCGGCTCAAATCAGCCCCTTTGCGTTTTCTTGGCATTGCTCACTGTACAAAACATACATAAATAGAATTAATGAAATTATATAATGATGAAAAATGTTAAAAGTATAATTAGGGCCAGGATTTTTGTAGCAGTTTTGAAATGATTAGTTTTAATTTATGTAATTATAACAAAAATATAAGTTTAATGGAAAAATTTTTCAAACGAAAGTAAAAAAATTAAATTTTATGAAAACATTGTCTCTTATAATTTTTTTCATACAACCAATATTTCCATTGACATTTCATAATAAAGATTCATAACGATTGATTTTTTTGGAAACTATGAAAATCTTAATTGTTCAATTAAATGTTTTTAATAAAATCAAATTAAACTTACATTTTTATAAGATCAACAACATTTTCGATATAAATAAAAAAAAAGTATACTTACAACACAAAATCCGTTGTTATTGGAAGTTCGTGTCACGTGTTGAGTACTTTTGAGGTTAAAAAATCACTTTAACTAATCGAGCAAAATACACTCAAAATTGATAATTTAATTATTATTTATAAAATAGGAATGATTAAAAGTTAATATGAGCGTTACACTGAGATAGCAAAATAATAATTGTCAACGTTACTAATACACTTGATGCATAAACAATAATGATGGCCAACAACTGTGTAGGGAGTGAGAAAGAAAGGAGACCGGCTTCGTTCTCATCCCTACTCCGTGCTGTTTACTGGGTCAGAAATGACACCTGTAGATCTGGCGGGGATAACTAATTAAATGACGATTGATCAGTTTTCGACCGGAGAGGAAAAATGATTAAATAACTAAAATGGCTATTAAAAAATAAGGGTTGATCGTAGAGGGGTGAAAATTTAGGGTTGTAGGTATTTTTGTATGCTGTATCATAAAAAAATTAAAACAAAAAATTTTGTCTGAAAAATAAAAAAAAAAATTTAGGGGTGGTCCACCCTTAACATTTGGGGGATGAAAAATAGATGTTGGCCGATTCTCATAGATACCGGATAAGCACAAAAATTTCATCAAAATCGGTCAAGCCGTTTCGGAGGGTATGGCAACGAAAACTGTGACACGAGAATTTTATATATATATATATATATATATATATATATATATATATATATATATATATATATATATATATATATATATATTTGCTTTAAATTTTTCTATTAAAATTTCATAACATGTGTTGGCAATCTCAATACTCGTAATAGTGTAAATGTGAAGCATAACAGTAGAATTCCTCATGAGTTTGATGTTTTAGTGAAAGTTGTATTTTTCAATAATAAATACGATTATTAAATTTACAATAAATATTGACTCTGTGAGTTTTACATTTAATCAAAATATTAAACTAGTAACAAAAGGCGATGACGATATAAACATAATCTGAACTACAATATATCTTTAAGACTACGACGATGGAACATATACTGAGGAAGAATTAAGAAATAATTTGGTTATTCTCTTAACTGCTAAATCGATTAACATTCCTGCCCAATACATGAGGTCATAGTGCTCTTCAGCAATGTAGATTAAATAGTCATAATTACAACAGTTACTTATTAAGAATTTATTGATAAAATATTTTTGATCTCTTGCAATATGTTTCATTTCAAGAAGAAACAATTCTAGTAAAAATAACAAATATGAAAAAGGAAAATCGTTATAGATAATATTAGTCATAACACAGCCGGTTTATATAGGAAGGAAATTAATATATGTTCCAATACTGAAACACATATATAAAAAAGATGTGTATTTGGAAAGTATCGATTTTTAATGGGGATGAATATTTTTTTTTAGAATATTAAAATTTTTCTCTGCGAAATAAAAATTATTCTCAACACAATTTAACTTTTTAATAACCAAGCCGTTGATTGAATACAAAAATATTCAGATTAGAGATCCTTATATCATTATGATTGTAGTGTTATTTTTGTAGAATGATACATGAAGCGATATTTATCAAAAAACAATAGATTTTGCTCTTAATGCGACAAACAAAAGAAAATGGAAAGTAAAAAATGCCTCTCTTAAGAAAAAAAAATTTTGCATATATCGTTGCATTTTCAAGATATTCATGAACGTCATTTGTGATGACATTCAAGCTTTGTATAGGCAATCATCATACATAGTGGTCATGCATAGGAATAAAAATGAAGCTCAATTTGGCACTGATCCAAAGTCATTTTTTCGAAGCAAAAATCGAGTGTCCCCCACTGTCGTGAGTACTGTGTGACTTCAAATGACACTTTGAACTCACAGCATATGGGAGAAATCTATGATATCTGATTATGCAAAAAGAGCGGCAACTAGAATTCAACCAATGAAATCCAGCTGGGCCCAATAAGCAGATTTCCCACCCTTTTCATTCATTCAATTCTATATCCTTTGCAAAAATAAATAGACGTAAGGAATTTCTCCATCCCCCCAAAATAAAATAAGTATGTATGAGTTATATATATATATATATATATATATATATATATATAACTCACATACATTGATATAAATATAAATATATATATATATATATATATATATATATATATATATATATAACTCACATACATACTTATTTATATATATATATATATATATATATATATATATATATATATATATATACTCATATATATATATATATATATATATATATATGGAGTATATAAATAGTTCTCTATTAGTTGCGGATTGTTACAGTGTAATAATATATTTAAGTGAATAGTGTAGTACTGAGAAGTAGTTTAAGTACACGATTGTAACATATGGCTTCTTCTACTACTAAGTTTTGAATACGTACGTGACAAATGCAGTACTTTCTTGTTTTCTTTAACGATATTTTTGTAATAAATAATGGTGCAAAGTGCTCATTTGCTCCTTTCGGTTTCATTTTATTTATACAAAAGTTAAAATATGTAAACAAGTGTGCATTACAAGATAAAAAAATGTAATAAATATAAATATTTTTATGGTAGGTAAAGCTCTAGTGATTTGCATTTGTTGTTTTTATATTTATCACAACTATATTTGAATGAAAATTACTACCATCTCTGTGCTTTAAATTTTATTTGCAATCCATAATAAAACTTTTATTTTTTTAAATAAGCTTTAAGTTTTCATCGCTTTGCTATAATGAAATATTTGTCAAATTGCATGCATGTTTCATTTATAATCATGACAGGAGAATTATGAATAATTCTAAAACGGTGAGTACAATAAGCATCAATAACTGCTTTAAACACTGTTCAAACTGTAAAGGGAACTAATGAATGATGTAAAAGAAATATTTGCAACAATGGACTTTCATTTACCTAATTAACTGATGTATATGTCTAAATTCATTAAGTGCTAGCAGTATTTTGGTAGTACAATTTCTATAACTGTTTAATAAGTAGCGCCTGTAACTCTTTTATACAACAAACTTGAATTAAATTTTGAAAACTTTATACATATAAAGAAATTAATAACTGTTATTATATTTGTGAGGCATGGTGATTTGAACTGAAGAGAAACATTAATATGTTTTGCAAACATATAATTACAAACTTACGTATCATTTATGTGTACTTGACACACACACACACACACACACATGAATAATGCAGACTCACCCAATTCTAAATCGAGCTGTTGAAATTCATAAAAAAAGAAGAAAAAACCTATTTAATATAGTATTAGCAACGTCAACGTTCACATTACGCAATGCGAAATTGAAGATCTCTTCATTTTCAGTTTCAAATCTAGAAACTACCGTTTTATAAAGGAGCGCGTTTAACAACCACGCCGGGGGTTCCTTCGGGGAAAAGCTGTGAAAAGACCTTTACAATAGAGGAACATATATTCAATTTCGCATTGCGTTATTTGTTAAAGTTTATTTTTTTCTTGGCTTCATTTTTAAGTTAATGCCTTCAAACTTCATACATCGATTGCAAACAACGGTAATTTTTAAACAAAAAACTTAAAAAAAATAATGCTTACATATTTCTCGCAAAAAGGAAAAAAAAACGAAAAACACATTAAAAAAAACTGTAATTTTTAAGATATTCAATCAATTATTGTACATATTACCTATACTATTGTTCTACACACGAAAAAAGTTTCGTGTGATTATTTTTATAAATAAAGAAGTTATTAATTATTTCAATAAAATTTTGTGTATTTTTTGAAAAATCATAAAAAAAAACGGTTTTTGACATTTTTTTTTTATAAAAGAGAACACTGATTATAAAAGAGAAAATCAGGAACTTGTTTAGTGCAAAATATTTTTTTCATTAACGCGAAAGAAAATGCAAGCGAAATGATTTAGAAATCATACTTATAAAAACGTATCGATTTTGACTCAATTTTAATAAACCGGAAGAAATAGAAAATATAATTATTTTGTAAAATAACTTATACTGTATCGTGGCGAAGTAAATGATATTTCTGAATCTGTAATTGTTTTTGCCTGAGCCTCATTGAAAAAATTAGATCTCGTTTTAAAAACGTCTGAAAAAAAAAGAAGTTGAACTTGGCCCCTGGCGGTGAAAAATGGCAATAATTATGCGCTTTAAGGTTTTTAATTAATATATGTTAAACTAATTAGAATATCGAAATATAAATAGTCAAAACGGATTTCTCGGATCATTCCCAAACTTTTGGTACTTTCGGCGAGTTTCTGCGTCGCGTGGTTCGTGAGAAGATATGGACGCATAGATAGATAGATATTTTTGTTTACCTACAAATTTAATAGTGTAGATTAGCATTTATAAAAAGAAAGGCAGTTTGGTGTGTCCCTGTACCGCAATGAATAGCTCCTTAGACCTGTAATCCAAAGGTTGCGGATTCGAATCCCACCTTAGAAAGCCTAATTTCTGAGAATGTGTTTCCTTTTATACTATACACTTTTATTAGAGTAATTAAATTTAATTAATGAATACATAATATCAAACAAAAAATATCTCAACACCATATATAAAAAGGAAAATCGCTTTTTATATTGTCACTTAATATTGTGATGCTGCTATATGTATCTATATATTTATATTAATTGTAATTATTTAATAAAAAGTAACTAAAATAAATTTTTTCTTTGTTGACTTAAGTAGGAATTGACTTTTTTTTTTATATTACTTGTTATATTTTTATATATATGCATTATAATACCTACCAAAATAATAACAACTAATCTTTTTGGAGATTGTTGATTCGTAAAACGCAGGAGGCTTAACACTCGTCATTAATAATAAATATTGTTATGCAATTAAATTATGAAAATTCAAGATTCTTATTGACATGGTACAGAAACTGGAGGAATAAAATATATACCAAATATATAACTTAACCTCTTTGCTTACTTGTGTATATCTTGATATATTACTACCTCACCCCCTCTTACTGCTGTGCAGTCTAGTTTTAAATGGACAAAATCGAATTCAAATTACAGTATCAAAATATATCACCAGCGATAGATTAGCTAATGATTGGGTTCTCAAACATATGAAACTGTGACTTCTTTAAAATTTAACGAGTATATATAAATGCAACAGTTTCTTAAAGGAATGAATTCTGTGTAATAAACGAGCAGTGATATTACAGTAGCTATAATTGTGAGCTATAATAACTAGATATATATGCATGCCATCATAAGAGTGAATCCTGATTTACCCGACACCCTAAAGTCTATATTAGGAAATGATGAGATATATATCCTGTTTTATATGGCCGGTTCTCCAGTTCTCATGAAATATATAAAGGTATGTGAATACTCAAAATTCACCGTTTTGTTGAAAAATTTCGAATATTATTTTATGCTTTTATTTTATAGCCCAAACATTTAAGAATCCAAAAAAATAGCTCTATTTCTATTTCTACGATATTTAGAAGCAAAGTTAGAGCATAATTAGTAAATTGGAAATGGAGTTTACAAAACCGGAAGTAGATCCGTACACAAAATACTTTTAAGATATTAATTTGAAATTTGCAGAACAGGTTTTATTTTGTTCTATTTGTGTTATGAACCAAAATATAATCTATGTGTTAATATTTATGTACTTTATTACTTTTTTTATGAAGAAATCATTATTTTTAAAAAAAAATCGTGTTTTTGCATAAAATTGAACATATTTAAAAAACTTTCAAAGGTATTACAAATCTTTTAATTCCTAACACATATAAAGATGTTATTCACGTACTGTATAAAATATTATATGAATATATTTATAAGAAATTTTGTGCAACTGCTATTTTTCATCAAAATATCTCTAAGAACGACAATTGCTATGGTCTATAAAATTCTCCAGAATAGAACAAAAGGCTAAAAAAAAAAGTCAGAATAATTTAAAGACGAAACTAACGAGATATTGACTTATAAATATAGTGAGTTAAAAATATGAAATTAGTAGACAATTTTTAAACTGTATAAAAATCTTTAATTGCATTTTCTGAGAAACTATGCTTTTCAATTTTTTGCTTCACGGTGAAGCTCACTGCAGAATTTCCTTTTAAGATATTGAATTGAAATTTTCAGAAAATGTTTTATTCTGTTTTATCTCCAATATGTACTACAATCTAATTTCTGTGTATATATTTATGTATTTTATTGCACTTGTGAGAAAAAAACATTAGTTTCTTGTAAAAAATTGAGTTCTTGCATAAAAAATGACAGATTTCAAAAAGTTTCAAAATTATTACAAATATTATAGTTTTAAGCAAAGATAGTGATGTTTCTTATGAACTGCATAAATATTATTCGAATATATGAATTAGAATTTTCAATACAAGGCTTACCTTAATTGCAATTTTTTACTAAAATTTCACTCAAAATTCCCAATATAATTTTGTGGAAATTGTACTTGAATTCCTAGATTTATGCCCCATTTCCCATAAAAAAGTGTTTATTTATTTGAAAATTTGTATTCTTCAAAAAAAGTGCTTCGCGAAGGTAATCAAATACGTTAGATTGGATAATGGACTAATGTGTTTCTCTTCGTTTAAACGCAGTTTTGAATTGCTTCATTTCTAATAAATGTAATATCTTGAAATTGCAGAAGAACGATACACAACAAAAAAAATTGCTATCGTTTTCTTAAGCTGTTATAGGCTAAATATGTTTATACTTCAGTTTATGTGATTATTTGGCTCACCATCATCAACACAGAAATTGAATCATTGAATCATATATATATACAGGGGGTCTACGAATGCTGTTTACAAACTTGAAGGGGAGGTAAATTCCATCCTGAAGAGCCATAATTACATATGGAAGCATGAGTGGAAACACAAACCTTTCGAGATAGAGACACACAAATATTAAGGCCACAGCACACTATGTAGTTTAAACCACTTTATAACACAATAACCTAATAATAAATAAAATGTATTGTGACGGGCTCACGCGTCTTTTCTTTAACATGTCCTTTGGGTTCTTTGAAGCCAGAATTAAGGGCAACTCTTTTTGAACCAAATCCAAGAAGTGAAGCGCGAAGGAAAGATGCAAATTAGGAAGTGTTTAAATATCGCAAGTTAGAGTAAGCGGGGTGGCAATTTGAGGAATGTTAAGATAATACATGGTTCAAGCGTAAAGAGGTTTGGGAAGCGTTAAGTGACAGAAAACAGAAATTATACCTGAAAGAGAACCCTTAAGTTAAGATGCATACCATTGCGCTCGAGTAAACAGCGACTGCATCTAGGATTATTGTGATCGCTACTTCAGACTACATTAAATGTAAGAGTGGCTATTTAATATTCGTATCTGTGATAATTTAGGAATATAGCTTAGGCGAGTTAGTATTGATAGTGGTCAGGGTCACGTTATTTCGGTATTATATACATTGTGTTTAGCCACCGTAGATTCTCTCACATATATTATTATTATCTAATTTGTTAGATGTTTAAGTTGAAGATATTAATAAAGTTATATTAAGATCATGTCTGCTTCTAGTTCGTCCGTTAATCCTACATCTCTAGATCACCCTGATAATCAAGTAGAAGGGCACCCGAGGGGGGGGCGCCCTCACAATATGTCATAAGAGCATCACAGGTGTTCGAAATTGAGGTCATTATCATGTATGTACACACGACTCTGAAGCGACAAGGATTGACGGACATATTTGAAAATACCGGAGCATTTCATGGATCCTAGTAGCAATTATGGATATTTGTGGCACCCCAGAAAAAAAACTGCAGAGGAAATACATCAGAGGATCTGAGAGGCCATGTGATGAGACCACCACGTCCAATCCACCTGTCTTGGAAATGCTTGGTCCAAATGGTCACATACACACCTTCCATAAGGAGATCGTGTCCCGTCCTGTTGAAACCACATGCTGCGTCGAACAGTTACGGGGACATAGGTAAGCTGTTCCGGAAGTACTTCCTGTAAAAAGACTGTTAGCGACTTCCCCCTGAAGTAGCTCACTACACCATTCTGCCCGTGGGAGGAAACAAACCATGTCCAGAAACTTTCATAATAATTCTTATTTTTTTATATTTCAAGCACACTAATCAACCATAAATTAAACCTCAAGAGGAAGCCTTTGGACATAAAGGATATAAAAAAAGCAATAAACCGTAAGTGAATAAGCGCAAGTAAACAGTTCACTTTAATCTAATCAATCTTAGACTATTCAATTGGTATCGTGGCAAACTCCGTTCTTAACTCGCGTTGTGTAAATCAACAGAAACTCACTTTAGTAACGCTGCTACATATTCTACGCTCCTTCACCCCAACAATCCCAAAACTCTGACTTTATATACTCTAACTAATCCAGAGATCAGGGTTTTTCTTGAGAGGGATGGTTGTGAATTTAACGCGAATGCTAGCCCAAAGATTCTCCTAGAGGATTAGTGAGAAGGTCACGTATAAACTCATCACAAGACGAAGGAGTCACCAAAATTTTAGTCCACAACATGCAATACGCAATCTTCCAATGCGGCGTTAGTGCTGTTCGCGGCCTTCCAGTACTTTCAATCGGGGTTCTGGAAGATCCATGATACGTCAGGTTTCGATACACTGGGGTGAACGTTTGATAATTCGGTTGCCGCATCGTTGGATATCTTTCCCAATAGAACCCAACAGCTGCACGTTCATTTACTTTGGCTCGGCCATAGATTAAATGAATATCCACCAATTCGGCGTTGGTATAACTCTTCAAATTCATCGGAGGTTGTCCGTTTCTGAAGCGAGAAAACCATAAACATGATCACACAGGTCGGATGCATGTATATTTTAAAGCTTGCGTATAGCGCCACACAAGGCCCTCCGCCCACGCTTTCGTATGTAATCATGACTCCTCAGGATGACCTCTACTACCTATCCATGTTTGTACAAGAAATTCAGGGACACCCTGTATATGAAGATCAGTGGCCGAGGTATAGCGTATCGCGCTTTCACACCCTAGGTCGGGGTTCTATCCTGGGGCATGACAAGGTCAACCCAGCCCTTCATCCATACATTTGGTCGATAAATGAGTACCATGCTTGCTTGGAGGTATATCTCTTCAGATAGACCACTTAAGGCAATACTTCTAAAACTTTCAGTGTTTGCGACCCAATATTCAATCATATTTTGCATCTCGCCACCCTCCATACAATTACGATGTATTAAATTCAATAATGTTATAATTTGACGCTAAACCTACAATACGACTTAAACCTCTTAAGTACCCCGACGTATTTAAACACCTTTCTCAACCTTTGTGTAAGTAGCCTCTAGATGTATATATAGGTCTACCCGAAGTACTATCTTTTCTGTGAACTGCTATCCATAAAATTATTTCGACGGCTTTTAAACCAATAAAATGGCCTTGACAGTGTTTGACAGTGCCTTGAGAGTTTTTATTTTCAAATGATTTTTGATTTATTTCTTTCCTACCCCACGTCCCATAATGCACCACTTACGCTTACCAGTGAGCTAAATGATGGCATTGGGGAACCGATCATGTAATTTTTAATCGGTATTTAAGGGAATAATTATTAACCGTACAAAAACTATCAATATAAGTGTTAATGTTGGCATTTAATTTTATATATACAAAATCCATGGGGTCATGGATAAATATTAAACTTTCTCTGAACTTAGTATTGTTAAATTAATTTTAAAATAGATTGTGCAGTACTGACACATTTAAAAGTGCAATATAGTGCAAATGAGTATTTTATTTTTTATTACGTCAGAATGTATTCCTGTTGGTTTACTTTCCCAAAGAAAATAATTTTTTAAAAATAATCTTTCGTTTCCGACTTTTAAATATGCTCACTTCCCCTCGTAGGGCAATCATGCCCCACAGTTTGAGAAACACTCACCTAAAGGAGCATTTGAGAATTCGCGTATACTGAGTTGGGCCCAGTAGGCATTGGCCCTCATGGGTTGTTGCGCTACTAAGTTACATATATATATATATATATAACTTAGCAGCACAACAACCCATGAGCGCAACAACCCGTATATATATATATATATATATATATATACCCCATAATTACTCGAATCTAATTCGCACCGTTTTTCCGATGTTAAACCTATTGATAATCGGGTGTGGCTTAGAAAATTGAAGGATAAAATATTCGTTGGATGGGACATTAACAGCAATTACATGTTGATGTATGTATTAAAGAGTTTTTAACATTAGTAAAATAAAATTATTATTCGCTTGTTTTATGTTGTCATTAAAATTTATTTTGATTTTGTAAAATTGGATATCAATAAACCATTTTTACACTACTCTTCATTTTTCACAAAACCTTGTTGAGAATTTGGGGTGCTGCTTAGAATAGATTGCGTATTTTTTTGAGTAAGTAAATAAAACATGTGTAGCTATAGTTGTTGTCATACAATTGTGTGTGTGTGTGTGTGAAATCAGTGTTATGTGGAATTTCAAATTTATATAGTATTAATAATGTATCATAATAAAAATCTAGCTTCGGTGACTCAAGTTTGTTAAACGAATTTGTCAAATAAAAACCATACAAAGAGCGACATCATTGCAATTTTTTTAAATGCATATTTAAGTTACCTTGCATGAAAAAATAAAATTATTGTTTTAATGCTTAAATTCAAGCGTCTTAAATATGTAGGCTCCTAAGAGTTTCGAGATTAATTTTAAAATTTGAATTCAGAGCAGTGGGCCACATATTATAATTTTTTACGAAGTGTCTAACCATTTTAAAAATCTAGGCGTCTATAATGAACTGTAAAGATGCGCTTACTTTTATATACTTCATGTTATTCTGCAACAACAGGAAAAAACAACAAAAAAAAAGAACGAAACATTTTCACTCGTATTATATCTAACTTTTTAAAAATTATAAGTAAAAAAACATCATGAATGCAAAGAACTTAGCTATACTGCGAGGATTTACTTTTTAAAAATTTAAATAAGAGGGGATAAAAAAAAGAGGTATGCTGAGAAATGGCAGCTGAATTTGTTGTAATACCATTTTTTTTATTAAAAAAACGTTTACCATTGTCCAGATATTTTTTTTCTGGGAAGGATTTGGATTAATTATGGCGTAGATAATTATCAAGTAAACAAAAGGAATAATGACGTGTTGATTTTTTTGTAAGAAAATGAAATAAATGCTGGAAAGTGAAAAAAAAAAATGAAAAATACAAGTTCTTATTTTAAAAAATACTTACAACAGTATCTTTGTTTAGCATGATTATATCCTTACTCACTTTAAAAGGAAATACATAATTAATAATCTTAAAACAATGCATTTTCATATGTTAAAAATATACTGTGTTAGATCTTTCTATTGTTAGCCTTTTTTGCAATATTTTTTTTTTCATAAATCGTTTCAACAGAAATAACGTTTAAATTATTGGATTACGTAATATTATAAAACAGAGGGTTTTGCTATTAATATGTGTTTTTTTCAGAGATGGTTTTTTTTATTGATAACTTAATTCCTGACATAAGCTTTGAATCAACTTCGACATTTTTCACCAAATTTAATAAATTAATATAATATATCTGTTACATATAGCAAAAACATGATACAATTCAGAAGAAAAAGGTAAATATGTTCGAAAATATAATTAATTCAAGTTTTTGAAAAAAAAGAAGGAAAAAATAAAGAAAACTAGGAAAATTCTGAGTAAGTTTCAAATTAAGTAAATAACATGTGCCTCCTGCTATATGTAACTTTAAAAATGTTTAATGCTATACTATACTACGTACTATTGTAATGCTTGATAAAAAAATTACTTTTGTGTTTCAATAAAAATACAGAGGAGCCTATTTTTGTGCGGTCTTTTTTATGCGATTTGTTTTGTGTGTGGTTTTTTATGTGCAATCTTTTTTTTTTTATGCGGTATATGAATTTCAATGACTTTGGCGCAACCGTAATTTTTTTCTATCTATTTACCAGTGACGTAACGAAGAATGTTGGCAGGACCCCCTATTCCCTGAAAATCTGGTTTTACCTTTAATATTTTATAAATTGGGTAAATACGAATTTAGTGTTAGTCAAGCCTTGGGGGCCCTAAAGTCCTGCCCCCCCCCCACCGTGGCAGTACTCAATGGCTTTGCCCATCCATTGTAATGCTTTATATATATTTAACAGTGATGTAACAGTGAATGTTAGGGTAGTATTTAATTCTTTAATTAAAGTAATATTTAATTATTTATTTTTTATGGAAGTACTCTTAAATAAATTTCGTAAATAATTGGCATATATTATAAATGCGACTTTTTTAATGCGATCCCTATCCACCGTATAACAAAAAAATCTGTAGTATTTTCCCGAATTTTTTTCATTTTATGTAAGAATTTACGAAATTTTTTGTGCATTTATCTTTATGCGGTCCCTTTCTACAGGTTCAACTGTAACATACTTTTTATGCAACATTAAATGATAAAATGCAGAAATCATTTTTAAGACACATAATTTAAGTGTCTTCTACAAAAGCAATCATTTTTAGAACAACTACTAGTGAAATTCTAAAGGACTATTTTAATTGAATATAAAGTACTATTAAAAAAACATAAACAGAAGTGCCTAGAAAATGAAACATTTTGCTGTGGTGTTGATCACTTAGAATTTGATAACAAATAGTATTTAAAGATTTTACACATTGATGTACGTTATAATAAATTAAGTTATAATGAAGTGGACGATTTATATAATATTATAGGATTAGTAAAAATTATATTTGTCGAACAAATTGCATATGTCTTTGACATGTTTTCTTTTATGTGTAGTGATATTCGCACTTATTTTTAAATTATTTATTTATTTTGGTCCATATGCTTTAAAGCAGTAAATCTCATATTTTTCTAAAATGTATTTTTAGGTATAATACAGAAATGCATTACTTTTAAAATCATTTAAGTGTTACCTATTTGTTTAAATGCATGGTTTACAAGTATTTTGATTTGAATAGTAAAAACAAATTATTTTCATTTCTCTTATTGCAATATTTGTTGTAAAATGAAACAAAACTTTAAAAAATAATATTTATAGATCTTTCTTTTCATAAATTTTATAATTCCTCTTATTGTATCACTTTTAAAGTTAAATCAGTTAAAATTTTCGAACAGGCATACGATAAATTTGTAGTTATCTCTATTGTTACAAAATTTCGAAATGAACAAAAAAGCTATAAATTTTATTAAAAAACGAAAACTTCTAAAAATAAAATTTAGAGAAACTCCTAACTCTCTCTCTCTATATATATATTCAGATTTCTGGAAAATCTATAATATTTTTTTCTTAATATTTATTTATATAATATATATATATATATATATATATATATATATATATATATATATATATATATATATATATATATATATATATAAATATATATATGCACATTTATAAAAGTTACAAGATATTTAGCAACATTTAAGAATGATCTTTTACTTAAATCTAAAAACAAATATTTCAGCACTTAAAAGTTCATGTGATCTTAATTGCATCACAAATATAGCGAACATATGATACTTTATTTAATAGGAAGTTAAAGGATATTCACAAATATATCTTTTAGTATAACTTGTAATTACGAACGAAAGTGTTTTACGAATAAATAATAAATGTTTTGAAACCTTAAATTAATTTCCAATCTTTATTAAAACTTTTTATTACTCATCCCTCTCGATGTTATGAAAACCAAGATTCTAGAGCATTCCAACATAATGCAGGTCTACTTTGTACCAGAATGTCATAATGGTTCTTAAACTGGTACATGAATGGAAATATTTCACTGGAAACTTCTATCGGCGTATTTATTAATCTGTGACAAGCCATATTATTACTAGTTTTTCACAATATCTAATGAAGCTTTGTAATCGCTTCAAAAGAAAGGAACATATATCTCCCGAGATCAAATTGCTATTTTTAGTATGGAATGCTTGGGTCTACAATTAGCTTCAAAGGAACAGTTACATGTGTCGGTCTTTGATGATAAATACTTGACGTCAGCTTACTTTTGGTTCAGTAAGAATAAAAAGTTGAAAACATTCTATTTTCTATTGCCGCCAAAGAAACGACCGGAATAAACCTTTGTCTACTTGCCAAAATTTTCTGCGCAGTTTAGAGTTATATTTTCTTTTTTGTTACCAAGCAAATGAGATAAAGGTTTATATTTCATAATTTAATTATGATGTTAGATAAGTTAGTGAAAAAAAACCCAAAATTCTAATTCAAGTGAAGTTGGAAAAATACTGATTTCAAGGTATATATTATGTGATGAAGAATTGGAAATTTCTATCTGTCTGTATTTTACATTTTTTAAAATATAAATTAGCCACAAATAATAGAGCAAATATACTTTTAATATTTAGAAATATTTATATATAGCTTGAAACATATACTTATATTTTGATTTATGTAATTAAACAATGGATTTTAGAATTTTTTTTTTCCAAAGTCGATGTATTCCCAGACTCGTCTAGTAGAATCCAGGTTTCTATAACTCATCTATACGTAATAAATACCCATAACTCTCAAATATATTCGGAAATTATTACTTGTAATAAATGAGAAGCTGTAGAGTTTTAAATAATAATTCTGCATTCAAGTTAGATGATTATTTTCCCATTACTTAAAATCATAACAGTGCAAATATTTCATTATGTCAAAATCCTAGTTGGTAATCTTCAAATATAAACTATGAAGTGCTAATTACGTTTTCTAAATATCGGTAACATATTGGACTAACTATTAATTAGAAGTATTTTAAAGATAACAATAAGCATTTGCATGCATCATTTTCTTTCAAATTCACGAGGAAACTTTTGAAAGAATAACCAGGTGTCTTCCAACACATACGTAGCGCACTCTGTGCATGGATATTTTAAAATAAGCATTATGTTCATAATTCAAGTGTAGAAAGATTTTAAATAGAACGTTTAAGATTTTTTCTAAATTTTAATTGCTGCTGGTCCTTATATTCATAAAAGTCCGTGATAGTCCTAAGTAAACTCAAAACTTCATTAGTTTTGCACTAGTATCTTGCTCTTCCTTCCACACTTTGAATAAGGCAAGCCGAGTAATACCATCGGCCAACGTTGAAAAAAAATTCGTAACTTTTGGAGTAGCAGGTAATATCAGCTAAATTTGAAATAAATTAAAGGTCTATATCTACTCTCTGGGATTTCAGGGTTACTGTGATCAACTCGTGTCAATCCCAAATTTTCTGGTCCATAAAACACAAAAAACTGACATACGTTAGTAGGAGTTACATGCTTTGCTAAATGTTATGTCTTTACAATTTTTAATCGAACTTGAATATAATTTAAAAGTCAAATCAAGAAATAACTTACTCATAGTATCTATTTTTAAAACCCCCCTTTAAAATCTGCAAAATCCTTTTCAGACGAAATGATAGGACTTGCGACTGAAAAGGAGGCTCTCGCAAGTGTTTCTTGTAGCAAGAACAAACCCGATCTAAACTGATAATTGTTGACGATTTCCATTCACGTACCGACAAAAACTGTTAACCATATGGCTAGGGATCCTATTAGGACCATAAATTGTGAGTTGTTTTATTTCACGCAGTTTAATTTTTGGACTTTCGTGCGCTCGATTGAGAAAACTGCCCACTGTGCGACGTGAATATTCACTCACTCATGATATCCGCTGTAGTGCTGACATTATGATCAAGAATTTGTGGTCGGTTTTTCTCAAGTTTTTGTCCGATATGACTGAAGACAAACCATGTAAAAGAGATGACGTGAGTTAAAAATCTGTGGAAGCTTAAAGTCCTGCAGCTGGAGTGATGGGGTTGTTCGTAGTGAAACCAGTTCATTTGTCATGCTCACCACTTGACCGAGTTACAAAATTACGAGATCCGTCACCAAGAATCTTCGTTTTGTTTTATAGTATAAATGATGTTAATAAACACTTTTTTTTATGTGTGTAAGATCTTTCACCTCCATTCCTGGATATTTGTCGTAGTGATTTCGTGAAAAGGAACGGATGTGGGTAACAGGAAGTGACGCAAGCGCGCTATTTGGTTTGACCAATGAGAGCTCATGGTGTTCACTTCACTACCCCCGCATTCTTCTTACCCATCCTAAAAGCTTACTTTACATCTTTCTGCGAGTCCTAGCCACTTAGTGGTTAGCGAAGCTGACTTGAAATGAATTGTCCTGGGTTCTATTCCCGGGAGCTTGCTGCTTTCAAATTTGCTTTAAATCACTTTAATTTCCTTCGAAAATTATTTAACTTGATCAAGTTTCATTTTCTACGCTATTTCCTATTTTTTAATTCTTTTTTGTACTTTTTTTTCTTATTAGCTCATTCAAAATATTGATTTAGCTGTTGCAAATTCTTGGTTTCTGTCCAAACAAGATGCAATAGGAAATAAAATTCCTCAAAAAATCAAAATGGACAGCTTAAAATTTAAGTGGGAGATAGTTGACGCATTATGAGCCTTCTCCACCTACTAACAAAAGTATTTTAACTGATAATGAAGGCAACAGTGTTATAATTCCACTCGCAAAAAGATCGAAGCTTTATAATCCACCGGCTATACATGTCACGGCTTTTATCCTGGTCAATCCAGGATAAAAGGCTTGACATGTGTAGCCATTTTCGATGTGTTGATGGCATTTCAAGTTCTCGCAAGTACAGATATGAAAGCTGTGAAAGCAGTTCGAAAAAATATGCTGTGAAAAATGCAGTGGTTATTTATACTTGTCAAAAACAAAACAAAATATTTTTACAGTGAATAAATAATTAATTAATAAAATGAGTTAATTATGCATCAATAATTTATTTATTTGTAACAAGTTTAGTTGAATTAAGATTGTTTCTTCTATCAACTTAGAGCTAAAAATGTTTAACTCGTAAAATTACATTGGTGACCTGTTTCACAGATAACACCCAACGCGCACGATCGTGTGGGTACCGTCTATGTTCCATTGGGAGAGGGATTGTGAATTTTTTTAGTATTTTTACCAGTGTCATTGGGGTCCATATAGTATTAATAACCAGAAGAGTTTAATATTTAAAGATAAAAATAATTCGGGTCTTAAAGGAATATACCGAAGGTGGTTCTGCTCTTTAAAAAAAAAACTATCACTCGCTTCCCATAATTTTGAGCGGTGATTTTACCTTTACAACAGTTTGCCAAAAGCTGAGCCACCGATAGCTTTTCGGAATGAACTCAAGCACGAAATAAAGACAAATCAAAATGTTTGGACTACTAACAGTGGTACTGTTATTCAAGCTGTTTTTTTTTCAATGGTTTTTAAATACTTTGAAATCGCAAGTATATGTGTCATATTTTAGTTGTCATAAGTCTATTGTCTCCGCTTCTTCTTAATTTGAACAAGAATAATTATTTCTGATAAAACATTGCATTACTCCTTGTGTTAATTAAATAAAATTTTCATTAAAGATATAACTATTTGATAGAAAATTATTTCCGATCATACTCGTTAAATTTTTTTCAGGATATAAGTTACTTTTGCGTATTTACCACGATAACATGTCAGATGTTACACACCATATGCGACTACTGTAAGGCTCGTTTCTTTTTTTTTCTCATTCAGAGTGAGGGAGTGAATAATAACGTCGCACTGTTCAGCTGCACGAGGGCTTTTGGCGACGGACCTTGTAATTTTGAACCATGGTCTAGTGACGAGTACGACACCTGAGATTGCACCCCTACTCCTGACCACCACACCAAACCAATGGGTGGACATTTGTGTTCCCGAAATATTCAATGAGAATCGCACCCTTATACGGCTGGTATTTAGTGGTACTGGGCTCGAACTCACGGCACGCCTGTCGTGTTTCGATACATTGACTACTGGTCTATTGCCTCCCCTTTTCTCATTCAGAAGTAATATCCTTAAGCAAACAATACAAACATTTTTTAAGGGATGTTTCAGGGTCGAAAGGCCACTATTCTCGTATCATACCTTAATACGCAAACAAACATAATCTTTTGATTTTGCCGAATTTGAAAACAAATAAAAAGAAAAACAGTAAAAAAACCCCTATTGAATTAATAATTAGCATTGATTAATAAGATAAACTGTTTATGACAAGTATTTAATTATATTTTACGTGTTATATTAGTAGAATCATTAACAATCAGAAAAAAAAAATCAAAGGCAATGGACGAGAAGGGGAGGTGATCACATGGACGACAGCTGTGTGCGTCACTGTGTACAAATTTATTATAACATTTGATTAAATTTTAATGCATTTTATTAGATTGATTATTTTAACAGCATATACCCTAGTATTTTCCAGAAATAAATAAATAAAAATTGTTTTTACGTTAAAAAATGAGTAAAAAAAGTAATAATTTTAAACTTAATTCCTGAACCATGACTCAAATGCAACAGAGCAAATGATTTTTGCATCAGTTTAAATACAGAGATATATATTTAAAGTAAAAACTAAACTCAGTGGTGCAACGAATCATGACAGGCCTATTGCACTCATCTCTGTTTTTAGACTTTGAGTGCTGAGATGTATGAGCAGATGTTCCTGTCAAGTGGTCAGTCTGACGTGAAACCACCAGTATTTAATTCCAAATGAAGCTTGGTACTCCTGTATCGACCCGCTGAAGGGAAGAAAGTTTGGGTCGACTTTGCCTAGCATGGGGTTTGAACCAGGACCTGCGGCGTGAAAGCTAGATGCATGACCCTTCAGACACTGTGTGGTGAAATTTTAACATAAGTATAAATTATTATAACAAAAGGATAAGACCTCGGAAAATGTCGCACAAAAGTTATCCAATGTCTATACGAAATAATCTATTTTTTAAATGACATTCTGCTATGGCGTTCAATAAAATGACATTTAAATACCAAGAAATGTTTGTCAAAATTTCTATTCAGACAAGGATAAAAGTCTTCAAAGGAAAACACACGATCATAAATAATGCCTAAAATAAAGTTCCTTCAGGAATGTTTCTCCCGACGGGCGACAGATGGCGTCGTTTGTCAGGACAAAGATGACTTCAAATGATAGCAGGGGCTGACGGTCAGAGGCTAACGAGGTGATTTGTCCAGCGTTCTTCTACTCTCGGGACCTTATCAGAACTCTCTCAGACCGAAAAAATGTTTTGAGCGTGACGTCATGAAGGATATTATTGTCACGTGACGGAAGTTAAGCATAGATGGTTTCCTCCAACTCTTCCAAAGAAGTGTTTACTGACATTTTTTCACCACAAGCTGATAAATATAACGAAAGAAGAAGAAAAAAAAAAAACGATTGGGTTTATTTTTTTTCTTTGTTCCTGTCTTCAACGGAATTTTTTAAAAAAGAATATGGATTGTGAGATTGTATTTTTAATAAGTTGATTAAATGTATAAAAAGTAATCTTTTTTGTTTTTGGTTGTATTTTTCTTGAATATGCTCAAATTTGCTGATAATATGCTGTCACTTGCCAATTAAATATATTGCATTTTATTTTTAATCTTCAAGTGTTAATAGTTTTTAGTTACACGTGAAAAAAATGTTTACCTCTTTATGGAACATGTATTTGTTGAAGAATGCTTGTTTCGTGGTTTTGCTTAATTCTGATTATTCAATTCATATGTCAAGTATTTAAAATGCGATGCTTTCATAAATAATGTAGCATGTTTGCTATTTGAAATAAAATGTAAATCTCTTCTAAGCAAATAAATTTTCTTACCAAGATTAATAACAGTCCTTTGTAAGTAGTTTCAAGTCAAAATGAGTATACTTCAGCATAAAATACTCAAAATAGCTTTACATTTTGCAAAATTTCTACTTTTTTCAAATTATATCAATAACTTCGAAAATTTTTGATACTTCTATGAAGATAAAATGCTTTCCATATTATCATATTAGTAATTGTGCGTATGTAAGTAATTAGAAGCAATATGCAATTGTAATAAGTAATTATACATTGTTATATAAGTATAATTAAATATTCAAAGTATTTTATTAAGTTTTAATAAGCTCCGTATTTTTTTTTTACCCATGGAATTAGAATAGTGTGAATTTCTTTATGCCAATTCTCACCGCATCGATAATTGGGAGAATATTTAAATAAGTGCACTGCTAATTTAAACCAGAATGTAGAAAAGTAACTTTTGCTTCCAAAATAGCATTTAATTATTTGTTTCTTCAAAAAATTTTATCATTATTCTCTTAAAAATAACTTGCCACATACTGTCAGGTTTATTATACAAAACCTTCTAATAACTCTACTTCATATTACATATTAATATTGAACATATAGAAATAATATTCGGTAACTGGACTAAATAAAGTTCTTTAAATTTTTGCTTTTTATCTCTACACACTACCACATATTCTGTTCACAGTATTTTTTGACTAAATTAGGTACTATTAATTTATTTATTCATCATTTTATGTTGTGAACCTTCACACTAAATCATTACGGAATAAGAAATATATATTTTGGCATTTAATTAATTCAATAAATTCTGGTTTTTTTTGTAGAAATTAACATTAGCTTAGAATGTAGAGTTATTATTTTAAAAAGTTGAATGTGTTATATTTTTCTTATTTAGAAGAACTTCTCTCTCTTTCTTTCTTTTAAAAGATATCAGTACTTATTTAAATTATCGTTGAAAATATGTAGAAATATAAAGTCGCTGCCGGCTATCCTTCAAATTTCCCCTCCCCCCAAACAAAAACTAACTCGGGGTAGTTTTTGTACAGTGTTAATTGAAATTTAACTACCGGCTCTTTATAATTAAAATGCGATATGCAGATTAATTTTGATATATTTTATTTTACAAATGCCAGGCCATTGACCATCAGGTCATTAGGCAACGGGCTCTCCAATACCTTTTTACAATGCAGTTAAGATCATTCAGTGCAGAGCACTCGTCCAAATGAGCGGCAGTCATGTCTTGTCCATTGTCACACAAAACGCAGATAGGTGAAGTCACTAAATTAAAACGAAACATATGAGCACAAAGGCAGTCATGTCTTATCCATTGTCACACAAAACGCAGATAGGTGAAGTCACTAAATTAAAACGAAACAGATTAGCACAAAGGCAGTCATGTCTGGTTAAAAGTCTAAATTTAGCCACAGCAGCAGCACGAGGAGAACTTGGAATACCGTGGGATTTCTTACATAGTGTACTCCAAGGCTTATCACGAGCAACACTAGAAGCTGTAAGGCGAAATGATTCCCTAAAAATCCTTTTAATTTCCAGTTTGGCAGAATGAAGTGTCAGGTCTCTTTGAAAGTTCTGAAGGATACCCGTTCCCTTTTTTGCCAAAAAGTCTGCCCTCTCATTTCCCCAAAGACCACAGTGGGATGGTACCCATTGAAAGACGATATTTCCTTTTATCTTTCCCAGGAGTTCTCTACAGCTCTGCACACGTAAACAATTATTCTCATTATAGTTGGACAAAGCCTGAAGGGCAGAAGTAGAATCTGAAAGAATTACAGCTCTTTCAATGGGGGGGAGACGAACAGCAAGTTGCTGAAGGGCATGTAAATAGAAGGAGAAGAGGTGACTAAAAACACCAATGCCAGCGCCTTGGGCAAAGTCCAAGAGTGAGCCATCTGTGTAAATGTGAAGCCATTCCTCCGGTGGGAAGCGGGTATTGATAGTTTCCAAAGCTATAGCGTGAAGAGCAGTTGGACTTAGATCACGTTTTCTCGCATTCAGAACAAGGTCCAATCTGATGTCGAGTATTGCGTAGTCGAGTGGGTTAGCAAAAGACAGTAATTCAAAGGGCACATCATTAAGGACTTTATATTGAATGTTCTCACGAACACATTGAATAAAGCCCTTTTGACTCTTAAGATTACGTCCTCCATTGGAATCATAGTCCCGCCAGAATGAATTATTTGGGAGTCTAATAAGTCTATTGAAGAGAATAGCAGCATTCTTCTCAATTATATTAGTGAATGGCTGAAGGTCGCAAAGTAACTGCATGGCAAGTACTAAAGTAGATTTAACTCCGCCAGTGATCATGCGAAGGGCTTGGTTATGGAAAGCGTCAAGAAGTTTTCTGACGTTCTCTGAAGCAGAGATTAGCACCTCATTGCAATAATTTAGAACTGATTGAATATATGTTTTGTAAGTTGTATTTAAGGTATACCTATTGCATCCCCATTTAACTCCGGTCAATCTTTTAAGAATGGAGAGCCGCTTTCTTGCCTTAGAAACAACAAGCTCAGCATGTTTAGTCCATTTCAATTTGTTATCAAGAGCGCAACCCAAATAATTTGAAACATCACTCTGTTGAACAGGCATACCGTTATAAACCAATTGGAGACTGAAGGGTTGTCTATTTAAAGTGAAGAACTGACAAGTAGTCTTCTTTTAGGTTTACAGTCATATTACACTCTGTCGCAAAAAAATATATGCACCCAGAAGAAATTGAGCTACATTCACGAAATTTGGTATGCATGTAGTGTATATGAAAATAAACAAATGATTAAAAACTCAGAACAAAATATCATTTTATTAAGCGGTTACAGCTTGCAAAAGGTTAAAAATCAGTAAGTAGTAAAGCCACCTCTGGCAGCTATACAAGCCGAAATTCGGCGTGGCATCGATTCAATTAGATCACTTATGACACCCTGTGGAAGATCCTGCCATAGTCTTTGCATCTGCGCAGTTAATTCTCCTGTATCTCGGGACGGCTGCAGTTGCCTTCCCAGCGCGTTCCAGACATGCTCTATTGGCGAAAGATCTGGTGACCTGGCAGGCCATGGTAGGACGTCATATCCTTGAAGACATTGTTGGGAGAGTCGCGCAGTATGTGGACGAGCATTATCCTGTTGATAAATGGCACCTGGGCGACTTGATAGCATGGGTAGCCCAATCGGCGTTAAAATATCGTCCACGTATCTGCGAGCTGTCAAAGTGCCTTGAGGACCACTAAAGATGATCGTGTGTCCCAAGAAATTGCTCCCCACACTGTCACACCTTGTGAAATTGATGTATGCCGCTCGACAATAAATGCCGGATCGGACCGCTGGCCGGTGCGCCTCCAGACACGTGTGCGGTGGTCATCAGCACTGAGACTGAATCGGGATTCATCACTGAAGATGACACGTCTCCAGTCTGTCACACTCCAAGTTGCCCGAGGTCGGCAAAAATCCAGTCGACACTGCCTATAATGTGGGGTCAGTGGTAAGCGTCTTAGCGGACGTCGACTCCTCAAGCCAACTTCGGTCAGTCGTCTCCTTATGGTTTCTCTTGATGGCACTGGATGTCTGGAAGGAGGTAAGTGGCGTTGAATCGATGCTAGCGACGTTGTTGGTGCCGAAGTGGCCATCTTCTGATTGCACGATCCTCGCGATCATTTGTGTTCCTGGGACGTCCTGACCCTCCGCGACGGTACACTCTACCTTCTGTGATCCACTGTTGCCAACACCGAGCAACTACCATATCGTTTCGAGCGAGGTGGCGGCCGATACGTCTATTCGACCAACCTGCTTCTCTGCCATTATACGGCTCTATCAAAGTCCATCAGCTGCTCGTACTGCCGCCGGTTACGTCTTAGAGGCATCCTAAGTCTCAATATCGTCTATCAAAGTCATCAGATTCGTTTGGATAGCCGTATGGCGCTCGTACTCATGCTTTTAAACTCTCCCAGTTGCGCAACTAATATGCGCATAGCACACATAGCCTTGTCTCATTGGCTTCGAAATTTTAATCATTTGCATATCTCTTACCAGACTACATTCTTGCCGAGTTTCGTGATTGTAGCTTGATTTCTTCTGGGTGCATATATTTTTTTGCGACAGAGTGTATTTTCAATACACCAAAGGTGTAATTTTTCAAGGGTCAGATTTAGGATGGTATTTAGTTTGGACTGATCCCTCTTTGGTGTGCTGCACCAGATGGCAAGGTCATCCGCAAATAGAGCCGTATTGGTCAGTCCATCAGATGCCAAGAGATCAGGGAGATCATTAATAAAGATGTTAAATAAGATAGGACTAATCACAGTGCCTTAGGGCAGGCCAGTTTCACTTTGTTTAAAACTGGAAATAGCATTTCCAAAACGAACGGCCGAGAAACGCTGAGAAATGAAGTTCCTTATCCACATAAGCATATTATTGCGCACACCCAGGATCTGCAATTTTTGAATACATTTAAGCCGCCAAACTTTATCAAAGGCTGCTTCAAAATCCACAAATAGGGCAAGAGCAGATTATCTCTGATCAAGGGCGTCCTTGATGGACTGGCCAAGAAAAACAACTTGTTGGTTTGTGGACTGACATTTTCTAAAGCCAGTCTGAGAAGAGGTCAGGAGATTATTAGTTTCGAGGTACCAGTCGAGTCGAGAAGTGATCATTCTTTTCATGACCTTAGATAAGATACTTGTTAGTGAGATGGGGCGATAACTGTTTAAATCATCCAGAGGTTTGTTCTTTTTAGGAATAGGAACAACTATTGCCTTCTTCCAGATTGCAGGCACACCATACTTCCAGCTATGGTTATACAGTGTCAAAAGCACAGAAAGTGCATTACAGCCAAGGTGTTAATTTTATAATAATTAATTAATTTTGATATATAAAGTCAGAGACCCTTCTTTCTTGAGTTAGACTACTAATTCAAACATTTTTTAGATGATTATATGCGTTTTAAACTTTTTTTTGTGTGTTTTATGTTATGTCGACTACAAATATCCGGTCAAGTTCAAATCACAATCTTTAATGTACAGAACTCTCAGAATTGGATAGTCAGGCTTAAAGGAGAGACCGCTTCACATATTTTTTTCATGGAGTATGTTGTTATAAAAGACAAACCGAATAGTGTACATTATTTCATGTAAATTTAGGTGTATATCTCAAACTGATGAAATCCAGCCATTTATTGAACATTTACATTTTTTTTCAAGAATTATTCCCAATCATTTACAAATAAATGAGTATTAGTTGATTTTCCTAACTAAGACTTGCAACTACGAGTATGTCTTCAATCAAATCTCAACTCTCACAAAATAGTTTGAAATTTACGAAACCCTTAAAGTATTTGAGCATCTCAGAAAAAGGTATTCATCTACTTCAATAGTCTGTATATTTAAAACTCATTTTAGAGATAGAGAAAATCAATTGTAGATTTTCAAATTCACCTAAGAAATTTGAGGAGGATTTCAGAATATGGAGAAAAATTTGAAAAAAACAACAGGTATATAAAAATGGATTTTTTGTATATACATAATATTTAAAACTACAGATTTCTTAAAAAATGAATTTTTTTCTACTTAAGGGAGAATTTATTGCTTTTGCCAATTAATTTAGAAAATTTTAAAAAAGAGAAAAAAATCATTATAACTATATAATCATATATAATTCCTACAATGTTACAATTTAAATATATTTACAGTGCTAACTTAAATGAAAGTTCTTAAATGTTGCATTGCAGATCACACACACACACACACACACACACACACACACACACACACACACACACACACACACACACACACACACACACACACACACACACACACACACACACACACACACACACACACACACACACACACACACACACACACACACACACACACACACACACACACACACATATATATATATATATATATATATATATATAAAATAAATATGTATTATTTATCAAAAACAAGAAATAATAGATAAAGAACATAACAAGAAATAACGTAATAAAAATATGAAAGCTGAACATGAAGAACAAAATTATAGAGAAATAAAAGAACTACAAAAAAGAAGAACCTAGCAAGTCAGAAAGCAATTTCGGACTTAGGACCGAATAAGTGGGGTTAAACTAGTTTGAAGGCGCCAACCTTCCCCCTTTTCAACTCGGTAGGAAAACCAAATAAAATAAACAAAACTTCAGAGAAAATATAACTCAGAGAGCATGATAAAACCAATGACTACTATTATGTAACAAACTCTCCCAAACTCTTAATGCAGAAAAATCACAAAATCACAAAATAATTATGTAAGAAAAGTAGAAAAATACTAGAACAATTACATAAGAAAAGTATCTTTCAAAAAATAATTTAACAAAATTTCTTTACTCACAAAGCTTTTACGAAGAGAACCATCATCTTGCCATTATTGAATGTCAATTATTCACCAAGTTAAAAAATTCGAAAAAACATAAACACATCTTTTGAGCTGACTTTTAAACCAGCCAGCAAAGACAAGTATAAAATGACGACAATCAAATATGGTAAAATTTGAATTGGTTGATTGTCAAAAATGTAAATTTGCTAGGCTCTAATTTGGTTGGTTGTCAACAATGTGTAAGATGTTTAAGATGTGTGTTAAAAAAATGTAAACTGTGATATGAGTGTTATGATATAATCTTCACAGCAAGATCACTAACATGCTGACTTTGAAAACCTATTGTGTGGTGGATTTGGAATTCGAAGTAGCAAGACGGTTAATGTATTTGTGATGAATATAAGATCTCAAGAAATTAAAAGGGTATTCATGATCTAAACAACATTGAAAAATTTGTTTATATATATATATACATATTTTATATATATATATATATTTTTATATATATATTTTATATATATATATATTATATATATATATATATATATATATATATATATATATACAGTGACTGATTTAAACAGAGTCGTAATATATTGTTTATTAAATAAACTTTAATACATATACGCAAACAGTATCGAAAATCTCTTAGGAAATTTAAATAATTGATTATTAAAGTAATTTTAGTCAACATATTGTGGGCTACAAAGTACATATTTCTTGTCACACAGACCCAATTCGTTAATTTAGATATATCAAATATTCCTAATGAAGGTAACATAGATACGTTAATTGCCCACATTCCGCAAAGTAATTGTTTCTTAAATTATGGAAATTGACTTGAAATGGAGCTTTACCAAATTTGTAATTACTCCAACTCCATTGATACTAAGTTTTGGTAACACTCGTACAATTAATTAAGTAGATTTAAGGAGTTTATTTATTCAAGTTTTTTTTGCTTCTAATGAATGGACTAATTATTATATTTTACTTTTAAATGTAATTGTGTTTATATAAACCGTTGAATGTTAAATCAAATTTGAGAGTCCAAATTTGAGGAAATGTATATGAAGAAATTCAGATAAAGCTTTGGTGCAATACCTGAATAAAAAATGAAATTGAGAGTTCCGGTATATCTACCTGTTTATTCTTAAAATAGTACACTAATTAAAACAAACCAAGTTCACATTTTTCTTATGACTGAAATTAATACTTACTTGAGTTTTTATTACTTTTTCTTTTTCCTATATCCTTTTCTTAATATTTTATTTGCATAACATGTTAATCATATATGAACATACCTTTCTAAGGTAAAATTAATCATGAAGCAGTAACATCCAAGCTTCAATAATGTTCTTCTTTAAACTGAACGATATTGTCCTGAAATAGCTCAATAATTATAAATTGTATTGATACTCCAATAGTAGGGCATTCAATATATAATCAAATTGTTGCACATTCTGTAGAATCTTAAATTTATATTGTAAATGAAATTAGTAACATAATTATAAATAGTTGTATTTAAAATTGTATTTATATAGTGGAATTGTTAATTCATAATAATTAAAATCTCATTGAAATAATTTTAATATATGCATGTTTAAGCTATTACATCACATGCATTTTTTCATAGTTTGCATTTAATTATTTTTATAGAATTGCACGATGACTTGTAAGATTTTTTTCATTTAATATCGTAAGTAAAATATAATATTTGCTTTAGTTTATACGTTTAGTAATGATATATACTCAGTTCTCACATGCGTCTCCCTGTATTTCAATTATTGGGATAAATTTATTTTCATATTTTCATTTTTCTTTTCATCAAATTCATATTTTGTGTTAATACATTACATTTATTTGTTCTAAAAACACTTGTAGTAATTATATAGTTTTAATGTGATTGTAACCAATTTTAGTCAATTAATTGAGTGTAAAACTTATGTCTTGCTTTCTTCGAAATATCGAAGTACTTCAAACGCACCTATCAATCTGAAAGGAAAACAATATTTTGGAAAACAGAGTTATTTTTGTCAAAGCGTATAAAACAAAAGTTTACTGTTTTATTTCTCCTAGGTCTAAAATTCATGCTTTCCAGACTGCAAAACACTTAAACGATAAGCAAAAATGAACTATAAAGTTTTAGGAGGCTTTTGAAGAACAATGTTTATATCGAGTTCAAAAGTCGTATTAAGTTCATAAAAATCTATCAGAAAAACTCAGAATACTTTCAAACTTAGACCCTTTCTTACTTAATTGCCAATTCTGGGCATGGAACATAAATATTTTACTATTCTTTAAGAGTATCTTATTTCGTAGAGTCTACAAGATACGAAATTCTAAAACAGTAAATTGCGCTTTTATCACTGAACTACAATAAATTTTCTAAGAATATACTGTATAAAAAGCATTATTTGTTATAAAATTTTAGACATTTTTAGACTCCAACGAATACGATACCATATAAGAAACTTTATAAATAGAATATAAATTGCGATGTAAAATTCTGAACTATGGAACAAGAATTTATTTTTACTATATAATTGGCCATTTGGAATAACGTTCTACTTATTTAAATTAATGTATAAGATTCAGGAAATTTAAGGCATCCGGCTACGTACGGAGCAGTGATTTTTCAAAAACACACAAACAAACAAACAAATATATATAACCCCACTTTCATATAATTTATATATTAGCTGTGTCCTAAGTCAGCAATGTTTATAATACTGCATTATCCATTTTATAATTTTTAATCTAGTGTCCTTCATTGTATGTTCTCTTTACTGTCTCAGTGATTTTTCGAATGTGATTGGTGAATGTTTATCTCTTTCTTGTCTGTAGAGAATTAGACTATATTTATATATATATATATATATATATATATATATATATATATATATATATATATATATATATATATATATATATATATATATATATAAATAAATATATATATATATATACATATATATACATACATATATATATACATACATATATATATACATACATATATATATACATACATATATATATACATACATATATATATACACTGCTGGACAATTGCTAAGGACGGATCACAAATTGCTATGTAGAATAACATTAAGCGAGACTTGAGGCCTAGTAGAATAAAATATAGTTGCCACACTGTTAAGACATTAGAATAAAGAATATTTATTGTTCTGGAAAGTACAAAAGCTGTGAAACATCTGAAAGAAAAAAAAAATGTTCATTTGATCTGCGTACGGAGAAATGGAACAATGCATCTAAAAGTCAGGAAACTTAAAGAAATGTATCAGTACGGTATATGCCCACCGTGGAGTATGATGCAACATTCCACACGTCGTACCATACTTTCCACAACATTATCCAGCAGCTGTTGAGGCAATTTATCCCATTCCTCTGTGAGTGCACGGATGAGGGTGTTCTTGTTTGTCGGAGGATAGTTTCGACCAGCAACTTGCCTCCCCAAACCATCCCACACATTTTCAATTGGGTTTAGATCTGGAGAACGCGCTGGCCATACGAGACGTTGAATACCCTCTCTGTCTAGACAGTCCTGAACAGCGAGTGTTCAATGACATGTTGGGTTGTCGTCCATAAAAAACAAATTTATCACCGACAACACCACGGAAAAGACGAACATGAGGAAGTAGAACTTCATCAATGTATCGTTGGCCCGTCATAGTCCCATTCGCAACCACATGTAGGCGCGTACGGCCATTGATCATGATGCCGGCCCACACCATGATACTGCATGTCGGATATCGGTCCTTTTGCTGGATATTTTCTGGACGATAAGCAGTACCACTCTCGCGACAGATCAGTTGGCGTCTACAATCCGATGACAGACTGAACCTACTCTCATCTGAGAATAGTACGCTTGCCTAGTCCTGTTCAGTCCAATTGTGATGTCACGACACCATTGTAAACGGGCAGTACGGTGTTGTCTGGTCAATGGGACACACACAACAGGTCTGCGTGCGTATAGTCCTCCTCCCCTCAAACGTCTGGCAACAGTTTTTCGGGAGATCTGCTTTCCTGAAGCAGCAAAAAACTGATTTGCCACCTACTGAGCTGTGGTGCGACTGTTCCTTTTTTCTGATAGGATGATATATCTGTCTTCTGCAGGCGTCGTACTTCTAACACGACCTCCCCCGTGCCGTCTACTACCCATTCCATTAGTTTTAAATGACTTCTACAGCCGTGAAACAACGCTGTGTGCGATGTCGAACTCCCTGGCAACATCTGTTATTTTTCGCCCTTCTTCGATCTTTCCAATAATTCGGCCACGCATAAAATCATCTATGTGATGTCGGGAAGACATGCCAAAAATTTTAATTTCGTCTATTAAGTCTTTCGTGTAAAACTTTGACTTGAAACAACAACTGTCCACACGCGTCAAAACCTTTAAAGCTCTTATGAACGCTATCACGTGATGAACAGACGTGTAAAAAAATTGCACACTCATACTTTTTCTTACTAATGTCCTGCACTTATTCTAATTTTCCACATTTTGCTTCCTTTCATTTTGTGGTTGCTATGGATGATAGTGTTATCCGTCCTTAGCAAATTTCCAGCAGTGTATAATCCAATATTAGATAATTTTTTAAAATATATAATCATATACATATACATACACACATATATAAATTTATACATATATATACATATACACAAATACATAAACAAAAATATAAAAATAGACATTTAGTTATATAACTAAGTTATCTAAAAGTACGAAGGAGGCACATAGTATAAAGACAAATTCCTGGCCTTAGGAACCAGGATTGCATGTTTAAACAAGTTTTGCGGCGCCAACCTTCACCTGTAATTTGTCATACTATGTACCAAGAGGAAAGGAAAGTGTTATATATGTAGAATTTAAATATTAAAGAATCATTAAACTAAATAACATATGGACATAAACATAACCTTCTAAATCGGAGTTAAAACGATGGCCAAGAGTGCAGTAACGTGTTCCCGCCAAATAAGGAGAGGAGAACCACATAAAGTTAATTGCGATACGATATACGATAATAAGATATATATATATATATATATATATATATATATATATATATATATATATATATATATATATATATATATATATATATATATATATATATATATATACTTTTAAAAAATCATAAAAATAAAAATCATATAAAATTAGCGTAAAATATAAAAGAAACTCAAAAAAATATATGTTAATTTTTTTTAAAAATAAGCATGTGGCGCCATCTATTTAATAATTGTAGGATAAATTAGATATTGTCTAAATTTAAAAAAAACATTACAAAACATAATAACAGTAAATAATTACAGTAATACAAATTGTATCATAAAAAAACCATTATAAATATAATTACAAAGAAAGTTAGCAGGGTATCCATGTTCAATACAGTGATTAAAATTTTTTTTAAGATTTAAAAAAATATTAGCTTTATCGCTAACTAATACATTATTGCGATAAATATAGTTAAAAATAATATTTCTATATATAGATATTGATAAATTAGAATTCCAGAAAGGCACTTTGATGATATTAAAATTAAAGGCATCTCTTTTATCATAAATATTACTATGTAGTTTCAAATCCTTAATATACAGTGATACATCTAGGTAATCTGTTTTGATTGGATAATTATTAATTTTAACTAAGTTTAAGTAGGACGGATAAAAATTAATAATAGGATTTAAATTATCATTTTTACCAAAGTAATTTAATCATCAATATATCTAAAAATGTAGTAGTCATTATTAATAACACAATTATATTCATAAAAATGTAAATAAAGATTAGCCAAACTATTACTAGCTGGGCCCCCTTGTGAGAGTCATTTCTCTTGTTTATATAAAGAACCATTACAATTGATGTAATTTTCTTTTAAGACAAAATCTATGAGAGTTTTAAATTTGTTAAAATTAATATTAAGTTTATACATACTGTGGTTTTCTAAAATTAATTTAATAATAGCATGTAAATCAATGGAATTGAAAATACCTTCAAAGTCATAACTATGAACTGAATAAATATTTCTATTATTAAAAAAATCTATAATCTCTTTTCTATATATATATATATATATTTAATGTCGTTAAGGTTAGAGGACACGTATATAAATGTTTTCTAAGAACACTAATACACTATATATACAAACTATTTCAATGCAGTATTTTGGCAAAAATTGAACACAGCTGCGAAACATTATTACTTTGAGGAAATATGCTTCTCTAATAACAGTATTTTAAATATGTATAGGTAATATTTCACCATAGAGCCTAGATTAGAATTTTTGAAAAAATTCAGTTTATTTTTAGAGTTACTACCTTTTAAAAAAATCGATGTTTTTTTTCGCTATTATTTTTCCACTCTAATGTGTTACAATATGAATAAGTCCGCTTATTTGTTATCTATTTCAAAAACTCTAGTTCAAGCTCAGTACAGGTCTAAACTATATAAAAGAGAAAATATTATTTTGACAGGCGCATTTTTCATAAAAGTCGAATGCTTTGAAAGTTGTTAATTCTTAGCCAAAAAAATTGCTTTTAAATAATGTTTATTGTAATAATATTCTTAAAACAATTCTGTACGTATATTATATGATCAAAGAGACATTAAATATTAAGATATATTTTGTTTACTCTGCTTTACAAAATCACGATTCCGAACGTAGTCGGATAACTTAAATAAAAAAAAAAATCAGTTTCACCATTCGGATCTTCTTCTATAGAGAATTGGGTTTTTTTCACTTCTTCAAATGCACGCTTTTTGTGAAAAGTTAAGTAAATATCAGTTAGTAAAGTAATTAGTAACATATAAAAAAAAAACATTTTTCTTAAGAATGCTAAGATATGTTTGTATATTATGCAAATTGTTTTGTGTAGAAATTTTGGTTAGAAGACAATGATTTTCCATTATTCGTTCATCATCCAAATTATCTTACTCATCTTTACTCTTTGAATTATAGTAGAAAATTGTCACTATACAATCAATTTCATCATCATAAAGATCAGAACAATCACTTCCGGATTCTCTTGACATCGTACTTGCCTTCAGTTTTCTAAAGCCTGAAACTGACTCCATATTATACTTAAAAATGAAGTTCTAATTATCATGAAATATTGTGTGTTTGAATCTTTATCATTATGTCTAGCTCTGCCATCTATTAGTAAAATAAACTGTTTAATAATTTGCTAAAAACTAGCCAAAATCCAGATGGTTGAGAGCGGCACGTCTATAACATTAAATAATAGATTGAGATTAACGCGCTCAACACGTTTGTAACAGCCTGATGGTTTAGTAAGTCGTACATTTAAAATTAAAACTAAACTATTATAAAGACATCAAGATTGCTGAATGAATATTTAGACAGTCAAACATTTTAAAATGTAGAGCATGCTGCATAACTTTTCCTTTGATTTTTTTTTCATTTGAAAGTAATTGTTATAAATCTGCAGATTTATCGAAGAATCTTGGGTAGATTGTTTGGTGGAAATGCTGATTAGATTATATTTTAAGGATATTTAAGTTAATCGCTCGTGATGTTTTACCTGACGCAGTCTCTGAATTTGATCAAAAATGTATGATATTTCACTCAAAGGAAACGTTACTGAGTCCTTCCATACCTTTCTTACTCATATGAACGAGAGTTCATTGAGTAAACACTCAACGTTTGTTTCTTCAAATACAGTGTATTTGCTCTACCGATTTCACTCGAAGTATTCATTTGCTTCGAGGCAAATCCACCTTTGTTTCAATTATGACAATGTTGAACTCACTTTTCTCCTAGTTTATTTGATTACAATACTGTTTGTTTTTCTATTAATATCATAGCCTGAAACTATCATCTTTAATTATAGAAAATAAAGTGAATACTTAAACAAATGTAGAGACAAAAAGAAATTTAACGAAAATGAGAAACTGGAAACAGGGATTCGAAATAGATTAAATAGTGTTATTACGCATTTTAAAAGCATGAATGCAAATTTAGACAAGGTGTGCCATTAAAAAGGTGACATTTTAACTGGGAAATTATTAAAGTATATCAAAATACCATCGCTTTGAAAATTCTATCAAATTTCTCATTAATACATAACCAATGTGTATAATTATTTATCATTTTTAGTTTCAACTATATTCAGTCAAAACCTTATTTTAGTATATTAATGATATTTTCAATGTATTGGTACAGTTGAATTACAACAATAAAACTAATTAACTATTACAAGCAAATTCTAATGCTGTAAGTGTCCTTATATTGTGTTCTATCATTATAAATGTTCTTAAGTCATTATATTATAATTAGCAATGTTGTCAGAGTTGTAGTGTGTTTATATTTTGGAAATTCACTCATTTCTCTTTATCCATTATTTCTATGCAAGAGATGAAAATAATACTACATTAAATATGAACTTACTTCAAAAGTGTAATTGTCCCATTATAATATTAATGGCAACAAGCCAATTGACTAAAACTATGACAATGCTCGTTAATTTGCATTATTGTTTAGCAGTTCTGACTAAGAATGATGCAAGTATGAAGTAATTTTCAATGTTTTTGCAATTTGCAATATCTTTGCATTTTTCACTAACCTTTAAATTAGATCTTACAGATGTCTGAGATAATGAGTATTTAGAATGTTAACTGTACATTCCAAAGTGTTAAGCTGATGAAGTATTTATTATTTTCAAACTAATCTATATAATAAAAGTTATATGCGACTTCATAAATTCTGGTTTAAGTTTTCTAGGTGTTGAATATTGTCAAAAAAATACGTGGCATATAATTAATGCCCTTTATGCTGTTTATAAAGCGGATTATTTTTAAAAGAAAAAAATATAAAATTGTATGATAAATATTTGTTTTGAAACTTAATGCCGGACTCAAAAAATGAATAATTATTTTCAACTGTAAAAATAAGAATATAGTTTTATCTCAATTTTGTGAAACCTTTATTCACCATAATGAAAGATATTTATTGTAAACTCTTTTGAATCTAATAAAGGAGCTCATTTTTATTTTGTGGTTAAAACTGGTATTAACTTTTTATATAATCGTAAATAGGTATTCAATGGAGAAATAGTTAAACAACATGATAAAAGATAAATCATAATCAAAATGAAAGTAAAAGTTCAGCCAATATTTAAGAAAGTGTTTTTAAATAAACTAAGTGGGATAAGAATATAAATAAAAAAAAATCTTAGTAAATATTGTAAGCTCGAAATTGTATAAAGTAAAAGAAATTATTTTGTATAATCAAAAGAGAGAGCCTTTTATATCTAAGACGAAGCAATGTATTTTAAGAAAAGACCACTGAATTAAATAAAAAGTGCTAAGTAAATATTTACAGACGATAACGTCAAAAACTACCAGCTTCAAATTATTTCTAGGTCTTCAGATTCTGCAGCAGAATGAAATAAAAGTTTTCCTTTTATTTAATGAAAAATCAACTAATACTCGTAAAAGATTCATCTAATAATAGAAACGATCAAATATAATACTGAAAATGCATAACTGTATTTTAATTTAAGATGTTAAGCATTTATTTTCTTTTAGAAATGTAAGTTGTATAATTTTAGAGTAGTGTGTTATGTAGTAGTCCGTGTAAATATTTTTAATAAGAAAATAATTTTTGTTTGTAACCAAAAGCATTAAAGAAAAAAATTAAATCAAAAATTTTAAAAAAAATAACATAACATTCAAATTTTATATCAGATTAATTTTAATCATATACATTATTTGATATATCCAAAACAAGCTATTTGTTCCAAGAAATTTTAAAATGTTAACTAAGTGTTCATTAATGGTTTTTCAGGGATTTGTATTTTAAAGTTTTTTAACTGTACTTTCATTTTCTATCATTTATATTGGTTGTTTTATTTTATTTATATTGCGTATGTATGATTAGTAACTTTTTTTTATACTTTTCGAGCATTTTTGATCAGATATGGGCGAAATGGCGTACTCTTTCCTTTAGGAATTGTATTTCTTCTTAAGAACGAACGTGGTCAATCATAGTCACACTTGGAATACTTTTATAAACATGGGAAAATATGGTCTAGAAGCTCTTGGAAGAAAATTTCGAATATTCATTGTGCAACGTTCTGTCTCAAAAACAATGACAATATTTAGTTTCCCAGAATCCATTCTGTTGTAAAAACAGTTCCGTACAACGAATCTACCAATACTAGTAACCTCAAAAAGTGTATTCTACATTCAGAAACTGACTTTGAATTGTTTGTGCAAGAGCCTGAACAATTAACGCCCTCTGATGTTGATGACAAGTTTCCAGTATGTTTGTTTATCAACAACCTCCCTCTATTACTCAATCAGAATTGAATGAACTCGTCCAGTATTTGGAGTAGCTTAAGAAGTAACATCAACTTTTTAGATCTCGGATTTAGTAGTAGAACCTCTTAGAAAATGGCTTAAAAAATCTCTCTTTACATAAGGATACAGTGGACTTAAAAATTGATTTTTTCGAAAAATAAGTCGTAGTGTTCTGTCCTAATTCTAATGAATTTATAATAGAACTGAAGCTCCAACGCAACACAAGGAAAAACTACTTGTAAATTCATGAAAAACAAAATTTAAAGTGTTCCTGTTGGTCAGTGTGGCTTATTTACCATGTCTCAGTTGGAAGTACTGCAAATATGAAACAAAAACACCAGTTAAATCCTTTATAAAACCTGTTATTGTGTTTATAATTGGAAAATTTGAGCTCTCATAAAATATGTTGCTCTACGGAGCGGGTTTGAAACTGGCTGTGGTAGCCTATAAGTCAAGGTCACAGATTTATGTTTGAGCCTAATGCTGCTGAAGACTCGACGTGTTAAGGAGATGGCTCTGTGTTAAATCTGTCGACGCTCAAAGTCCTCCTGTTGTCGGTGTTTGGAATTTAGAAGTGGGGGTACCAGCACAGGTGAATTCAACTTTTTGAAAACTCCTCTTCTTATTGAGTTAAAATTTGGAAATATTTTTTTTTTAGACCCACAGATTAGGTAAGCTTTTAACGAATTGACACTTATGAAACACTGGAATTGCAAAGTAAAATGAGCGTCGTGTTCATTCCAAAAGCTACTTTTGAACTTCTGGAATAACGAAAAAGGTGGTACATCGGAGAACTGTCAGCATGCAAGTTCCTGTAATGCTACACGAGGCAATAAGATTTCAAACAGTAATATAAATATGGGAAGGGGGCATTCTCAAAAAACGGCATGCGATGAGGCAAAATGGGGGCATATTTGAACTAAGGCCAATTTAAATAGGAATGAGCAATAATGGTATCAGGGCATTGGGATTTCCCCCCAGAGTAGCGTTATTTCTAACTGATTTTCAGAGTCCCTCCTCCAAAAATATCTTTAAATAATGTGTTTTGCTGAAACTGCCTAAAATATCAGTAAAGTTGTTATTTTACGGCACATTTATGCTACGTTGTTAAGCAAATTAAGCGTTGTTAATTTCTTACGGTTTTTTTTTAAACTGATGCATTTAAGCTAAAATTACACTTACCGTTGGCAGTGTCCTAACACATTCTGATTATATGACTATATATTAATGGTTTCGAGTATTATTTGTTAGTAATTAAGTGAAATGTATCTCAGGGTACAAGGTCATTTATACTGGGAACATTAGGCCTTGGATTTCATGGGATATTTCGCCACTACATTAAGATTAAATGTAAAATTTTACAGAAAGCATATAGAATTTGAATATATTTTTTTATAGTTCTTTCTGTTTTTATTTATTTGTTATTGAACATTTAACAGGAAATTTTCTTTATTTAAAGCCAACTCATCCTTAACGTTTTCTGAAAGCTTGGTGAGAACTTAATAATTTTAATTATAAGAACTGAAACCTTTAAAATATTTTTCTGAAGCCTCTTTAGAAGATATATCAGTTTTTAATTAATTTTCTGTATAAAAAAATGAAGGGTCTTTTCAACAAGTATTCTAAGGACACCCGGATGTTTCATTTAATTCTTCTTTTTAAGCTCTTTTTGTTGTAGGATATCTTCCGGTTGCTTTGAAATAAGTTTTTTCAGCGGAACTAAATAATCAGTAAATATTTAGTAACGACAACGAGAGTCTTATAATTAAAATATCTCACAAGTGTTTCGGAGATTGTACCTTTAGTACTGCATTTTATTTTCTAACATTCAATTTAATTAAAGTTTTCCCTAATTTTTAAGCTGAATTTTATTATTACATCTTATTTTAATCTGAAGTAATAATATTATATATTTTTACTAACTTAAAAAATGATTTGTTTCACTGAGATATTAAGCATTAAGTTCATTTCTGATTTTGACAATTTTAATCTTTTTTTTTTTTTTTTAAAATTGAGTTTGCTAAAAAAATATTTTTTTACTATTGTTTCAAAGGATACTTTGAAAAGGTTAATATTTTTTCACTGTTTTACTAATTACTTCATTCGAGCATAAGTTTTAATGTTTTAAATTGAAAAAAAAAAGGAAATTGCTTAGCACAGTAAAAGTAAAATCCTTTTTTCATTCTTATTTAGTGTCTTATAATTGCAGAGAAAAATACTGGGACGTTAAAAATATGGTTTAAAAACTAAAAAGATTTCATTTTTATCTTCTGTGTAAATGAATAAACAAAATAAATTGATAAACAAGACGACACATTAGCCATCATAGTTTCTAACTTAAACTGGTTTTTAAATTTTGTTAAAAAATAAAATAAAATTTTTTAAATCTTTTATAAATCATTTCCCTAATCTGTTATGGCCATGTCGGAATGATAGGATTTAATAATTATACAGAATGGCGGATTCAAGATTTGATTTTAGCAGAAATTATGACCATGTTTTCTTAATGTAGCCTTATTATATTATACGGGCATTAACACCTTAAGATAAGTATAAAATTTTAGAAAAAAAATGTAGTCCTCTGAATTTGATTGTAGGCTAAGCTACAAGACTTGTCTGCAATTTATCATGCTACCGAACTTAGTTTGACATTGATCCATCAGAAAACATTCCGAGTAGAATTTAATAAATCTACCCTCTAATATATAATGCTTAAAAATTAAAATATGTCCCTTCTTATTTAGAAGAATTTTAATATTTATTTTAGTGATGTTAAAGATGCTTGCTTTTCTGCAACATTCAATGTTCGTTTTTTAAATGCATGCATAATTACAAAAAAAAAATGAATTGTTTTTTTAACAATGAATTCGAAAAATTAAGAAAAAAATCATCCAATTTAATGTCATATGATCAATCTTTTCAAAAAGTATTTAAGTTTTTTTAGACATATAATTAAGTTATACTTCAAATTTGACTTGCTATGTGTAAGCATTCAGCATGAGAAGAATAAATAAAATGTTTATTTTTGTATGCGACTCTTGTTAGGATAATTGCTTGAAAACGCTTTATTAAAGAAAATGACAAACATAACATACAACTTTAAGATGTACTCATTAAGGCATAAAATTTCTCCGTGGAAGGACTGTACGAAAATTGTCCTTAATCAAGTAAAACAAACTTACAATAATTTTTCCTTTCAGAAAATAAGCTCCCCTTAATGTATTACTCAAGAAAGCGGAATATTCTATTGGATTAATCAACAAGAAAAAAAAATTTGTTTGTGTGTGTGGGGGAGTTTGAACTAATGTAGTATACTTGATGTTGCTAGAAATAAAAGTAATAACTTCTTAAATGCCTTAAGATTGGTAATAGAATTGTAAAACTAGTTACAATCAATATAGTTAAATGTATCACGCCACGGGGTGTTTTAAGTAGTAAAACTAAAAACACAAATGCGGTAAGTATAGCGGATTTTATTATTGTACTTGAAAGTTAAAGCTGACATATAGGGACTTTTAATTCTAACGATCTGGAATTAGACATGTTTATTGGCTAGGCCACATGTTCGGAAGAAATAAAGGGTGATTAGTTTGATACTTGAAGATGGACTGAGAAAGATGAGTTAATTGCTAGATAGGGAATTTAATTTTTAATCTAATTTAATTATCCTTACATATTTATTACTTTACTTTGTAATGTTTGTAATTTTCCTCATTTTATTGATAGTATTATTTCACTTGAACCTAAGCCCATTTTCCGAAGTTTATGTAAGAAGTTCCAGAATACGAATAAACTGGAACTTCCACTTTTTTCTTTATATTCTTTAAAAAGTAGAGAGGAGAAATTAGATGATAAAAACAATCTCTCTCTCTCTCTATATATATATGAAGAAAATTTCAGTGGAGACACTAAATTATGTTTAAGTTTTGTAAATGAAAATCATTAGTGTAAAATAATTGATGAATTTGAATTTTACATAAAAACACTTCATAGTACATGTCAAAATTGAAATATAGATATTGATCAAAATCAATGAAATCTGTGGCATCTCTATCTTCCTAGTTATATTTAGGTGTCATCTGTTTCTCATAAGTAAATAATTGATTTTGTTATTCTGAAAGGAGATCGTATTGAAATGGATTGTCCTTAAAGCTTGTTTCCGTTTTGAAAGAAAGTTGAAAATAAGCATGCACAAATTTTGGTTTACATTTATTAAAATTAAATAAGTGCTATGATGTTTCTTTCTTCATCTTTCAGTTAACTTGGAAATGTGGATCCTTTTCATAATACCCATGCTTTTTGGCAAAAATCGTTTCTACGAGATTTTTTTATCTTTGACCAAAAAGTTTGAATTTCTCTTAAGGAAATATAATGATGTCAAAATATATGAGGATCTAAAGACGCGACATCTAGTGAACTCGGTAGATGAAGTAGAATATCCCAACTGAATTCTAACAACCTATGTTGAATTTTCAGACACATGGAATCAGACATTATCCTGATAAAAATAATATGAATTTATGGGAGTATTTGCGTCATTGATGTCTTTAACTGGTCTTATGATGCTTTTAACTTTTCTGAATAAATCGTCTCTTTCTTTGACAAAAGTGTATAATACAGAATTTGACTCTACAATACCACCAGACACAAAGCATGTTTTTCGGACTAAGAATAGCTAGTTAAAAGCGATCAATTCTGCTCTTTCTAAGACCCTTTTCGCACAATATTAGTGTTAATGATTCACTGCAATATTTGCTTAAAAGCTCATGTTTCTTTGCTGCGTTTAGACAGAGAATAATTGCAAATAGAAATGCGATATAACAGATTTTTCTCCGTTAAATCATACGGAAATCAGACGTTAAAACGATTTATGTAGGCAAACTTCACAGAATATGTTAATTCTAATAATTTTATGGATTAGTGTGTTTTCATATGCTCATCATCTGAGGTGGAGTACTTATCCGGTATCGCTTATGTTTAAGGCTGAAATACTAAAAATTTAAACGTAGCAAATCTTTATCGAAAGTTCTTTCAGCTGCAGCGCATTTGTCAGAAACTGCGCTTATCTCGTTTACCTATTGAGTCGTTTTTTGCATTTCCTATATAAGAAAAGTATTAACATATATAATGCTCTTCGTTTGCTTTCATACTTACGGCGTATAAAGCTGACAAAAATTAACGTATTGTAACACCAGTTTTTTTCAAATATGCCAGAGAAATCGTCTTTTTGAATGCCGTTTGTTTTCCATTACTCAGATATCTAACACCTGTCCACCTTCCGAAAATCTCCAGCCCCTTTCAGGGCAGTCCAATAGTGAAATAAATTCTTCTGAAGTTCAAGGTATGTTTATCTTAGTCGATTTCAGTTTCTAACTGATCATATGGAACTTAATCGATGGAACTCAAAAGTTGTCTATAGACTAATTTATAAATTTTTTTCATAAATCGTGTTTACTTCAGTACATCTTTGCATAAATGTTTTTTTTTATTTATTGAGATGATTTCGACAACGACTAATTAAACTATATATTTGAATATAAATTTTTTTAAAAATTCATATCATGATTCTCTGAAATAATTGTTGATAGTTTATTTTTTTCAAAGAAGTTCATTTCATATAGAGTGTGAATAGTGAGTCTACAGTCTATTAACCTCATAACAATATTTTGATGCATTCAAGCACTAATTTTAAATCGAAAAAAAAAAAAACTTTGCATTAATTAATTACAATTAGAGCAGAAGAAAGACGCTTGAAATTCAAGGACGATGCAATTTTAAAACCGCAAATTGTAGTTTTCACCATCTTTTAAAGCAATATCAAAACAGAAGAAAATACAACTATTTAGGAAGAAACTGAAACTTTCAAATGAAAGACGTATCTACTAGAAAAGAAAACATATTTTTTGACTCACTCATTACACAGTCAATGTGTATCCTTGTCACATATATATCTTACTACAGAACAGAGAAACAATGTTATACTTATTTTTCTCCCAATCTACTTTTTTTATTTTTATGATTTATTGCCCAATAAAGAAAGAAAACTTATGTATGCAAAGTGTTATTCTATTAAAATTTAAGGCGAATCTTTTCCAAAAGTTTTTCGTAGAAAAATCACCACTTAAATCAATTAATTAACTCAGCTTTGACAACGCACAAAAATAATTCTACTTACCCGTTTTAAGTGCCCGGAAGCTGTCCTGAGGTGCCACTGACTTAACTCTAGCTTGTAGTTTTGTTCTTGGAAGTTTCGACTCGTCTGTATTAATCATTTCGATAGCTTTTCGAAATGCTAAATCTTGTTGGTTGTCATTGGTTTCAAACAGGCCCCCTGTAAGAAAAAAGGAAAGTTAAAGTATCTTTAGTAAATAAATCATTATTTAAGACTGATAATTTCAGCTACCGAAAAATACAATATGCACATCTAACACATGTTTAAGAAGAAATATTTTGTGGAAAAAGGATACTAGTTCTTAATCACTAGATGACGTGGTATAAGCAATGGAATTGTTTAAAGTTTATTGTAGTTATTAAAATAAACAAGTTTGTGGACATAGAGAAACACGTTTGCAAAGATGAATGTAATAAAATCTTTAATCTCAAAAATTAATCCAATAGTAACAGTTTAAAAAAGAATTTTAAGAAATATTAGTTGAAATATAAAATAATACAGCGAATGAATTAAATATTTAGAAAGTAATAAATAATTCAATATTTAAATGATTAAGTCATTAATGATAAAAGTGTTGTAGAATAATTGATTACTACAGCGATTCAAAATTAAATTTATGTTTAGTTAATGAGATTATACCATACACATATGTATATTCATAAGGCAAATAATGTTACTTTATTGAAAAGCAAAGAGTATAAATAAGATTTATTTCTTGTCATTGAAATAGTTTCATTTATTCGTATAGATTACAAAATATTTAGAAGCAAATTATAATATATATTAATGATAAATAAAATAAAAAATAACTTTCTAACTATTTATTAAGGTAATCAATATTAAGATATTGAGACTATTTTCAGTTAGTCAACCTTATGATTAATTAAAAAAATATACTTAAAGTAAACATATTATTACATCAATAAATGCTGATCTTATCATACTAATACACTGCGCATCCAAAAACTTAAAAGAAATGATTATAAATAGAATGTTAAAAATAAATACTGTTTAACGTTTTTTCATGGAATGCGTATTTTCATTTGATGCTTTTCTAAAAATACACAGAAAGTAAATAGTTTCTGTAATGAAGGAAATTGAATTTGCTTTAATTCAATTTATTTTATTCATATATATATATATATATATATATATATATATATATATATATATATATATATATATATATATATATATATATATACACTGGTGTGCAAAAATTAAAGACGAGACGGTTTTTTCAATATAAGTTTGTACAAAAGCTTTCCAAATCAACACATTTAATACCGTAAGATCCCCAATACGTAAGGACATGTGTAATGTAAGCAACACTTACTAAAAGAGAAATCAGAGGGATAAAAAGAAGCTTCATTGAAAAAGTAGCATGGAGCGCAATGCGACTGAAGGCCAAAACATCCCTGTGATGGGTGTCCAGCAAGAAAGATCCGATATTTAGTAGGGTATATGATCTCCCCTGACTGCTAGGCAGGTTTCACAGCGTCTGCCCATGATGAGAATTAGGGTGTCAATGAGTTGTTGAGGCATTGCTGCCCATTCATCTTGCAGCGCCAATCGAAGCTCCCGAATCGTTACTGGTGGTAAGGTACGAGCTGCCAAGCGTCTGCCTAGAAAATCCCATACATGCTCGATGGGATTGAGATCCGGAGATCGTGTCGGCCAATCCATACGTTCAATATCCTCACTCTCTAAGAGCTGTTCGGCAGCTACTGTGGGATGACATGGTGCATTGTCGTCCATGAAAATAGCGCCTCTAAAAAGACGCACATATGGAAGAAGTATCTCGTTACAATAACGGGTCCCGTTGACTGAACCTGCGTCGAAGATGTGAAGGTCTGTACGACTACCAAGCATGATGCCTCCCCAAACGAGAACACCGCGACCTCCATACCTGACCCTTTCAATAATGTTCGAGGATGATTGCGGCTTCCCCGTTCTCTCCAGATGAGTATGCGATGAGAATCGCTACTCAAACTGAATCTGCTCTCATCTGTAAAGAGTACTCGTCCCCATTCATTGTCTCTCTAATTCCGGTGTTCCCGGCACCACAGAGAACGCCTTCTCCGATGGGCAGGCGTTAAAGATGTGACAAATCTATACGGAACTTTTTCACTAACCTTCTGAATCGACCTTTTTAGGGAAATTTAATTCCCTACCTATTTCCAATCAACTCCAAAAAGCGGACAGGATTCCTTGTTATATGCAGATTAGATAAAGTAATTAAGTCAAACGAAATAGTAAAGTTAGAACAGTAGGAGATAGAGATTGAAGCAGAAAGATATAGTGAAGTTAAATTGAAGATTTCTTGTTGGAGATAATTTACTCTCAAGAGGGTTGAGATTCCGTTGGTAATTATTGGTTTATAATTAAAGTCTCATTAAAGTTTTAAGAGTGAGAGATTAAAGATAAATGTTCAATAGGAACATTATTAAATATAATTCTGGGATCTCTTTTCGTGGTAATCTCTGCGTGATCGTTATTTAATAAATTAATTAATTGAATCATTAATTAATTAAGTTAATTTAAAGGATATTACCTTTAAAACCTCATAATACTAGTAGATAAATTTGTCAATAAGTCTTTGATTCTATTTGGATAAGATAACCAAATAAAGAAAGTTGTTTATAAAAATGGCTACTGGTTCTTACATGACTCCTATTTATTCTCGTTCTCAAAGTGAGGTCCTAGGAGACCTTCACAAAGATACACACCGTACAGAGCGTCGTGCAAACAGACCATCACCGTGCAGTCTTCTGGACACGGTAAAACGTGATATTGGTCGTCCAGTCGCCTGTGTCGTGTGTCTAGCGATTTCTTCCGCTGTATGCCGCCTGTTTCTTCTGGCCTGTAAGACAATGTACCGGTCATCTGCGGGTGTGGTTCCTCGTGGACGAACACTACTGAACCACCGGATAGCTGTTCCTGTAGTTTGAAATTGTCTCCAAAGTCGTGAAACGATGCTGTGAGCAATTCCGAACTCTGCAGCCGCACTTGTTACACTGCGGCCTTCCTCCAACTTCCCAATGATTCGACCACGGCTAAAAGCATCCAGATGTCGTCTGACAGATTGATTATTCGCCATTTCTCGCTGAGGCAGCAACTCGGTGGGATTTTAACTGCTATACGGCGTGCAATCTCTTTGTTAGAAATATTGATCTTACACCGACAACATGCTTTATACTACTCAGACACTCCCCCATTACGTCTACCTGCATATCTGCTCATGGGCTACCGTACATCACTTTCTTAATCTCCTGATTAATCTTTCTGAGCGCTCTGCCTCTTCGTTCAGCTGATATGCTAATTTTTCGACTTCGTCCTTAATTTTTGCACACCAGTGTATATATACCGGGTGATCAAAAAGTCAGTATAAATTTGAAAAATTAATAAATCACAGAATAATGTAGATAGAGAAGTAAAAATTGACACACATGCTTGGAATGACATGGAGTTTTATTAGAACAAAAAAAATAAAGTTCACACAATGTCCGACAGATGGCGCTGGACAACAAAACGTCAGTGACTGCGCATGAAAATCGCATAGAAAAGGGGCTGTCATGAGAGAGAGAATCAGTTGCACCAGCAGTCGCAGCATGTTGACGTTACCTGAAAAGGCACTGTTAGTGAAGCTGTGTTATTAGAATGGGGAATGTGCTAGTGCAGCGTTACGTTCCTATCGCCATACGAAGGGGATTCGAAGGGGTAAAGGTCCGTTGACAAATGCAGCTGTGGCGAGAATGATTTCGAAGTTCGAAGCGACGGGTTGTTTAGACGATAGACCCCGTAGTGGCCGACCGAGCACACGGCGGAATGCTGCTGAGACGGTTAAGGATGAAATGGAGTTTGTAGTGGGTTCGTCTATGCACGGGGAAGTCAGCGCCCGTGCAGTCGCACGTCGCACCGGCATTCCATACACTACTCTTTGGTTGGCACTTAGGCGTACCCTCCGATGCTATCCGTACAAAATCCATCGGCATCATGAATTGTTACCTGGCGATTCCGGGAATCGGAGGGCATTTGCGGTGTGGGCGTTTCAAAAGATGGCAGAAGATGACGATTGGTTGAGTAACTTGTTGTGGACCAACGAAGTTCATTTCACGCTCCGAGGGTCTGTCAACACCCACAACTGCAGAATTTGGGCTACTGAAAATCCTAGAACTGTCGTGGAAACTCCATTGCACGACGAGAAAGTCACGGTATTGGTTGGATTTACCACATCTACCGTTATCGGGCCTTTCTTCTTCGAGGAAATGCGTGATTCTGGTTTTGTAACTGCTACCGTGACGGGTGAGCGGTACGCCGATATGTTACAGAATTGCATCCTCCACAGCCTGGCTGATAAATACCTGCTGGAACGTACGATTTTTATGCAGGATGGCGCTCCCTCCCATATTGCTAGACGCGTGAAAGATCTCTTGCGCAGGTCGTTTGTTGATGATCGTGTGATCAGCCGCCACTTTCATCATGCTTGGCCTCCCAGGTCCCCAGATCTCAGTCCATGTGATTATTGGCTTTGGGGTTACCTGAAGTCGCAAGTGTATCGTGATCGACCGACATCTCTAGGGATGCTGAAAGACAACATCCAACTCCAATGCCTCACCATAACTCCGGACATGCTTTACAGAGCTGTTCACAACGTTATTCCTAGACTGTAGCTATTGTTGAGGAATGATGGTGAATATATTGAGCATTTCCTGTAAAGAACATCATCTTTGCTTTGTCTTAATTTGTTATGCTAATTATTGCTTTTCTTATCAGATGAAGCGCCATCTGTCGGACATTTTGTGAACTTTATTTTTTTTTTTTGTTCTAATAAAACCTCATGTCATTTTAAGCATGTGTGTCAATTTTTACCTCTCTATCTATCTTATTCCGTGATTTATTAATTTTTCAAATTTATACTGACTTTTTGATCACCCGGTATATATATATATATATATATATATATATATATATATATATATATATATATATATATATATATATATATATGAGATGATTTGAACCACAATCAGACTTAATTTTTAAAAAAGGTCTTTATTCTAGAATTAGTACATCTCTTCTGACGCTAAGAGCAGGGAGGAAAAAACACGCCACGGTGAAGTTAAATGGTAGTTAGCTATTCCAATGGGGTAAGTATTGCAGATTTTATGATTGTACTTCAAAGTTAATGCTGACATATAGGGATTTTAAATCTAACTATCTGGAATTAGACATGTTTATTGGCTAGGCCATGTGTTCGAAAGAAAGAAATGGGTGATTTGTTGGATACTTGAAGATGAAATGAAAAATATGAGTTAAATGCTAGATAGGGAATATAATTCTTAATCTTGCCACGATGAATTTCGTGGGCCTCGTTCTGACTACGTCAGACAGGTGGCATTAGCCACAATTCTTAATCTAATTCAATTATATATATATATATATATATATATATATATATATATATATAATTATATATATATATATATGTATATATATGTATATATATATGTATATATATATATATATGTATATATATTTATATATATTATATATATGTATATATATGTATTTATATATATGTATATATATGTATATAAATATATATATATATATATATATATATATATAAATATATATATATATAATAAAATGCAATTCTTCGGAATTAGGAGGGAATTTCAGGTAATTTGCAGAATTCGCGTTAATATTGTTTTGTTTCTTCATGTTTATTCCTATGGTGGGAGTGTGAAGGAAAGGGAAATATTTAACATTATACTAAACACAGTAAGCACAATATATAAAATATTAATGAATAAATGCTTAACTTTATAACTCGAAACATCGATTAATTAAAAAAAACTGGTATCTAAAACTTTAGAAAAAAATTAAGTTTTTAATAAAATAGTCTAACTGAAAATAAATCTCAAAGAATTGCCTTCGTGATTGAATAAATGAAGTAAATGTCTGTGTTCCAATAATTAATTTTTTTTATGTGTGTGTGTACATTATCTTTCAATAAAACAGCTTCAAATAATTTAATAAAATAATACAAAGAAAATAACTGCTTTAATGTGCATTTATTTTTCCGTAGAAAAGTAACAATCGTATTGTTTTTTCATGAACATAATTAAGAATTTGTTAAAAATTTATAATGATTTATTTTTATTTTTTCATGTTATACTACTAAGTGAATCGTTTGAAATTTATAATGAATGCTGATTACTAGTATAAAAATAATTAACTTTCTTTAAAGAGAGCATTAACATTATATTGTATTGTATTCTTTCAAACTTATTAATGTCTCCATAAGTATAAAATAATTAATTTTATTGCTAATAGTCCAGTAAAATCATGAAGACATTGTTTGTCTATAAATTAGCTTTAGTACAAAGTTTTGAATAAAGAAAGTAAGTTAAGAAAAGTAAATAGTTTCAAAATATATTTGCGAATGAGTCTTATCAAAGGAAAATGAAGGTTTATGTGTGCTTTTTACGTTTTTAGATTAAGTGATGTACTTTATAGTGTTTTTAAATTCTCTTTTTTCTCAGATAGTGAGCAATCTTAGTTATCTTTCTTTTTCTTTTTATATTATAATGATAACTATTACCTCTTGAAAATGCTACTTATTTTTTATTCCTTTATTTTATACATAAATATATTAAATTTTATTTAAAATCCGTAAAAAAAACCTAGACAGCGTAAGCGAAACTTTTATAGAGCACTTAAAAAAGTAAAACATTTTATATATTTCAGTAATTTTTAGTACATCTCCACTTACTGAAAAATATAATACAAAAAGCAAATGTTAAAATTTCGAATTGATATAAAATTCAAACAAAATTACACTTAGATACCGACTAAAAACGGAATCTAGATTTTGAAAGATGCATAAATTATTATCGTTAAAAAAGTAGTGTTACCTGAATTAGAATATACTTATAAAATTGTATAAAATATATTATACCAAAATAATTTCGTTTAAATGAAGTTTCTTAGCAAAAAATGAAAGAACCCCCCCTTTTTTTAAAATATTGTTTTTTATGTAAAATAAGTATAACAATAATATTTTTTTTGTATATGTTATATGTAACTAAGACTAAGCGCCTGAAGTAGGTGCTTTGAAAAATTCTCATTATTTTAAAAATATTTTAGTCGAATAAGTAACCGAGAATTTCTGGAGAAATTTGTCTTCTATAAAGTATTTAAATGTGATTCAATCTACTTATAATATATGGTTTTGAATAATTCTAGTTCATATATTCAAAAATACTACGGAGATTTCCACAAAATTAGAATAAGTATATGAAAATCCTATTCACATTATTGATATTGTTGTAAATTTTGTGAATATTAAGTTTTTTCAGAAAATGGACTATCAAATGAAAATAAATATATAGGTAACAAAAATAAATGTTTGAAACAAACTAAATTTCTCAAAAAAGTATCTTAATAACATAATTTTAAAGGTGTTTTAATGGGTGATAAATACTTTTAAACTTACAAGAAATATATATATAAATGAGAATAACTCAACTTTCGTCTTTGAACTAACAACACTTCAAGTTTTTTTTAGCTGTTCTTCAACTAAAATATTTATCATTCCGCTTCTACGTTGAGAAAAAAAAAAACAACGCATTTTATGAAAGCTGAGGTTTCGCATATTTAATTCATATATTTAAAAAAATAAACAATATTGTCTCCAAAAGTCAAGTTTTAACATAGTTAGACACTTTAAATACCCATCAATCAATCTAATTACGTTTGCAAATGAAATGTTATTTCACAAATATATCCTAAATAGAAATAAACAAATGTAGAACAAGTCAGACTAAAAAAAAGCTTCTTTACCAGTTAACTTACGAACAAGGCAAAACGATTATATGTATATATATATATGATTTATTATGTTAAACCTCTGTTAAAAAATCCGTTCCGTTTAAGATAAAAAATGTATCTAATTAAATTCAAGAATGAAAAAAAAATGACTTTTGTGACAAATATTACTGGAAAAATATGATTTGTTAAATAAATAACATGGAACATTTTTTAAAAAAAATATTTTTTGAAAGCACAGATATCAATAAATATCCGCAATATAGCATTTCATGCGCAACAATATAACGTTTTATATTAAATAAAATATACATCATATTTTTGTTTACTAACGTATTAGATATTTTTGATTTCACAAAAGTTTCTCTCTCAAATAATGTCATTCATCATGCTGTATTGTTTTAGCTGTGATAACGCGTTAGTACAAAATCAATACAGTATTAAAAAAAATTAAAAATTAAAAATACATATATATATATTTTGTAGATCTTATTTTTGTTCTTTGTTGATGTGTTAACCTAGTTTTCATAGCTCATCTGAAGCTTGACTTATTTTGTGAATTTTTCTGCGATGCACGATCGATTAGACAATAATATTTTGTCTGCGAAATATGTTTTTCATTTTTAGAAATTTAATTCTTGCTTAACATAAATCTCAATAGAGTGCATTAACAAATAAAATCCACTGTCTTAGTTCTTTTAGTAGAAATAGTACAACAACTTTACAATGTTAAATTCCTTGCTGAAATTGATCGAAAAAATAAATAGAAATTTATATATTTATTGTTCAACACTTATTTGGAGTTAGATTCGAAAGAAATAATGGGAAAAAGCATAATGTTGTTCTTAACTAAATGGATAGAACTGAAACAACAAATCCAATATATAAATTCTGGACAATCTAAAGGAAATATTTAAGACCTAATGCAAAGTTTGGGACAAAATCATTACTCTAAAATTTTGAGTCAATTGCCTCGAAAATGAAACGATGAAAAACTTTTAATGTTGCGATGCATTATGCATACTTTTTGATGTACCATACAAAAAATATAAGAGAAACATAAGAGATTCTTTAAGTTTCGACTGAAACTAATTCACAGGATAACACATAATATGTGAAGCGTTGAAAATTCAAATAAAAAAAATGAACACAAAAATGAATTTTTTGAAATTTTTTTAACTGACTTATATTTATAAAATTAATTTCTTGGGTTATATATATATATATATATATATATATATATATATATATATATATATATATATATATATATATATATATATATATATATATCATTCAATTAATTTCATAGCAATAATACAGCGCAACAGTTTAATAAATTAACAAAATACTATCATAATATTTGACAAACTATTGCAATTCTGAATTGATATTTATATGATAGTATTTTGTTAATTTATTAAACTGTTGCTGTATTATTGCTATTAAATTAATTGAATGCATTTCACTTGCAATATTTATCTTATTAGAAATAATATTCCACTTCAATATTTTTATTTATGAACGCTTTGGCTAAAGTGAAAAGTTAAGTCAACACATTCAAAACTGAGATGTCTCCTTTTTAAATTGATTTTAAAACGAGAAGCTTTTATTGGTAAAATTGAATACTTAATATTGTGGCTAAACTGCTTTATATTTTAAAACAAAAGAAACAAGCTACTGACTGTGAATCTTAACAGCAATTTTTCTTATAAAAATAGTGTAAGATTGCATTCACTGTTAAAATGCAATTTCGATTACAAATTTTATGGAATAATAATTCAGTTAAATGAAATTTGCGCGTTTTTTCTGAAAAGAAAATATTTGTCAAAATAAATGGCTTAATATAAAAACACCTGATTCAAAATTAATTAAGAATATCCATGTTATTAGTGTCAGGATTAAGGAAGAAACCCCATCCTTACATCTTTTTTTCTTGTGATCTCATTAGCAAATCATGTCAATAATTATCAAAAATTATAATCATATCACACATTGAATAGATATAACTGAAATTTAGAAACATCATTAGTATTTCAATAAGGATATTTTTAGAAAATGATTTCTTAAGTCTTTTCTTATATGTTTATTAATAATGAAGTTGATTACGTATATATGATATTTTATTATATTATTAACTCAAACTCGGTGGTACAACAGCCCACGAAATTCAAGGCCTACTGTGCCCATCCCAGTATACGAAACCAATGGGCGCTGAGGTTTATGAACATATGTCCCGATCAGGCGGTCAGTCTGAAACGAGACCCACAGTGTTTAAGTTTCCAAGAAAGCTTGGTAATCATTTATCAACAAACTGTTGTAGAGACGAAAGTTTGAGTCGACCTTCCTCAGCCCGGAAAATTATTAATAAATACAAAATACAACATAACAACAGCGTAAAACATAAAAGTTCCATCTTGTTGTTTTAATGCATAATTATGAAAATATTATTCAATATAAGTAAAAAAAACACTTATTTCTAAAATAAAAGTCCTCTCTAAAATTCGAAGAACATTTATTTTATCCCCATTACCTCATATTGCATTAATACAACTAATTTCTAATTTTTGTTTCAACTCTTTGTTTCATCGGTAACGGCATGACATTGTCATTAATACATATATATATATATATATATATATATATATATATATATATATATATATTTTGCGAATGCCCTGTATTATTGAAATATGCTTTCATTAATGTCCATAAGTCAATATAACTAAAAACGATTAATAATCTGTAAAATTCCAAGGTACATACCTGTCAATTTTTGTTGAGGAACTCCCCACAAATATATATATATATATATATATATATATATATATATATATATATATATATATATATATATATATTTATATTACATATAAATTTAATACTCTACTTATCTCTTAAAGATTCCCTAGCTCGATTTAAAATAGCTCTTCAATTTTGTTCATACGAGAATATTTAAGATAATGCGCTTCTCGTGGCTTCTTTTCTAATAATTAGGAGTTTAGTGCTATGACTTTCAGTAGCATCTAGAAAATGGGTTACGCCTGCTGCATATCACTTGCATCTCTCAAAAATTTGAATACTTGCACAAACGTTTCTGCCTTGATTACTTATTCCGTTTATTTTGGCTTCTCTCCAGTACTTTTTTTATATCTTTTCTCAATGCATCTTTAGTAAAGAGCAAGATTGGAAGCTCCGTGGAACGGCAAATCTTTACTGCATTCGATAAAACTCATTTGAATTCAGAAAGCAACAAAAGCGTAGATCTTATAGAATGCATATGCATTTGAAATAGATCAGTACCAGGAAAAATCACAACAGTTTAATGCTAAGCATTTGGCATTATATCAAAGAAAAAACTATCGTTTTTCATTGTTATCGTATAATATGCTAAAATTATTGAAAATGCCAGTTCTAGTTAGGAATTCAGAGCAAAAATTACTTACTATTCGTAAATACTATTTAAGAAATCAAATGAAAAATTAATCACTTTTAATAAATATAGGTCAGTTCCCAGTTCACTAAGGTTTACTTGAATGAATATCAAAATAATATCAATAAATAGTCCAACGAGTTTAGTCTAGGATTATCATTAAGATATTGAGAAACAGTGTAAATATACCAGTTCCTTTTCAATCAAAATACTTAGAATACAATATTAAATACCTAAAAATACACTATAGAACAATTTTCTGTAAATATAATTCTTTAGAGTTTGTTGTGATCTCAAATTTATATGTATAACATATCCTATTGTAATATATTCTAAATATTCCAAGGAGACTACCCAGACAATTTCCTACTCTCAACAAATATTACCTTTCTTTTTTTACAACTTAAAAGATCCACCGACAATCTAACCAAATTGTGGTAAACATTACTTACAGTTTTTATTAAACTTCAAATAATAATAAATTATTCAATTTATTATACTAGAATATCTGATACCGCAATACCATTTGAAATATAATTGGGGACATATGCATGAAGCATAGTATGATTTGTCTTGAATCTAACTAATGTTCTCAAATATTTATAAACAATACCAAATGAAATTCCTTATATTAACTATGGGATATAACTATTCAGTTTTCACAAATAATCACCATTTAATGTTAACTATTAGAACGAAATAAGCTATTACTAATTAGCAATAATAATTTAATATATTTAGTAAGATATATTTGCAACTGATTTCAATTAACATTTACTAATTAGATTTAAAACGTATTTGTTTATAAGTTGTACAGACTTTGCATTTCAGCAATATTTAGGAAAAATAAATATTCAAATTGACACTATATATTCTAGATACGTTTACTATACATTTAAATACATAAAATATTTCAATTTCACATTATGTGTTACTATTCTATAATAGTTTACAATAATATTAAAATGTACATATTCGGTTATATGCAAGGTATTGTACTGACGATATCAGGTAAAAATCTTTTGTTAGATTTAGTTCAGATTAAGCAGTTTGTTTTGATAACTATACGATGAAAGTATGCTTTAGTTATATGACAAAAAATATGATTATCGTAGGAATTTCTTGAAATTTTGCTACTTAATCCAGCGTGGATTAAAATGCAGATAATAATTTTCTTTTTTAAATATGAGCATAATAGTCTGAAAATTTATGTATGTAATATATACTAAAAAATATATATACTATATATATATAAAGTTTCATTTATAGAAAACGCTTTAATATTTTTTATAAAAATTAAAAATAATTGAATTTGTTTTTCTGGAAAATGGCAAAGTTTACAATAATATGCCAAAAATTAAATCAATATTATTTTTATATAATTACATTTGTGTCGTTTTTTTAAATTAAAAAGAAAGCATTTTGCAGTTTCAGGAAATGAATTCTTTTAAGGAATAATTTAATAACCTTCTTTAAAATGTTACACTCATCTCTTTAAATTAAGTGGGCATTAGATTTGTAGTTGTGCTTTCTTTTAATCCTTTGTTACTAAAAATAAATTTCTTCTTTTTTAAACGTGCTAATTTAGTTCAAATACCCTCGAATATAATTATTTTCTATGTATAGTTCTCATTTCCTAATAGTTAATGAAAGCACGATTGTTTAGATTTGAACACCTTGTGCTATAAAAATGTATGTAATTAGTAAAGAAATTCATACCTTGTAAAATATTTTGTACTGGTGACCTAAATTGGTGCATATTTCCTCTCACCTGTTTCGGAACTTTGGGATGGAGATTAATTTACTGCATCCCATCTTTCATTACTTTAAATAATTCATTTTTGGAGATACTAGAGTATGAATCTATGATTCAAATTTAATTCCTCTCCTCCCCTTTAAGCTATCCGACTAGATTCTAAATATGAAGGCAACATATTATCATTATAGGAGCATTTTCCTTAAAAGGAGAATGTTTTGAAAATAGGTTATTTTAAGTTTATTTTATGCTAAAATGTTACATTTAAATAATTTTTACTGTAAAAAAATAGTTTTAAAACAATTTTATACTTGTATTTTAATCTAAGTGACACTAAATATTAAGAAAACATTCGTGTCTATGCTTTTGCAGAATCGTGGTTCCGAACACAGTCGGATACCTTCAGCTTTGATCAATAACGGTTATGCATTCGAGTCTTTACAATATAAGTAACACAATGTAATGTTTTTATTTATTTAGCCTAAAGTAAAATTTCTCATTTAAAAATATTCTGTTTCTCTTTCAAAAACATTTATTTTTGGAAGAATTTTCTTATTTCACTTAACAAAACTAATGATTATATAAATAAAACTAATCATACAAATACACAATAAAAGAAAGAAAAGTGAATGATATAAATAGCGTAAATCAAAATGAAACAAAAAAAAGTTATCATATACATTAATAAGAAACCATACTTAATTATTTAGTTAATTAATAATAATCCTTTTCCAAATGTGTTTCTTAACAATATGAATAATATAAGCAAAAATGCTACAAAAGCTGGCACTACCTTTTACAGTTATTTAATTAAATCTTCATGAAAAACTGGTGTCGATTTTCAGCCTTTTTTAAAAACAGAGTTTTGTTTATATACATTTGCTCATTACTTTTCATTTTACATGAAGCTTTCATGGGATAATTTGATTACAGATATTAAAATACATTAAAAGAAACAATGAGGGAAGGAATTCCTTCCACGAAAATATATTTCGATTATTTCCGTAAAAATGAAAGTGAAGAAAAGCGAAACAGCAATTATAAAATTTGATAAATACAAAAAGAAAAGGTTGCCGTTGTTATTTTAGTCACTAGAGACGTTCCATTTTCAGTAAGCATCAGAAATCTTATTAATAAACACTTTTGTTTTACTTGGCATATTATCAAAAGAATTTTTTCATCATTCGTATGCTAGATTTCTTAACGATTGCATGCAGTTTAAATATTTGAATAAAAAATAATTTAAAGAATAAATGGGATATGCATTATTATAAATCGGCATTAAAATATATATTCTGGAAATATTCAAAAATCATTTAAAAATTAATTAAATAATTTTCAATAATCGTTATTTAAAATATATACTGTTGTAAAAGATTAAAAAGTAATTATTATTATTATTTCTTACATTAATTGTAAGACGAAAAAATTTGAAATTAAATACAATTTCAAAATTTCTTGATTTTATTATTCATTAATTGGTAATTCTTTATGTTTACAAAAACTCATTAAAGTAATAAAAAATCATGAATTAGCTAGTTACAAACGTATTAAGAAACTGCGCTTGCTCTGTTATTATAAGCATATGAAATATAAAAATAAATGTTTTCTTTATTTTAATTGCTCGTTTGTCAAAATAAATTCCTAATAGTGTCACACAGTCAATCAAATGTGATGCTTCTTTAAGGTTTAACATATATATTTATTTTTTTATATAATGAAAACATCAATTTGGAAACCACCGATTTGGACGAATGTAAATAAAATAAGGTAACCTTAATAAATTTTATCTTATACCTTTTTCTTAATTTATTAAATTTAATGCATTTGAATGTAAAATAATTTGAATTTGAATAATTTGACTCGGTACATGTATGTTTCTTTTTTTTTATTTACGAGCTAAATCTTTTCCACTTAGCCGCGGTAGCCGAGTGGTATAGGTATCGGATCGTGGCTGGCTGGCTTTGTTACAAGTTCTAGCCCAGTACCACTAAGGACCCATTGCGTAGGGCAGCGATGCACGCTGAATCTGTCGAGAGCTGAAACGTCCTCCCGTTGGTGTGGTGTAGTAGTTAGGAGAGGGAAGTTTCAACTCAGGTGTCGTCTACGTCACTTGACCATGGTTAAAAATTACGTGGTCCGTCGCCGAAAGCCCTCGTGTAGCTGAACAGTGCGGCGTTAATACGCACTCACTCAATGTACCGGTGCCTGCGTCGCCATTTTTATGCATGTGTCACCTCCCTTTTCAGCCAATACATTTGTTGTGCAACTCTTTTTTTTTTAAAAAAAAAGAATGCATTGTAAAGGAATGTAAAATAAATTTTAAAGACTGTTAAACATTTATAAGCAAAAGTTACATCATTCGTCTATGCCATCGATGTATATATAGGTTTCATTCTTATCAAAAGTTAAGTAGAATCGTGGACTCGTCTGGATGCTATTACCAATACATATTTTATGTTTAGGTAATTAAAATAATGCATTACAAAAAGTCCTTAATACGAGCAAACAACGAGAATTAGGAAAGACTGAATACTAGAGATATAAACTGTGGAATGATATGTATTATCGATGCAAATGGCCAAAATGGAAGGTTGCATTTATTTTCTTTTGAAATTGATGGAAACGCAATTTACTCCATCCAACAGATGATTTGTCTTTGATTCTAAACCGCACCCGATTTTTAGTAGCATTGACACGGGAAAATAGTGTGGCTTATATTCCAGTAAATACAGTATATTTAAAAGTTTAATAAATTTCGAAAACACAGTTGTTAGCAGTCTTGACAAATAATATGTTTCTTTTAAAAAGAAACATATTCTGGGGCATGATCTAAAAATTCATTAAAGCGTAACAACATAATTCGGATTGAATTTCAGGAAGTACAAAATAATTAACGTTTTTTTTATGTCGTATAATTGACATTTTAAACATCCCTCTGCCGGAGAACCTAAATTGTATTAATTAAACCTTTCTTCACGCTTCAATTAAATTATTTTAAACATTTCAGAAAATTATGATGAAAGTAATGTAGCATTTATGTGTAAAGAAAAGTGATTTGTAAGAGAGAGAACTACCATGAAAAAAATATATATTTATTCTATAGTGAAGCAAACATTGCCGCTCAAATAATTACAAGATATTTAACGCGTTATTTTGTCAGACATAATTTCTTAGTTAAATAACAATTTATCTTCAGAGTAGAAAACTGTTCTTCACATTTCTTTCAGGTTTTCTATGAAGGGAATAAATTTATAAAACGTGATTTTCAACTTAAATTAAATTTATTACTTGGAATGCAATAATTCATAGCAGGAAACGTAAATGACAAAGAAATTATCATCCTTATGTTTGTTATTACTGATGCAAAGTTCGTTTTCAAAAGTTGACAGAAAATACACCTCAAAATTTAATTTCGAAATTTAATTAATAAATTTGTTAGTAAGGGATGTTTATGTTGTAAAGTATGTTTATGTTTCAAATTGTGAAGAAATAATTAAATTTATATTTAAGTTTTCATAATGAGACAAATAAAAAAATAAATGTGGGATAAGATATATATATATATATACAGAGAGAGAGAGAAGAAAAGCGACTTACTCATTCATCGAGATATCTTGGGAACTATTTGACCTACTGACTTGAAATTTGGTATGGATGCTGTTTTAAAGGAGCAGAGATACGATAAAAAAATGTTTTGTGAAAATCAAGCACCAAGGAAAGTTACAAGGTGTTAAATGGGCGCTAGATACAATAATTCCCGTTTTTGAACTATTAGACTTTTAAACTTAAAATTTGGTAGTCATATTCTTTTCATGGAGTAGAGATCCGCTAAAAAAGAGGTTTTGCAAAATTGTCCCTCAAAGATGTGTTGTGATTGCCTAATAAATGGCCACTGCAGATATATATCACCCATTTTTGAACTATTAGATGTACAAACTTGAAATTTGGTATGCATGCTCTTTACATGGATTTCAGGTTTACTGAAAAATAATTTTTGTAAAATTTGACCCTCAAGTAAAAATGTGAAGGAGGGGCATTATATATTAAAAAAATCCTGTTTTCAAATTTGTTAGATTAACATACTTTAAATTTGATAAGCATGCTTCTTTTAATGAAAAGAAATCCTCTAAAAGCTGTTTGTATGTAAATCGACTTTGGGGGAATCGACGAGTTACTGGGGTGTATAGATGAAGAAAATCCCATTTTTGAGCTATTATATCTCCTGTAATAAAATTTGGCCAGCAGGTTTTTGCATTGGAATTTGTAGCAAACGGTTTTTAGGGAAATCAAAGGAGTTTTCTGAAAAAATTCCATTTTTCATTCAATATTTTTTTAAATTTGGCTTGCATATTTTTTTGTTCTGTAGAGATCCACTAAAAATGGGTTTTCCAGAAATCCAGTTTTGGGAAGTGTGTTGCGGGAGTATAAAGGATAATTCTACTTCAAGTTAAGAAATTAAGGCATGCCCTTTTTCAATCAGGATGTGAGAAGAAGAATGTTTTTTCATATTAAATTCTCGAACAGGTAAACAATATATATTAGTCCAGGATCATGAAATATAGGAAACGGGTAGGTGTATATGTGAAGGAGAAAAACAACTCACTCATCATGAAATTTCCAGAACTATTGGACTTAAAGACTTGATTTTGGTGCGCACCTTCTTCGCATAAAGTAAAAAAAACCCGCTAAGAACGGAATTTCTGAAATTCGACGAGCAATTAGTTTTGTGAGTGATTAAGTTGCTTTAAAATAAATTGTGATGATTTTATTGTTGGACCAACAGACTTGAAATTTGGTAGGCACGTTTTATTAATCATATAGAGGTCCATCACAAAAGGGGATTTGCGTAAATTGACCCTTAAGGATGTTGCACGGACTTAAGGGTTGTGATAGATAAATTTCCCTGCATTTTAACTATTGGACCTACAAACCTGGGAATTGGTAGACATGTTTGTATTGTGAAGTAGAGGCCCCTTACAAAAGGAATTTGCATAAATCATTCTAAGAGGCAATACAATGGCTTAAAGGATTGTATTAGATAAATTTTCCCATTTTTGAGTGATTTGATCTACACATTGACAATTGGTAGGGACGTTCCTTTTCTGGAGTAGACATCCGCCAACAAATTGCGGTTTCTTAAGAGGTGTTACAGATAAATATCCCTATTTTTGTAAGACTAGGCCTACAAAATTGAAATATGGTAGGCACATTCTTTTCATGGAATACGGGTCCACTACACAATAATTTTTGAGAAAATAGACCCTAAAGGGAAATCGTGAATACTTAAGGATGGGTGTTATAAAATAAAAAGTATCCTGTCTTTGAACTGTTATATTCACATGCTTGACGTTTGGTTAGCATTACTCTTTTGATGAATTGAGATCCGTTAAAAACTGTTTATACCTGAATCAACTTATTTGAGGAAATTGTGTGTGTGTGTGAGCAGTTACTCTCTAGTGCGTATAAATAAAAAATTCCCTTTTTTGAGCTACAACAGCTACTATAATGAAATTTGGTATGCATTTATTTATTTATTAAATTTAAATCTGCTACAGGTGGCGCAGGGAAATTATTTCTCAAAAGAGGTTACGATGCTTATCGATAAAAACATTTCTGTTTTCATATATTAAATATTTCTATTTGATATGCGTGTTTTTTTGTTCAGTAGAGATCCATTAAAACTCTATTTTGTGGAATTGCACTTTGGAGGACGGGGTTGTGGGTGCATACAAGGTAATTGTACTTCAATGTTCGAAATTCAAGTCCTATTCTTTATATAAATCAAGATGCGAGATTTATAAAATATTTTTCATTATATCCACACAGGTAAATAATATATATATATATATATATATATATATATATATATATATATATATATATATATATATATATATATATCGCAGTTATTGCAGCATTACTTTTTTGCTTTGAAAATATTTGAATTGTGTTTTTTTATTGAATTTAGCATTAAATTATCTTTAAAATCATATAAAAGACCTTGCATTTTGTGCAACGTAACAATCTTATAAGCATACAAACTTGAAAAACATAATTTAAAAAAAGTGTCCACAATTTGGGCCATCATAGTATACATATATATATATAGAGAGAGAGAGAGAGAAGTAGAATAAAATCTATTACTTGAAAAACATTCTAAGTTTATTCTTAACTAATTTAATTATTTCGACTCAATGTATTTTAGCTTGAGAATTTAAATTCTTCATTCAGACATTATCATATAAATAGCGTCATTTTTGGTGAATATTTGTTAAATCTTATTTGCTTAAAGAAAAAAATCTTTAATCGTTGAAAATACGATTATTAGTGTTCCATTTTTATTCTAAGAAGTATTTTCTGAATAAAGAAATAGATATTTCAGATATTACTCATTGGATTTAAAAACCATTATGCTCCATCGTATCAAATATTCATCAAGTGAAATAAGAAACCATTATTATAACATTTGGCACTTAAAAGCATCCATTTCTTAAGTGATTTCTCTACGTCCTTTATTCGAGAGCGGAAATTTGACATGGAGCAATTTCACCGACAACTGCTTCCATTTTCTAGTAGATTCTTTTTATATTCTTCCTTTATCTTTCTCTGAATTATCTTCAGCTCATAAACTAAATAGTACTGAGGTATTATGAGAATTTTAACGTCATTTGACTTCCTTTTAGTTAAAGATTTTTTCTCAGATTTTTTATCGCCATCTGTGAGAAAATATGCAGTTTTTTTTATTTGTGAGGAATTAACTTTCTGAAGAGAGTGGTCAGGAAATCCTCATTTATTTTATCCTCAGTTCCAGTTTTCACGAAGCAACAAAGTATTACTACTAACTATATAATTTATTGGTTGTTCTGTTAATATGGTAATGATGTTTCTACTATTTTAAAAAACTACTGACCGTTACATTGAAATTTAAAATTTTATCTTAAAAGTAATTTACAGGTATGATATTGAAACAAAATTATTCTTTTCAAATAGTATTTTAAATTTTTTTACCTTAAAACTTACTGATTTTGTGTCACTTGCCTAGTAACTGTGTTCGCTACTTTATCCTTTTATATATAGTAAACTCATACATATATAGTATTCTCATATAGTACAATTCATATGTAGTATTAATAACCAGAATAAATGCTATAAATATTTCAAATAAAATATTCCGTAATGTCTAAGCCACACACAACTTTATGATAGTACGAGCTGGGTCTTAAGGTATCCGACTACGTTCGGAACCGTGATTTTAAAAAAGCGCATAAATGGATAATTTTCATGATATTTGGTGTTACTTAGATTAGAAAACATGTATAAAATTGTTTTAAGGACATTTTGACAGAAAAATTTAAATACAATATTTCGGCAAAAAATTAACTTAGAATAGCCCTTATTCAAAATGTTCTCCTTTTGTAACAAAATGCTTCTATTATAATAATATTTTGTCTGTAGATAGCTCAGACCTCTGTACAGAGGCTCAGTTAAGATTTTTAAAAAAATCACATTATTTTCAGAGTTACAACAAATTGAAATAATTATCGCGGCGTTTTTTTTCTTAAAATTTCTCCCCTCTATTGCCGTAAAACATGGATAAACCTACTTCTAAGTTATATATTTCAAAAATTCTGGATGAGACTATGTAGAGAGGTCTGAGCTATATGGAGGAAAAATATTAATTTAGTTGGAGCAATTTTTATAAAAAGAGAATATTGTGAAAATGGGTCATTCTGTGTCCATTTTTTGTCAAAGTATTGTAATTAAATATTTTTTTTATTGTAACACTATTCTTGAAACAATTTTATATACATTTTCTAATCTAAGTGACACTAAATATCATAGATATTATCCATTTATACGCTTTTGCAAAATCACGGTTCCGAACGTAGTCGGATACCTTAAAGGCTTAAACATTTAAATAATATTTTCTGTCTTTTATAAAATTACCTACACAGTATTGCTGAATCCTTATTTAAACAAATGTAGAAATGTACAGTATTATCATCATAACCATGGATGCAGTAGATTAGCTTTAAAACATATTTATAAAACTCAAACACTTAAAGAAATTTTGAATTTATCATCAAGTGAATTTTACTTTTAACTCAGGTTTTTATGATTGATTGTTCTTTTTTTAGAAAATGAAGTCATGTGAAAAAGCTATGTATAACAATATCCATTAATCTTTTTTTTTTCAATTTGTGTTGAAAGACAATATGTTCGTTAGAGGGAGAGAGAGAGAGAGTAATAGCGAAGAAACACCATTTTTTGTTGACATAGAATAGAAGCTTGTAGTAATGAGAAAGATTTATCGTAAGTATATATTGTCATCCTAAATTAAGAGAAACGATCATTGCGGTCATTTCGGAGATTGACGTAAACAATTCTCTACTTCCCAAATCCAAAACAAAATATATCCATTTAAACCACGATAAATAAGGACCGAAAATGCTAATAGAGGAATGTGGGAGATGTCAGATTAGTCCGATTCTAATTGTTTTAGTTTTGATTTTTTTTCTCGACATGTAATAATTTTTTATCTTTCCTGCATTTTTATAGAGGATCGTTGTGTTGTGTTTGTGATCGTAAGAAAAATAATCAATATCTATAGTTATAACTACTTAAGAGCGAATTAATTTTCAATTATATAAAGGTTAAAAAAAATGGTAGTTCCCAGCTAAATAGCGTCAATTCTTAGAGTTTCGTAGTTTGAAGTCAATGTCTAAAATTTATTTTTGGAAAATTCAGTTTTATAACCTCAGGATTTTTTACTATTAAAATGTCATGTACTTAACGATCTCTGAGGACAAAAACAATGTAAAAACGCACTTTCTGGCTTTGATTCAAGTTGGAGTATAATTTTAAGTCCCTGCTTTCTTTTCCTCGTGACTTCTGTTTGTGGCCGTCTTTTCTTTCTGGTTCGTCAACTGAAACTCCCCCTGGCTACCATCCAGTCATAGACAGTATCCATAGGATAATATGAACATTTAGCTGTCTGGGTCGACTAGAAGGAAAGACTATAAGCTCAGGAAAAAGACAAACGTGAAATGGTATTGAATTGTGCGTTATATAAAAAAAGTTATTAAATAAATTGATTATTTGAAACGGAAATGAATGATTTTTACCTTTATTTTATGATGCTTGTTGAATTAATTTGTAGAAATAATATGAAATAAATATGCACTCAATTTTTATAAAATTCATTAGGAATGAAAATTAATTGAAAAAAATTAGTTTTTTAAATAATATTTTGGAAATATATTGATTTTATTTCAAAATTTAATGAACAAAATGCCGACAACAGGATTGAATTTAAGTGGGATTATCAAATGCATGTGTTTATTAAAGGTTACATACTCTTAAGCAAGTTACTCTATTTTAATACATTTGGAGTTATCATAACACCTAAAACATTTCTATTTAATTTTAATTTATCTTAAATTAAATTTAGCATTAACGGTGTTTAAAACTATTCAATTATGGACTTTTTTTCAAAAATTGCACTGTTTCCAATATTTGAAAACATTCTTCTTTTTTATCCGATAAGCCAAAAAAACAAACACATTGTATTATATTTTATATAATATTACTGAACGACTAATAAAATAAAATTATATATATATAATCCAAAACAAAGAAATACACAGATAGTTAGAACCTAAGATAACTGTACTAAATAGGAAGAAATAGGCACAGTAGTACTTTAACAAACTCCTGGCATTAGGAACCAAGATTGCAGGTTTAAACAAGATTTTAGGGCTAGTCAACCTTCACCTGTAGTTTGCCATACTACGTACCAAGAGGAAAGGTAAGAAGAACATTTGGAGGAATTTAAACATTATAATAATTTCAGTAAACAAATAAAATATAATTATAAAATTATAGCCTACTAGTGTTTATATTATAGATTTAAAATCGACTACTCCCAAAGTAAGTCTTACTATCTACGTTTGCATCGATTTTAAGTTTCTAATGTTAATACTAGAGTAGGCTATAAGTTTATAATTATATTTTATTAGATTAGTGATTTTATTATATAATGTTTAAATTCCTCCAAATGTTATTATTTCCTTTCCTCTTGGTACGTAGTATGACAAACTACAGGTGAAGGTTGACTAGCCCTAAAATCTTGTTTAAACCTGCAATCTTGGTTCCTAATGCCAGGAGTTTGTTACAGTACTACTGTGCCTATTTTTTTCCTATTTAGTATAGTTATCTTAGGTTATAACTATCTGTGTATTTTTAAGTTTTGGATTATATATACTTTTATATTTGTGGCTGCATTGCGCCTAAATATAGAACTTCATGAATTACTATTGTCTTTCCATTATACATATATATATATATATATATATATATATATATATATATATATATATATATATATATATATATATATATATATAAATGAGAAAACCGACTCACTCACTCACTCATTGACTCACTGACTAATCACGATATCTCCGGAACTATTAAACCTACAGACTTGAAATTTGGTAGGTAGGTTCCCTTCATGGAGTAGACGTCAGCTAAGAACGGATTTTGCAAAGTTCGAACCCCAAGGGGCGTTACGGGGGTTTAAGAGCTGTTATAGATAATTATTTCCTTTACTAAACTATTAGATGTACAGTCATGAAACTTGGTACACAGATTTCTTTCATAAAGTAGAGATTCTCTACATAATGATTTTTACAAAAATCGACCACCAAGGCGCGTTGAGGCCCATTAAGGGGCGTTATACATAATTTTTTAAATTTTTAAACTATTAGACGTACTGTCTTGAAGTTTAGTAAGTGGATTCCTTTCATAGAATACAGATCCCCTATAGAATGGGTTTTGTGAAAATCGACTCCCAAGTGGCGTTGTAGAGAATTAAGGGGCGTTATAGGCAATCACCTCCTTTTTTAAACTATTAGACGTAAAATCTCGAAATTTAGTAAGCTGATTCCATTCATTGAGTAGAGATCCACTATAAGATGGGATTTGTGAAAATCGTTTCCTAAGTGGCGTTGCGAGGGCTTAAGGGGTGTTATATATAATTATTTCCATTTTTAAACGATTAGACGTTTAGTCTTGAAATTTGGTAAATGGATTCCTTTAGCAGAGTACAGATCCGTTGCAAAATGAGTTTTGTCAAAATCGACTCCCAAGTGGAGTTGTTGAGAATTAAGTGGCGTTATAGGCAATGAACTCTTTTTTTTTAAAACTATTAGACGTAAAATCTCAAAATTTAGTAAGCTGATTCCATTCATTAAGTAGAGATCCGCTATAAGATGGGTTTTGTTAAAATCGTTTCCTAAGTGGCGTTGCGGGGGCTTAAGGGGCGTTATAGATAATTATTTTTATTTTTAAACTTTTAGACGTACAGTCTTGAAATTTGATAAGAGGATCCTTTTCATAGAGTACAGATCCAATATAGAATGGGTTTTGTGAAAATCGACCCCAAGTGGCGTTGTGGAGAATTAAGGGGTGTTATAAACAATTAATTCCTTTTTTAAACTGTTAGACGTACAATCTTGAAATTGAGTTAGCAGATTCCATTCACTGAGTAGAGATCTGTCATAAGATCGGTTTTGTGAAAATCGTTTCCTAAGTGGCGTTGCGGGGGCTTAAGGGGCGTTATAGATAATCATTTCCATTTGTAAACTATTAAATGTACAGTCTTAAAATTTGGTAAGCGAATTCCTTTCATGGGGTAGAGATCCGCTACAAAATAGTTTTGAGGAAAATTGATCCCCAAGGGTCACTGAGGGGGATTAAGGGGCGTAATAGATAAATATTTCTGCTTTTCAAATAATAGAACCACCTGCTTGAAAATTAGAAGATATGTTCCGTTCATGGAATAAAGTTCCTTTTACAATGATTTTTGCGGAAACGGACCCCAAAGGAGTGGATTTGCGTGGGATTAAGGCGTGTTATAGAAAAATTCCTGTTTTTGAATTTAACTCATTTACTTGAAATTTGTTGAGCACTTTTCTTTAGTTGAATAGAGTTCCACTAAGAATGGATTTTACGGAAATCAATTTTAGGGGGAAGCGGGGAAAGTTATTGGGGCGTATTGATAGACAAAGTTCCCGTTTTTGAACTAATAAGACTATACTAATAAAATTTGGTTTGCATGCTTCTTTTTTGTTGTTGAATATGAATCCGCTAAGAATGCTATCAACGAGGTATTGATGATCAAAATTCCGTTTTTTCTCTGTTAGATTTAGACTTGAAATTTATCACGCATATTTATTTTATGGAGTAGAGATACACTGAAAGTTGCTTTGGTGGAAATCAACTTGATTATTAGGTTAAGTGAGTGCAAAAATTCCTTCTACTACTTGTTTAGAAATTAATAGAAATTAGAAATTTTAATTTATGTCCTTTTTATATCAAGAGGCGAAAGTTGCAGCTATAAATACATTTTTCAATACAATCGAATTCTAAATGCTAGATATCAATAATTCATATACTATATGTAAACAGTATACTTTTATACAACATCGTGAAATACCCAGTGAAGCGGGTGGGTAACGGCTAGTATATATATATATATATATATATATATATATATATATATATATATATATATATATATATATATATATATATATATATATATATATATGTAATTATTTTTTCCAAGGTAATTATTCTGCTGAAATGGTAAAAATAATTTATTATAAAATTCTGCATTATTTTTAAAATTTTATAGCTCAACACACATACATTACAATAGCATATTTTACAGATAAATAGTTATACAGTTTGTAAAATTTTAAAACAATATTCAAAGATTTAAAATTATTTTAAAGGATTCATTTTATTTAAAAAGAAGTTATATAAATTATCTCACTGTTTGAAATTTTTTGAAATAAAATTAGAATGCGAATAAATAAGATGTTTAAAAAATTAGATCGTTAAAAGCCGATGCTGCATTTTTCATTAGCTAATTTGATTAATTTTATTACAGTTTTACATAACTTCTGAAAGATATAATACTTTATAGATATTATAATTTTTAAAGTAAATCAAAATTCTTGATTTAAATTATGTTTTTTTAATTCTTAAAGTTATTATTTGTTTATTTATGTTAAACAGTATTTAGACACTTTATTCTAAATACATTATATTAATGAACTTGCCACTGAAATAATATTTCCTACCCTGCATGCATAGTAACATTTCAGTTATTTGAACAGAAATAATCCCACTGAAGCAAACCTTTTTGAAATATAAATATTTGAGTAGCGAAAGATATGTGACTTTCTTTCGAAATTTGTGAGTCAACAGAAATAGGAAAGACGATGAAAAAAAGCAACGTTCTATCTCTTTCATTTAACATAAAACTCGTGAAAAATTGTTTACGTAAAATTTAATTAAGAACATGGTAATTCCCATGATAAGTGAGGGAAATATTTTTTTTTTATTTGGCATTCCTTCTTGCTAAAACTTTCAGTGAGTTAATAAGGGAAAAATATTATGCTATATACATACTGGAAGCCATTCTACAATATTTAAAAACTAGTAAAGTATGCAATAACTTATACTACATATTTGTTGAAGAAATGAAAATTGAGAGTATGTTTAGTTTTTATAATTCTGCAAGTTTCCTGTACAGCGAAAAAAGTGAAAAAAAAAGAATTTTACAGAAATATTAAATAAAAATAAAAAAAATATTCACTCCTGCTGAACTAAGCATTTTTGTTCGGAAAAATGATACAAATGCAAAGTACGGAGCATTCAAGGACACATTGATACTTATTTAACATTTGTTATATTTTCACTAATGATTTATTAAAAGGACTTTTTCCAATTTTTTTCTTAAGTTATGATTGCTTTCCTTAAGGTGTTCGATTTCGTTGAGTAACGCTGTTACAGAACACATTCATTATACTTTCATTGTAGGGTTAATTCATAAAAAACTATACATTATATATCTTACATTCAATACCTTTCCTTTCTAGTGATTCGATCACTTAACCGAATTTGTGTTAGCAATAATTGTATTCTATTAATTGCAATATGGGGACAAATTACACCAAGGAAAGTATATATTTAATGCATTTTAAGTATATTTTAGTACACAATAGTGATTATGTCACTATACGAGTCAAATACATAAAGCCGTGGTCTTTAATTGTGCATAATGCCTTCATGCAGCAATAGTGTTTTACTTAGTAATATCCAATGGCTACATGGACATGCTAGTGTACTGATGGATTTCATTACATAGCTAGCACTTGGAATAATGCCCGATTGAATTCCGTCCCAGACCTATTACTTCGGATAGTGACCAAATTAAATAAGACTATTACATTGACGTAATCTTACTGAATAAATTCAAAGTTCAAAATTAGTCTCATAAAAACTTCCGTTATGCTCGTGAGCATAATATAATTCATAAAAACGTCTCAACTTGTAAAAGAATGAAACATAGGTAGTCTAACGGTTTAAAACTCCCATTCTTTGTCAGCGTTCGATTTGATTTTTATTAAATAAACCAGTCTAAAATATTGCGAGGGCAGTTGGTGACTGACCTCACAATTTTAAAAAGCGGTGATGAGATCATTAAAGGGCAACCTACAACCGAAATTTTGTCACTACACCAACGTCAAGAGGACTTTGAGCCAATACCTGTAGCCCCTCTACATGAGGGATCTTCAGTGGCAACAGGATTCGAACCCAAAATTCTACAACTTTGCCCATTTAATGTATGAATCATTCATTACTTTATGTAACATCCTATATATATATGTGTATATATATATATATATATCCTATATATATATGTATGTATATATATTTATATATATATATATATATATATATATATATATATATATATATATTATATATATATATATATATATATATATATATATATATATATATATATATATATATATATATATATATATATATATATATATATATATATATATATATATATATATATATATATATATATATATATATATATAAATGTTGCTTGAGTAAATTATTTATGTAATTAGAAATCGTAATAGGTTTTCAGTTTAGTCCAATGACTTTTTTCGTATCTACAATTGTTGTGTCTGCTGAATTACAATTTTTTACTTTTTTAGTACTCTTGGTTCTAGTATTTCTTCACTTTTATTTTATTATACTATTTATATATATACATGTGTGTGTGAGCATCGCTCAAATTACATATATTTTTGAAAGGTTTCTCATACATGTAAACATTTCTCTAAAATGATAAAATTATTCTTCCTCTAATAAAGATACTAGAATTACTAATGCCAAGTTTCAACGTAAGTTTCAGTTTATATCTGTTCATAGTAAGGAAAAGTGTCGAACATGTAGGATTTATTTTTGTATTGAATCTAGGTTTAAGCAAATTTAAAAATATTCTTTTCAATTGCTTGCTGATTTATTATGTGTATCAGTTTGATTGCATGTGTATGTTAAACATTGGGGATGCAATTCTGAAAACCTGTTTCTTTGAAACATAAATAAGAGGAAACGCCAAAATGACAGCTGTTTCTGACTTCGCATAAAATAATTATATATCAAATTTCTACACTTTTGACCAAAATGTATTATTTTCATCATTTTGGAAAGTGTAACTTGCAAGTATATATAAGTGTTTTCTTCATCTAATTATTTTTTTTTAAAAAAAATGCAGTAACCTTATGGTTCTTTTTTGTAATTTCTTGTATAGTTTTTTACATTACACCATCTGTTTTTAAACTATTTCAAAAGAAGTATAAAAATCCATGTAACTGTATTGCTATTATTAGTTTTCTAACGCAAAATGTAACATAAAATGTTGCATAAAACACAAAATTCTAAATTATATATCTTTATATATATATATCTTTATATATATATATATATATATTTAATAAATCTTTGTAGGAATGATTCATCAATTTAAGTATTAGCTAACTAAAAAATCAAATCTTCTGCAGGAGTAACTCCATATATGATAAAACTTATAAAGAGTTCAGTAAATCTTAGGTCTCCTTTAGATGTTTGTAGGTGCATGTGGTAATTAGGGTTATGCTTTATTCAGCGCAAAGAATCTTGCAAAGAAATTGAAGAAAATGTAGTATCGTGTATCAGGAGAAAAATGTTAAGAGTTAGATGCTAAAAGTCTTGTAATTATATATATATATATATATTATGATGAGCAAAATGTTTTTAAAATAGAAAATGGCATTATTATTTTTTTATTTTAAAAACGAAACTTAAAGGGTAAATATAGTTAAATTGATTCATTTTTTTATTTCTCAAAATGTGTTTTAAATTTATCATATGATAAATATAAAAATTCGCGTTTCCCTCTCTCTCTCTCTCTGTATATATATACAGTGTTGATAAAAAAAAGTGCACACACTTTGATGAAAAAAAAAACTATCGCGCGTATACATTAGAAGTATTACAATAAATAAAAATGTCTAAATAATAATAAGTGAATTTGCAGATATATCGTGAGCCCACAGAGCACACATTTATGCTTTCTTACCGTACCAAACTGGGCCTTATCAAATCATACCACTTGAGAAACTAAATTTGCTTCATTTTCAACCTGTACGAGTTATCTACCATTCACAAAAGAGTTATCTCTGGGACGCCCTTGTTTAGTTTGTAACAATTGCGGTATGCAAAGCTTTTTATTCTGCTCTGTGCAAAAGATGACCCACGCTAGCCCTAATCACACCTGTTTTGTGCGCACATTGTGATGCCGATTTTTTGTGGTGACTGTGTGAATGAATCTAACACTCCAACAGAAGATGCTTCTCTTGTTACTTTGCGTGTGTGGTCTGCTCTCAATTATGTATATCCATTATGGTTTCAAAGTTATCTGGAAATCGAGCAATGCTTAGGCGTACTGTTACTTACGTTCCATATTGTTACCTCTAACATCACTGCGCTTCACTGATATTCTCAAATTTCGAATATCATTTCAATATGCCTTTTCGCTACTCAAAAGTCAGGAATGCTTGCGCCATGGTTTCAAATTCTCTATGAAAACACCAGTACCTTCTGATGTAGAACTATACTTGAACACATTCGCATCCACACCCTTCCCCATACGTCTTGATATTTTTTTTTTCCAATTGACTATAATCCCATCTATATAGTGTGTAAAATTTAATAAAGTATTTGTTATTAATTTTTTTTATTAAATGATGCTAATTATTTATTCAGTAACTTATTTCTTATTGTCTCTCCTCTAATAATCAGAAAAATTAAAAAGAATATGCTTGGCTGCGTATTGGGGTATGATACGAGAATGGTAGATATTCTACCCCCACCCCGCCCCACCACCACAACCACCAAGCCTAGGAAATTATTGTGCGCCCCGTCGCCCAGTGTTATAAGTGTAGGGAACTTATAACACTGGTCTACAACATCTATTATAACTAAAAAATAAATACGGAATATGTGTACTTAGCTACATATCTAGAAGAAAAAAAAACTACCACTTTAACGCCGCATTTTAAGGAAAACGTAAGATACAAACATAAAAGTAATAGCCACAAAAATGATAATATCAAATTATGCATTTGTTATCAAACAATTCAAAGTACATTAAAAAATAAAACATTTTTATCTAAAGTTAATTTCCGTTGATATTGTCAGTAAAAGACTTATAGTCTACATACTGTCAGCTAATCTCAAATAATTCGGTATACAATTACTGAACACTAATCTTCAGGAGGTCACCCCAAAATGTCTTGGCGGTCCACCGGTCGATCGCGGTTGACGTAACGCCCACCCCGGGTTTAGAGTGAAAAGCTTTTAATAAAAAAAGAAAGAAATTGCATCATAAATATATGATTAAACATATTAAAGTGATACTATTTTTACATATTTCTCTGCTATTTTTGAAAGAATTTACGTTTCTTAAATTTTATTTAACGCTTTTATATATGCATATAATGGTTTATTACTTGGATTAATTGGAATTTTTATTACTTATTATCTTCTATTCAATACTAAGCAATAATTTCATTTTTATTATAAGTAGGAATGAATGTTATACTGTTATAATTAAACCCATTATTTTTAAATGAAATTTTTCCATTTGGTTAGTCTAATATAATTAATTCTGTAATTACTTATGAAGTTTTACTAGGTCCAAATAATTAATAAGTTTTAAATTAAATTTCGTTTTGATATGCTTAACTATAGCATACTGAAAAATAACAATCAGATGCTTGGAATATATTACTTAAGGCTAGATAAAAGTTTCAAAGAATTAACCCTACAAGTATAAAGTAGCACTTCTTCAAAATTGCACTGTTGGCGGTAGAATGAGTGTGAAAAATTTCTTGAAAAATGAATAATTGGGAAACAATGACTTATTGTTTTAAAGAGAAAAACTGAGACTCTAAGGAGATTTTTACAAAAAAAAAAACAAATACAATTCTACTTTCGAAATATTATATGTTTTGTAGGAGACAAAGTAATAATAATTCATTAAAAGAGAAGCATACGAAAAAGTGCTCTTGAGAATTCGATAATCATGTGTAAATCCAGAAAATAGAAAAGTGCATCACTTTAAGAATATTTAACAAAAATATAAAATATTCATAGGTAAAAATAAGAATACCAAGAAACAGTCGTCAAAATGAAACGTAATTTTACGTACGTAATGTCTACTTTGATATAAGTAAATGGTTAAAAAATAAAAGGACCATTTATTTAAGAGAAAAATTCAAAAGTACGAGGGATTTATTACCCTGTTGAACTCCCTCTAGAGGGAATGATAGATGAGATACGATCGTGCATTGATGCATACAAGTTCTGGATGATGTCTTGAGACATTTCATTCCAGATTTGCTGTAGCCTTGCCTCTAGTTCAGGAGGTTCCATCCCAAATGATATCAAATATGCTCGATTGAGACAAATCTGGGATCGGGTGGGTCAGAGAAGGGTAGTAGCAATGTGCGTAGACAGTCTTGAGACACCATTGCCTTGTGAGGGCGAGCATTGTCTTGTTTAAAAAAGACTCCTGGAAGCCGTTGTATGAGTGGCAACACATGCGGTTGCAGTATGTCATGACCATAACGCTGGACTGTCATGGTGCCACGGATTAATACTAGGGGTGAGACCATGTATTGTAAGCAATAACACGTCATACCATCACATTAGCTGTGGAAGCGATGTGTCGCTGTAAACCAAATGCCGCATCAATGATTTCACCAAGGGGTCTCCACACTCGAACACGTTTGCCATAACTGCTGATATTGAATCTGGATTTATCGCTAAGAGCGACCTTGTTTCATTCCGCTGCAGTTCAGTTTCCTCGTGCGCGGCACCACTCTAAACGGAGGGGTGGATGGGTGGACTTCAATGGCAGCACACATAATGGGCACCGCTATCACAAATGTCCTTCAGCCATGCAACTCCCTATGTTTCGAGAAGACACAGATGCCACAGTGAAGGTGTATCTGTGCCTTGATGGCGACCTATGAATCAGTTGGCTGTACGAGTGCATTTCTTTCTATGTGGCGGTATTTTCGACTACTGGTCTGTCCTGAGCCTGGTCTTCGAATAAATGACATCTCTCGGATCCACTAGTCCCAACACCACCTCACAACACATTCAGATTGGCCTAATTGACGATATACTCGCCTAGCTGACCCCACAGCTTCCATCATGTCGATGGTTATTCCCCTTTCAAACTGCGGCATCTGCTCATATTGTCTCGAAAACTGTGTAATGGCATGTCTACCTCAGCTATATATTTGTAAACGATTCAGCATTCTCAAACAAGCTTTGGTTACTTTTTTTATATTCCACGGAGAACGACGTTAAACGCCCTCTACTGCCTATACGTAATGCGCAATCACGCTGTATTTCTAATCGTTTGCATATCTCTCCGACATCTACCTTCATACCAAGTTTCGTTATGATCCCGCAATTATTTCTTGGTGTGCTGATTTTTTTGTCCATGAGTATATTTTTCATGTGCAATATTGTTACATAAATCGGGTTTCGTGGATTTTATGCCGTCAGTCTCAAGGAACAAAACAGTTCTTTAAAAGCGTTATAATTTCTGTCGAGAAACAATCTTTAAAAAATTCGTGATACAACCATAAAATTAGCACAATGTACCAGAAGTTTATCACACCTTCTACAGTACTCAGACACTAACTACTATTTGTGTCTAAAAATGCAAGTTCGTAATTATAAGGGTTATTTCCTATTGTGGCCTTTGGGAAAATGAATTGGTGACTCTTTTAGTAAAAATAGGCACATATATTCTCCAAAGATCTACTCGAGATATGCCTCTTCACTCAACAAAAATTGAAATCAATAGGAATTTTAAAAAATACTTTCGAGATGCCGCTACCAATGCTGACAAAAATAATTCATGGAGGGTGCTAATAAAACCTAACTATGTCTCCGACTCTCCTCGCGCTGCTGCTGTGGCTGAGTTTAAAATATTGACTGGACGTCATGTCCAGTCAATAATCTAAACTCATGTTATCGTCGTTATGCTCATTTGTATTGTTTTAATCTGACTAAATCCCCCTTTTGTGTTTTGTGTGCTTCTGGACAAGTCATGGATGTTTCTCATCTAGACGTGTGCTCTGCACTTATAAGTTTGGACAGTATTGTTAAGAAATATTGGAGAGCTCTTTGCCTAATGACCTGATGGTCAATAACCTGGCATTTAATAAATAAAAAAATAACGTTACGGTTTATTCGCAATCAACAACCTGCTGCCTCTAAACAACTCTTCAATAACGAAGTAACACTGACATAGTACCTACAAGCAACTTCTATTTATTGTCTGCGTGACTACATTCCAGCACTTTCTCAAAAACACCTGCTTACATCATGGATCGAGGTGTCATAGATTTCTCCAGTAATTTTCAAACGCATCCATAGGGCTGTCATGTCGTCAAACACGGTTGCCAAAAATGAGGACAACTTTATTGTATCAACAATATTTCAACAGGTTTCCATTAAAATGCCTTTATAATGTAAGGAATGGCATTGATTGAAAATATTACATATTTTTATCATAATATAAACACAATTAAAAGTAATATTAACGTATTAAACACCCAGGTTTAAATTATTTTAAGATGAAATTTAGCATTCATTACACAAAATTATCCACAATATCAAATATTTGTATTACTCATAATACCATTTGGAATTATAATTATTATGATTATTATTTCTTAAAAATAACAAAAATCTCTTTTTTTAAATTTTTGCGAATGAGTTTAGCATAAGATTTATTTCCTGTATTCTTAATCTTCTATGAATAAGAGTTAACAATTATTTTTTAGGTGCTTCCTTTAAAAATATAGATTTGCAATTCTTATTTTTTTACTGATGAATCACTGCTTCAAAGTAAATAATATAACATTTTGCAAATGATCTAACATATTTTATGCATCTCCGATGGTACAAAAAATTGGATAAAGCTACTTTAGTTTTTTGTATCTACTCACAAAATCATTCAGAAACTTAGTTCTACAACAGCTACACAAGAGTAATCCTTAAAGATGAACAGCAATAATATATCATTTTGTTTTATCTGAATGCTATTTCTCTTATTTGTTTTTCTTTCTTTGTATTTTCAGACAATCCCAAACTATTCACCCTTTTGCTTTAGATTAAACTTCTTCCCATGCAACTAAACCCACTATTGGGATTTCATCGACCCCTGAGGACAATTATCCTGTACACAGAAACAAAGAAAAGATTAATGGATCAATGCTTTGGTGCACCCTTCTCAGTTGTTCTGAAGCCAGATATGGATCTCTGGAAATTTTTATTGCTTACGAAGGTTTTTCTAAGCCTCACTTCCACTCAATTTTTGTCGTTATTCTCTAGTATTTTGTTTTGAATCAGACAAAAGGAAGTTTTAGCAATATTACTGAAGTTCGAGTAATGGTTTCTCAGTTTTTGTTGAGAATATTGAAGTTATTTCCTATGCAAAAGAACTTCCGGAAAGAGATAGCGAGTGCTATAAAAAGAAGATAAGATTTAGGAACTACTACTTTCTCCGAATCGAATTCATTCACTGTTTCCTTTTTTTTTCTTTTTCAATTAGTTTTAACTTTCTTGTTGTTTTATGTGAATAACAATTTTAAATTGTTACATTATTGACGGCTTCAAAGCTTGTTTAGATTAACTTTGCGGTTTAATTGAGTTTCGCTGTTTCAAAATTACTCTTATCGACTTTTAAATACTGTTCCGAAATAAACTAAACAAAAATTAAAAAAGAAAATAAATTAATCCCTATAAAAAACAAAGTATTTATTTGTGTTCATGAAGGGAGATAAGATATCTTTAAGCATATGTATTATACTCATTAAAACTTCCTTAAATTAATGATTTAGAATTTTTTAAAATCATCTATCCAATAACATTTTTGTAGGAAAAAAATATTTTTGCTGATAAATACATGTCGTAATTTCATAACTTCTGCATAAAATATTTTTTTTAGTTATTGAAACATGACTACTTACATAAAATAGAAGAAAAAAATTAAGAAGGCACTTTGTTCTTGCAACAGTGGAATAGGGTTATACAAAAAAAAGAAAGAAAAAAGTATCTTACATTTTTTTATTAATTATCTGACTAAAAGTACGTTTTCAAAACTGTAGAAAAATATCAGTTGTACGCTTTAAAAAATATCTAGAGCCGGATTAATAATTGGAAAAGCTAACAAATAATTGAAATAAATATTTATCTTGATACTATTTTAATAGTTGTTGCTGGATTAATAATATTTTGCACTTCATACAATTTAATGTATACAAAAAAGCGTGTCTTAGAAGCATTTGCGTGTAGCAAAAATTTGTTTAGAAACGAAATTTATTTGAAAAAAGAGGAATGCATTTTTTTACTTAACCATCATATATTTCATAGTTTCTAAAAAAAAGATAATTTATTATTCAGAAAGAACTCTCTAAACTGAAAAAAGTAGAGTAAAAGGTTTTTCGCATTTCTTAGACGTATTTTTTATAAAGTTGTTTTTGAAGAAATTATTAAAGACTCAAAATATTATTAAAACAGAAAGGAAGTGCACATTATGTCTATGTGATGCTCTTAAACTAGACGTTGTAAATCATTTACAGACACTTTGATGAAATTTAGAGAATGGTATAACGAAAAGCTAGAGTTTTCTCTGGCTCAAAATGGAAAAGAACTGTAAGAGAGTGCTAGTTAGTGCAAAATAACTTTCTATATAATATAAAAATAGCAACAAAATACACTAATTTCAAGTTGTCAAAACGCGTAGTGCTGCCTAGCATTGTCTCCTACCAAATGGACGTATAAATGCACACGTTTAGAAATTTAAAAAACAATAAATGATGCGGACTGTTAGGAGTATGGCGTGAAATACTGTGAATAAATGTTTTGAAGAGATAGGTTGGAATCACGGTAGATCAAGTCCCAAATATCCTCCTAACTGAAATTCAGAAGCATTCCATTCTAGGTGCCTGACATGATAGGCCACAGAAAAGTAATGACTGAAAATTTTGCAATTAACAGAAAGTCAGAGGGGTATCTGTTTTGTAAAACGAGCTATGTGTGGGGGGTGTACCAACTTGAATAAACATTTTTGATGGAGGTCAACATCGAACGTTCAGTGCTGAAATCACGAATTACTGCAATAAACCATGTTTAGCCGGTATCGATTTTTAGTATACCGATCCAACATAATATATGAAGCAATACACCATCTGAGACTGGATACTTGAAATAAAAAGGAAGATGAGGTGTTCCGACGTTGTACCCTTTGCTTTCCAAGTCACATGGGAATTAGGAGGATAGCAGCTAAAATGATGTTATTTAGTATTTAGCTTTTATTTTTAACGTTAAAAACTAAATAAGTTTTAAATTGATTTTTAGCATGCCTTTTTTAAACTTTTTTTAGTATCTAATACTATCCTTCTGATCTGGAGTCAACTCAAATTTTACATTGGTAACTCTGTCCGTTACAAGACCTACAACACTGCTTTTCGAGAAAATGTTGGCCCTGAAAGAATTCGACAGTAATATTTCCCAATACCGTTAAGTAAGAATGTTGTCATTCAATTCGAGGAATTCACACATTGTAGGTTTTCTCCAATTCAAATGCAATAAATGTGACCCCACCATTCAAATGGACATGGTACACATTCATTTACTTAATGTTTCATGTGAATTCTATCTCTATAATGAATCATGCAATTTAATCCTGTACATAAATATCATCTGGTAAGCAACAGTTTATAGGGATAATACTGTAACATCATTAGAAAGCTCTTGAGACTGATTGATTGCTTATTGATGTCACAAAATGCAACATAATGGTTATGGACTACACTGCGCATTCTTTTCACACCATGCTAACGCGAGAACTTTGAGAGCCTCAGAAAATTTAAATTGCATTAACTCTTCTAAATTGTGGGTGAGACATTTGGGAACAAAAACACTAAACTAGTGAAAAATTTTTGCAATATGCCCCAGATACAGAAGGTCGTTCAAACCTGGTGGAAACGATTTCGATAGTTAATTTTTATAAATAAATACCGTATTTTTTGTGAAAATTGGCTTCTATCTGATAGCCATGATTCATGATAATAGCCCTAGCTTGAAATTGTTATGGAAGTAAACCTCTTCGTACTGACATGCTAACTTTATTCCTTTCCCCTTGAAACATTTTCTCAAGTCCATTCAATGTTCTTGAATGCCATTTTCTTAAGTCTCGTTGTAATAAACTAAAAGCGCAAAAGTTCATTGTAGTAGCGTAGGAGGTTTTTTTACACGTATTTAATCAAATGGGATATAATTTATACATGTTTCTGATTCTTTTTTTTCCTAAATAAGCGATAGCTCAGTTCGACATGTGACTAGCCACTTTGTCTATATGAAACCCAACTTTATCAAAGTTTTTTTCCATATTACGCTATAATTTCATCTTCAAAAATTGATTCAAAAATATTCTGCTGATAGTAGAGTGAAATAACTTTTTTGCTTTACTTGTGACTGTTTTGATCTTTAATTTCCTGTTGTTAGAAGACCCTGCAACTATCAAGAGTCACTTTAGTAACTTTAGTGTATACTGACGAAGCCATTTCGTACAGTCATTCTCGTCAGTTGAGCGATAGAACGTTCTTCATATGTTCCTAAAGTTACTTAATTATGCTCATTCTTCATTGAGTGTTACAGCAAATTTCAATTTTTCAGCAACTAGGTGTGTTTCATACAATTTTCTATAATTTGATTTTTTTTAAGCAATATGTTTTGGCTAAAGCATAGGAACTTTAGGTTTAAACATGTTTCTTATCTTTAAAACTTTTTAATGATTTTATTTCAGTTCCGGAAGACATTTTTAACTTCGATGCGATGAATCTTTTAGTCAGTGGATTTCTTTTCAGCCTCAGACACTTCACTTTCTTGATAGTTGTCTGCTTTTCAACGGTCTTTGGATGGAGTTTCGTGGTCATGTTTTCCTTTTTTACTTTCTGCTAGACGTTTTTTCTCTTTCAAATTTAATATATTGTAAATAACTTTGATTGAAATGCTATAACCTAGATACCTAGAAAGATATTTATAATTGCTTGGAAAACATGATTTTTTTAAGTTACATTAGTCGAGTAATAGTTTTTTTCAAATTCCACGTCCTTATGTTATCGGTGTTAATTTCTTTAGAATGAAAAACAGGTATGGCTTATTAGCTAAAACTTCTAAAATGTATAACAAGTATCTTTCTACGTAAGCACGTGACTACTATGGTTACGATGTTTGCATATGCTGGTATTACACATTGCACAGCACCATCTACTAGAAGATTATGACCTAATTTTATATTTCTTTCAGTTAAAACTCACATTATTTTATATTCAAAATTTCGCAAAATTATGCTGAATTGTTATAACTTCAAGTTTTAAATTTAATTACAGATATCTTCTGAATACATTAAAATCTCGTTACATTAAGATCACACTTCACTCGAAGTCAGTAGAGCACACAGAAAGTTTTCAAGGAGGGGGGGGGTCCGGGGTCGAAAGTCCAACATTCTTGTATCATACTCCTTTTGATTTTGTCGAGTTTTGGAAAAAAAACACAGTAAAAAACTAATTATTGAATAAATAATTAGCATTAATTAATAAAATTAATCATTAGTAACAAATACTTAATTAAAATTTACGTACTATATACTTAGAATTATAATCAATCGGAAAAAAATCAAAGGCTTTGGGGGAGGGTCAAGACCACCAGAACCCCCTTGTGTGTGCGCCACTGCTCGAAGTAATAAACTCATCGAAACACAAAACCACGATTAACATTTGACTGATAGGGGGGCAAAATATTAAGAGCCCAAGCAATGGTGTTTTTCAAACTTTCAATATACACGATCCACTATTGAATCATCATTTTCATTGAGTCTCCCTCCATACAATAACAATATATGTAATTCAATATAGTACTATACTTTGACACTAAAACTATAATACGGCTTTAATCTATTATGTGCCACTGACGTATATAAACGTCTCAATTCTCCAAAGCATTAATTTTCTGGACGTATATGTACGTGTTTCCGAAGTATGATCTTTTCTGTGCAGTATTATCCATAAAATTATTCTGAAGGCTTTGGAATGCAATAAAATGACCTTGACAGTGTTTGAGAAGGATTTGCCTATTTATTCCTTTTCTCCTCCCTCTCAAAAAAACATAAAAATACGTTCGTCTACGTGTTAAACTGTAGCATTAGGATGCGAATCGTATATCTTTTAATCGGAAGTTAAGGAATCAATTGTAAACTGTACAAATTATCAAGAAAAGTGTTAGTAAAAGCCCATGGAGTTACTGATAATTATCAAATTTGTTTTTTATAACTTAGTATTGTTAAATAAATAATAAAATACAATATGATGCATTTATTAGTGCATTATAATAATGTAAATGTGTATTTTGTATTTTATTATATGAGAAAATATTTAGTTTGTTTACTTGCAGTAAAACAATAATTTTTTTTTTAATTTTCTTTTGTTTTTAACTTTTTAATATGCTTGTCCCCCTAGTAGAGTTATCTCACAACCTAAGGGGGGGGGGCGCCCTACAGTTTGAGTAAAAGTGGTTTAGAGACAAATTGAGAAAACTGCTAATTTATCCTATTTTCGATTTATAAAATTATCGGATTTCTACCAATTAAATGCTAGTATTTTAGTTCCAAATTTAATAAATTTAAGGGGAATAAATTATAAAGCAGAAAGAGAGTAATACATGAGTCGTTTATAAAAAAAAGATGAATTCAGTTAAAGTAGTAAAATAGATCCTGGTATTCATCCAAATGTGACAAAAGTTGAATTAAAAGTAAAGTTTTTTTCTGAAAGGCAAAAGGAAGAGAAAAGAAGAAAAATTGCAACGAAAATTCCATGCATAATTTTTTTTTAAACTCGAAAACTTGTTTTGAATATTAATCATTGTAGAATACTTAACAAACTAGTTCTTTAGCAAGGGAATAATAAATGACATGTTATTCTACATTTAAGCTTTAAAAGATGAATGGAACGTATTAATTCTTGATGTTTGACTTTTATAGCAACTACCTTTAATTTGTATAGAACACAGTTACAAGAATGTTTGTAAAAACGAAGACACAGAAATATAGTTAAGCAAACTTACAAAAACTTCTCAGACTTCAAATTAAAATGTTTTTCTTTTAAATGCAATAAAAAGGAATAATCTTCAAAAGCTGAAAAAAATTTCAAAACGTATGTAGCATGCATTAAAAAATAATTGTTAAAAGCCATTAAAAATTTCGGATTAAAAAAAATCAGCCTTTTTTTACATCTATTGTAAATTGCATTTTTATCGTAAAATATGGACAATTTTATGTGTCATCGTGTATATAACACTAATTGAAATCATTTAAATAAAATGTGCACATTTCGGAATTAAAGTGTCGGTTAATCCAATAATAATTTTAAGATACTAAAATACTATTTTGAACAGACGTTCGTGATGGTGTTTAAATTGCATTGTAGAATAAAAATGAGTTTAAGAGACAAAGAACAAATATTTCATTTAAGAAATTTCTTTATTAGTGATTAAAATATGAAATATTTCTAGAAGTATATATTCTAGTCATTGTCTGTGGCGTCTTCTTTATTTCCAATTTTGCTCAATGATTTTTTTTATTTAGCTATTTATTTTTTTAACATTTTCTAATGCATTTTAAAAAGTTTGAGATAGTATTTGTCGATTACTTAATATTAAAAAGAGCTTAAATTTTCATTCTGCCCGTCTGTGAAAAGATTAGAATTAAAGGAATTTTTACTAGAATATTTTTTTTTTAAATTTGAACTGTGAAAATATTTTAACTCCATTTATTTGTGTTAATATACCATAAATGTTTCGTTTTGGTGAGCTATTTCTGTAATATGAGAGAGTAAAAAGCATAATACTAAACATCATTAATATGCATGAAAATAACGATGTCATTTAGTTTACATTTACATTCTTGGAATGAGCTGTAATTTACATTTCGAAAATCGACATAAAAATGAAAAGTAAGTAGGAAACTTTTACTAATACCAAAACGGTTGAATTGAGAACCGAAATAAGAATATAGCAAATCCATTTATTGAAAGAAAGCTTACACGCAGAGTTGAATTCAAAACAACTTAAGAATAAAACATCTTATACTAAGCAGTCCCCAAATACAAACTTTTTTAATTTACATATGAGGTCAGAACTGCTCCCTGTCAAGCCTATAAAAATTGGAATTCCTTAAATTCTATGCGCAACCCTCCAAGAAGTTTTCTATACGAATGTTAGAAGTTAAAGAAGAAGACAAAGACATTGGAATCTCAATACAAAAGCCTACACACATATATTTGACGAAAAAGTCATAAAAATACCCACCATATTTCTAAAAACATAATTTGGAATTTTACGATTGAAAATACGTTTTAGGGTTCTTTTTTATTCCTTCGATGCTGTAAAAATTCCAATATAAGTTTTTTTCCTTCAGCTTTGATTTATTTATTTATTTATTTTTCATTTGCGAACACTTCCCGTGGAAAAAATAAATGAAATGAACTTTCCTCTATATCATATCTGTTTCCAGTAGTATTTGGCATAATTTTATAAATTACTCTTAAACGTTATTACTCCATTAAAATATATATGAAAATGTAGTATTCCTTTTAACAGTATTAAAAAATATTCCTCTAAAAATGAATACAATGTTTCAGTATATTACACAAATTACTTAGTCTACAATTTCGTAAATATTATTTCACGAAACAATTTTAAAACTTTGGGGGATAAAAAATAATAATGAAAATTACAATAATGATAATAATAAAAAACACGGCATTTTTGTTCTTTTAGTATCTTTTGAAGTTGATTCACTAAGTTAATAACTTCTACTTATATTACTTTTTTTATAGGATAAACCTCAAAATATTATGCTTTCTTAAGTTCGTTATTTTGAATATGAAAAAAAAAATGGAGGTCTAGAATTATGTAAATTATTTATTTATTTTTTAAAATATAACTTTTAAAAATTTATCTCAAACATAACGATAGAGTATTACAAAATAATATGTAGTTTTGATTCCATATATGTTTGCTTAGATTCCTGAAACAAAAACCGTTTAATATTTTTCTTATACATAACACAGTTTTTAATTTGGAATACCAATCACATAGTATAATTCATAACTCATCATACAAAATGCAACTCTCCATTATTCCTAGTATGGAGCATATGATCATCACAATTTTTTTTAAATATCGAACATAATTCATAATATTACTATTTTGCAAACTATTAAGTGCCACTATATAAAAATGCAAAATGAGAATATTTTCGAATAAACATATGTATAAAAAAGAACCAGACGATTTTTGAACATCTGAAAAAGTTTTTTTTTTAATTCTATGTTATACTTAATTCATATTTAAAAATTATCATTTAATACCTTATATATCTAATTTATGTATACAATTATTAATACATACTATGAGTTAAATTTTTCAATCTTGATTTTCTATTTTAAGGGGACTTGGCACCCTTTGAGCAAACTTCTTTATTTACGTATTTAAAAATTATATTTTAACATTTTATACAATGTTTCTATTCAAGAAAATGTTACCAGATGAAAATTTTCATATATTATTCACACAATTTTAAAAATTTAAATTTTTTGAAGAAAATTGGGAAAATTTTAAAATCCTACTCCTTTGTAAAAATTAATTTTTTGACCTGAAATTTTTTTATAATATTCTTATGAATGTTCTTAACAACTTTAGGGATTGATTTTAGAAAAACTTCATTCGTTTTTGAGAAAAAAATAAAATGTTGATATAGAGGCTAAAAATCAACGAAAAAGCCAACATGTCTTACATATTATTTTTTTTTTAAAAAAGTATTCAGTTTATAGCAAAATGGATCCCTAATTTTATTACATACCTTATTTTTAACACGCAGGAAAAAATTGAAGTGATTAGTAAATAATTGTCGAAGAAGTAGCATTTTGAATGCACTAAGGTTTCGAAAAACACAAACTGAGAAAAACCACTTTAAAGTTTATAATTCTGAAAAAATAATTATTATAAGCTTAATTAAACTTAAAATACCACTTTAAGGTATTACTTATACGTTTTTCTTTAAAATAATTGCATTTTCATATGTTTTCAACCCACACATTTTTATAAATGATCAACTTTTAGAGAGTACTAATTGCACAAGAAAACTCAAGAAAAACTTAATTTTTTTTTCTGTCACGACAGAAATTTTAGCTGTTTTTCTTCTTATAATATTAAAGTATTACATTTGTATGAAAAATATATCAGGAATAAGAACTGAAATTATAAAATTATTAATATAAAATGCCTTAACTTAAAAATTTTACATGCACACATTTCACAAGGAAGAATTATTACATTATTGTATTGCATCGGAAATATTCTGCTTTTAATACTACACATTCTTTTTCATAGTTATTATTTCTATTTATAAAATATATTTTTTTTATCATAACACATTTTTTAGCTTTTTTTTCTAAAAAGGGGGTGTGGCTGAATTGCCTAATTTGTTTTCAAATGAAGTTTTATTCAACTTCTAACTTTCCGACATGCACACGTGATATATCCATCGAAAGATAATAATGCAAATAAGTGTATTTAAACAGTGATTTAGATATATTTTTTTAAATATCCATGAAAGATTTAGGTCATATGAAACACGATTTACAGAATTTCTCAAACAGATATATATTATACTTACCACTAAATGAATTATCTAATAATATTTTTCTTCTCATTAAAAATATCCATTGGCAGTTTACACTATTATGATATATTGCAATTTGTTTTAGATTTCTTCAAAACACGAAACCATACTTATCTACTTAATGTTAAAATTCAAGCAAAATAGCTCAAATTCTACACATGAAAATAGACCTTAATAGTTCATGGGGCTGCAAATTCCTTTTAAATGTATGACGGACTTTTTTGAAAGCTGTTCTAGATCCCACATTACCCCGCCCGAAGGCGTAAAACTTCAAACTTCTCCAGAGGAATAATACACTCATCTCTTTATACCAGGCTATAGAATTGTATCTACTTCCTTTAGCTAGGTACAGAAGCCATCTATCTAATAGAAAAGAAATGGAGACTTTATCATCCACAAGAAAGTTCCTCAAACGTGAAATAGTTTGGAAAAATGGAGAAAGGGGGTTGGGTTTGGGTGAATCCAGGGCTTCTCGAGGAACTTATTCTGGAGGCATTCAGAACAGGAAATCCACTTTTGTGGATTCAGTGACTTTAATGTGCGGTTGGCTCAGTGTAGGGAAGAGGATTTCCTTTTTCATGAAAGTGAAGAGAGAGTTAGGATTTCACCTGCCCTCGTTCTCTTTTTTGGTGTCGCTTCATATATATATATCAGTTGGTATCGTTTTGTTCCTAACTCCATTATTGAAAATTTCAGATTCCGAAGTCATATGTATTTGCCAGTAAACGTTCAATCAGGATTTTATGTATTTGCTACTCAGATCTGTAATGTTAGAGTAAAAATGGTGTAAACACAAGGAAGACATTTAAGAACGTACTCTTAACTCTTTAAGAACAAAGCTGTTTCCTCAGTTTAAACTAGCTAAAAAGTGTATTAAATGACATTCACATTGTTTTTTTACACTTTAAATGTTTAAAATCCCACAAATTATTTATTTGAAGGCATTTTCTAAGGTTTAAGATAGTTTATAAAATTTTATATTGCATAAATATATATACATATAAATTAAATTGAACATGAGCATTAATATTTCTTAAAAATAATTGCTTTGTACAATTTAAACTATCTGATGCATTATTTATTATTTTCTGTTTTTTAATAAAAAGTTAGGATGTTTATTAGAAATAACAATTTTTTTATTCTTTACATAAGTTACTAAGTATATGAGAATTATTATACCTTTTTTTAAAATTTATACTCGAATGGATATCAAAATAATAAAGGGCTTCAAAATAGTACAACATAAGAAGGGACATTTAGATCTTGAGATTTAAATGGTGAATTCAAATACCAGTTAATTATGCAAGTATTGTAGAAGATTTTGATGCATATTGTATAAAACTGTATAGAACTGCTATTTTGATATCAAAAGTTTATGATTAGACTACTTACAATCAATATAAAATTTAACTTCGTTTCTTATCAAAGTAAATTGAAATGTAATAGATACTTATTAACGCACTTTTTGAGCAAAATTAATCATTTAGAAACAGTCTCGCAGAGTAAAATTTCGTATGCCGGGTATAAATGCTTCTCCAGTACAATAAGTCGAAGAATTTTTTTGTACTTGTGTTGGAAGAGGAAATCAACTCAAACGTAGGCTATGTTGGAGCTAAGAGAAATTGTCACTCAGAACCGATTGATTTTTTGATTTAATATTAACGTCGCACTGTGCTACACGAGGGCTGGCGACGGACCACGTAATTTTGAACCATGGTCAACGTGGACGACACCTCAACCCCTCTCCTAAACGTAGGCTATGACAGATTTAACGGCATCGCCCCAAGAGTGGTACTGGGATCGAACTCGTGACCAGGCAAGCCACGATCCGATACCTATACCACTCGGCTGCCGCGGCCACCACTCAGAACCGAACCTGATACCTCAATGCATAGGTGCAACCAGTAGCATACGCAGGGATTTTTCAAAGGGGGGTTCAGGGTCGAAAGTCCACCATTCTTGTATTATGCTCCTTTTTTGTCGATTTTCGGGAACAAAAATGCAGTGAAAAACTAATTATTGAATAAATAATTAGCATTAATTAATAAATTTAATTTTTAATAACAAATACTTAATTAAATTTTACGTACAATATATTTAAAATTATAATCAATCGGAAAAAAAATTAAAAGCTTTGGGGGATGTTCGGACCCCTAGGACCCCTTGTGTACGCCACTGGGTGAAACAAATACAGGTAAGCAAGATGAGGGGGGATATATAATTCCGCTAGATCGACATTTACTTATGTCAATATTACGATTAGCGTCATTATATATTTAAAAATGTCTTTTTCATTTTTGAAAAATCTTTGAAGTTCACATTTTTTCCACAAAATTTTTTTTTACTGTAATTAAAAATGCATAGATGATTTATTGAGAAGAAAGCAACATCATTTTTACATTTAGTATTGTTTTTTTTAAAAATATCTCCAATACATATGTACTTTCTAAATATTTATAATTCGTCTCGATTAAACAGGTTTTTAAAAAATACTGCAGTTTTGTTCAAACAAATTTGAAGCGCAACAAAATATATATTTTTTTAATTAAACAAGCATAATATCTTTTGTTTACGCTCGTAACTTAGAAATAATAACTTTGAGAAAAATTAGATTGTTTAAAGAAAAATTAATTGTAATGGAATTTGGTTCAAAAAATTTAATTATTATGATTTTAAGAATAAACAAAGTAAAATAAATAAAAATAGTAATGGAAATTTATTTACAATTTTTTTAGAAATTTCAGAACAGAATACTTTAAATTACACACATAAATCAGACTTTCATGTGAAGGCTTTGTTTATTAGATTTGTTTTTTTACTATCTTCAAAAAATAATAATTTCTAAAAGAGATTTCTTATAAAATTCAATAATGTTAAAAAAAATATTTTTACTCGAAAACAAATTTAAAATTTATTTTACTCAATAAGAAAGGGACAAAGGAAAAATACGATTAATGAATGAGATTAAATTAATAATTATTCAACAAAAATATATATGAAACTTTGCAACACGCATTGATTTATGAGAAACATTTTTAAAATGCTAAAACAATCGAAAACTAAGCGTTGCAACTAAAATTTTAAATGAAACACATTTTAAGAATTTTCTTAAGGCATTTTTTTTTATTAAAATATTTTTGTAGGCTATTATAATATGTACTTATTCAAAATGAATTATTTAATTGGCATATTGATTTGGTATAGTATTTTATAGCAACTTATGAACAAAAAGAAATTGTGCATTAGGAATAAAGTGTTTAATTTAATAAAGTAAAATAAATAAAATTATTGTTTTTTAATGTGTAATTTATTTATTGAGTACTATAAGAATATAAAATTTTGATAGCAAAACTATATATACATATATACAATCCCTCTTGTACATCTGTCGATTTTCGAAACTTAAAACCGTATAATTTAATTAAATACACTACCAATTTATAAAGCGTTCATTAACTAGCACCACATGCACTTTTAACCCATAAACTGTTTACCACATCATAATTAATAGTACATGCAGTATGTTTTCACTATTGATTTTTAGTAGAAAGTATTGATTTTATTTCTGTCTGGAAGATTAAAGAGAAAACCGAGACTGAACGTTCATTAACTCTAAACAAATTTATGTTCTCGGATGATGAGATTTAATTAAGCATATTAAAAACAGTTTTGCATTGTAAAGTATTCCATTTCTACCCTGAAGACTATTTTTAAAAATAGAATTTATGTTGAATGATAAGTTTAAAGGTAAATGTATTAAAAAGAAGTGTTGAAAAATAGGCATACACCTTAACCGAATGTAATATTCATCATTTACGCAATAAATAAGTTTAAATACCGCACAAAAAATCTCTGCATTTCAGTTTTGAAAGATTAAATATTCTGTTAAGTTGAAATTATTATATGTAAAAAAAGTAAAGTTTAAAATTCATTTCCTTTCTTGTTAATATTTAAGGTCTCATAGGAGTCTTAAATTGAGAATTTTTCAATTTTTTGAAAAAAAATATATATGTTACAGCCTCAATGTTTCTGAACATTTTGGTACCATAAATACGTTGATACTATAAGCACTTCCGAAGTTATTGAGAAATAAGTAGTGAAACTTAAATGAAAACTCTATCTCTTTCTTATCTTTAACTTCATTTTTCGCAAAAAAAATTTTAGCTTCCGCACAGGATTTCTCAGAAACTATTTATGGTTTCAATTTGAAATTTTATACACGTGTTCAAAATAAGGCTCTTCATAACTTAGACATCAATTTTCATAAAAAACTTTAATAGAATCTTCTTTATTTTAATTTTAACTATTTTTTTTTCAAAACATTTTGAAATTTTCGTTATACTTGTATTAAATTTTTTTCCCCTCTAAATTTCTCAAAAGTGTATATTACTTCAAAACTGAACATTTTTATACCAAGTAAAATTAATTTTGCGAATTGTGATCAATTTTGTACTTCAGAATCCTGCGCGATGTAAAATACTAATTTTCATATTTTTGAAAAAAATTCCATTTTTTATTTTTTTATTACTTTACAACTTTTTAAATTTCTTCCCAAATTTTCTGAAATTTTGCGAAATAATTTATATATATTATTATTACCGTGTGGTAAAAATTTCAAATTATTGTTTCGTTTTAATGTTAAGCTACATTGGTTTGAAGAAGGATGTCTTTTTCGAGTGTATGGATATCTGTTAAGAGTCATGTAAGCTCTTGATAATGTACTCTTTTATTTTTGGAAGAGTTTTTAAATAATTTTAAAGTATGCGTTAAAAATTTCATGTTTGTAATATAAGTAGTTGATATAGCCACCTATAATTCTATAAATACAAAAATATATATTGTAATATAGAAATAAATATTTTCTTCTCTCCAAATAAGTATCCTTCTAGAGCAGTGATTCCCAAAATGGTATATATAGACACAGGGGTCCATAACGACCTGAAAGGGTTCCACGTTAGCGGAAAAATAATTTGGGGGTCCATGAGATGTAAAAAGGGGTGAGGGGGGTATTTGATGGTGGCCCTAATTAAACCAAATCATGTTTTTAGTTTTAAAAGAAAATTTAGTCCAGAGGGGGGGAAACCAGGTTTTATAAATTTAATAGATTTATTTACTAATTTTTTTAATAAAGTTAATTTTTAGTTACAAGGCGACAGCATGAATTTTGTTAAAACAAGGATCATGTCCGCAATTTTGGATTTAAAAGGATATATATGTCGTTTATTGCGAATTATGGAACATCGTGAGAAAAATTTTAATTACTTTTCCTATTGAGGAACAGTTTTGGAGTGTTTTCCAATCTTTCAAACAAGGCAACAGAAAGGGGTGGGGGTGAATAAGATCTGGACTCTAGTAACCGAGGAGATTTAGGGTTAAACTGACAGGATTGATTTAAAATGCTGAAAAATAGTTATTGCTGCGCCAGATTTATTTCTCCCTTTAAAACATTTGTTTGTTGCTCATTTATTTTATGTATTAATTAAATTTTAATTTAATTAGCATGTTTCTCTTAAGTTTTAAACACCATACTTCACTTCAGTTAGAAATTTAAATCGTTTAAAGAAAGTAGATCTATACCAGCTGTCAAAAAGACATTTAAATTTGTCAATTTGTAAAAATTCAATACTAGGTAAGCAGGGGTCTACCGCAAACTGAAAAACATGGTAAGGGGTCTATGAGACAAAAACTTTTGGGAGCTTCTGTGCAAGAGCAACGTTTTTCTGTTCTTTTTTCATTGCATCTAAGTTGTTTTAAAACATGAATGGGTAAGAATTATATCAACGCCACAGTATAAAACACGCTTTATTCATGATGGACCTTGCCTGATCAACCTGAGCAGGCATACCCTCTCATTTACCTACCAAACCGGCGGAAGGGCATTGAACCTTTATAAATTTAACGCGTAGGGCCTCCTGGACATGGCTGATCCTCATTGCATCCTAGATTCAAACGCTCGGCTGCGAGTTTCTAACCATAAGCACTAGGCCTCCGCAGCCTCAAGTCACAAATCCGTAGTTTTTATCCGTGAATAAATGTCTAAAATCGCAAACTGGTATCTTGTTTTCTTTCAAATGTTTTATATCATGCGAGAATTTCAAAGCCTATTAAAAGGAAATAGTCTTATTTATCTTAAATTTAAATTATATTTATATTAAAATTTAAAAAAGTGACAGTTTTTAATGGAGTACTGCTCCAAACATCTAAAATATATGCATATACAAATCTTACAGAGACGTTTTATAATGGAATAGTAGATTTTCTATAATAAATTTTACTTGAATTTCTCATTTTTTTAAAATTTATTTTTTCATTATTTCTTCGATTATACGTCAGTTTATTTTGGATTTAATAACAGAAACAGTGTTATTAAAATACATTTAAAAATAACGTAACCGGAAACAAGAATATACTCTTCAGTATAACTCGAATGGATCCATTATAGTTATATGTAGTTGAGATACAAGAAATGAAACGTTCACAAGAGAAGACTTTTCAAAATGAATCTGAAAATGGATATAATACGCATCTTCGAGAATAGAGATATCAAAGAAAATTTTATAAAACTATTTTTTTTCTTTCCGAGTATTCTTGCCAAATGTAGGCTCCTAGCTCAAAAATATATATGTTTTGAATGGAATTTTACTCCAAAATAAATAAATAATGTAACCATGCACCAAATATTATGTTGTTGTGAAAAAATGTAATAAATGCAAAGAAGGAGTGAATTTACAAAGACCTTCGTATATGTTACAATTCCGGGCAGCCAATTCAAAAATGAAAAAGGAAAAAAAAAATTCAAAATGCGTCCCTGGCTGCCTCTTATAAAAGCAAAGATTCTGAAAGAATTCTAAAGAAATATATTGTTCTCGAAGTTTGTGGGAATTGTTACTTTTGTGACTAAGAAGTCCAATATAAATAAAAAAAGGAGAAAAAAAAACATTATTTTTCTTTTCTTCTTTCCGTTTTCATTTTCACTTACTTATTTGTCCACGCCAACAGCATGCTATTTTCTTGCACTAAAGTTGAATTTGAAAGAAGACTTTTTCCCCCACAAAAATAATAGAAAGGAAAGATGTTATAATATTTTAATATGTATGTTATAAGAAAATATTTGTTATGATTAAAAAATTGCATTTAATTACAATACTATCTCATCTAAATTTCGAATTCTGCATTGCCTTAAATAATATAAGCACAGGAAGCTATAGATAAAAGCTTACATACATACATGTATAAATACAGTGATGGGGTAAAAAGTCCTGAATATATACACTAATTTTTTTCCAAATTTTTTTAGTGTTTGAGGTAATTTTCTTTATCAAATTATTGTACTTTCTTAAACGCTGTTATTGATTCGAATGTATTTTTTAATGCGGGTATCAAATCTGTCTCTAGTTCTTTAAATCCAGCTAGTGTTTTTTCACAGTACAGCTGCCTGAATACGAGATTATATAGCATGTACATATCAACACAATATAGAAAAACATAATATACATAGTAGAATAAAGAAGTGTTTCTCAAACTGAGGGGCGAGCTCCCCTGGGGGGCGTGATGCCCCTACAAGAGGGGCGCGAGCATATCAAAAAGTCAAGAATAAAAGATAATTTTAAAAAGTTATAAAAAAGTATTTAAAGGAAGTCAAAACATAATACGTTCTGGCATTATAAAATACCCGTTTTTTTTATCGTTATTTATTCCAGTTTAAAAATTAGAGCAGGAAAGCAATATAATACTTTTCTTATTACTTAAAAGTATATATAATTTACTTAAAATATCTATTACTTAAAAAAACTTACTTAAAATATCTATTATTTGAAAGAAACATATACAAAATTTAATATTTATCTTGATAATTTGAGTGGTTCATAATTAAGATAGTATTGTAGTTTTAGCGTCAAAGTACATTATTATTGCATTCAATACGTTTTTATTGTATGGGGGGTGAAGAAAATTGTGATTAAAAATTGGGTCGTAAGTATTGAAATTTCCAGAAGCACTGGAATAAATAAAGCAGAACTTTACAAGCACGGTATTTACAATATTGTCTTTAAAAGTTACATGAGTGTTACGTGTTTTAACATCAATATTTAATGAACATCCGTTTGCTTTAATTATGGTTCTAGTTCTTTTGGGCATTGAATACACAAATTTTGCAAGAAGTTCTTTCATGACATAACGTTTGAAAGAAATATTAAAACTGCAGTTAACTTACGTTTATTTGAAGGACTTTTCTTTCAAATATGATATGATAATTTATGTTATATTATACGTTCTCTATCAAATTAAGATCCAGATTGCCGTGGTAAGTTCACACTATTCACAGTATTGTATACATATGTGCATCATACTTGCTTACAAATATGATTTTTTTAAAAAAAGTAAGTATCTGTATAAGACAAAAGCTGGCAACAGTGAAGTGCATCAGCTGATAGATTGGTAACACCTAATTGCATGTATCATGTTAGTATAATTGCAGTTGTGATTGCATGTATCATGTTAATATAATTGCAGTAGTAATTGTGTGTATCATTATAGTCTCCTGAATTTAACTCATTGCGCTAAAAGTGACACAATTGGTGATTTGAAAAACATAACACTCAACTACTTAACAAAAAAAAAATGTTAAAGTTTTGATTTTTTGCATTGGCAGATGAATTATATGTTGCGTTTGCTAAATATCTATCAATTTTTGTAATGTAAACCGTTTGTATTTACAAATCTATCGTTATATATACATATATTTAGATATTACATCGGGTATAATAGTTAGTGACGCTGACTGCTGTGCCGTTGGGTCAGGATTTGATTCCCGGAGAAAGCATGGATGTTTGTAAATATATAGTTCCTTCGCGTCAGGAGGGTAGTCTAAATAGCCATCGAGCCACAAGTCCTCTCGTGAGGTTGGTGGAAGGGGAAAGAGAGGTGGGTGGTCTCTGACTACTCATAGGATATCCTACCTCAAAATTGGGATAGAAACGAGCCAAATCGTACTGTAAACTGTATGGTGCTCAAAGCTAAGGCTAACGACAGGTGTAAAAATCTAAGCCTTTGCAGCGATGAATGTCGTGGACTTTGATCAGATGTTACTGTCGATTAGGTGGCATAAATGACAACAAATATTACATGCTTTTATTTTTCAAATTTTGTAAGTAGATTATTTGCATATCTAAAAATTATAAAAATTGCGGGGTAAATTTCAAAACACAGTATTAGAATATTTCTTGTATGGTTACTTCATCAATAATCATTAAAATATTATGTTTGTAAAAATAAAATTCTAAATTAGTAGTCCAAATTATTTAAAGTACCAATATTCTGCATAACAAAAGAGGTTCCGTTGCATACAAAAGTAAATATAATTTTTTTTTAATGTTACCTTTAAACTGTAAGTCGCAAATTGATATTTACATAGCTCCTTCGTCTCTTAAATAAACAGTTTTGTATACAACCTCCCTCCAAAAAATCCATTCAGGTCATCTTTAACAATTTATTTGCATTAACCGTATCATTTCGAAAAACGCAAATAATACTTTATTTGTGTGATTCATGCTTTCCAAATACAAATACAATATGAAAGTCCAATTTCCAGAAAAAAAAATGTTGAAAATATATAAACCGACTTAGATTAGCTTCAACTCGCTTTTACATAAATGGCCTTTTATGCTATTTTATCGCTGGGGAGCATTTCCGTTCTACAATCAACTGAAAAGTTACTGCATTGGCTGTAAAAATTTTTCTTGGCGTCTTGTCATCCAGAGATACGATGCTTGAGGGAAACTCTTTTTTAATCGATAATAAAATAAATTGCATCTGTAGAAGTAAATTTTATCCTTCTTTCTTTGAAAGTGAAGATCCATCGGAAATATCATTCTTCCTCTCGGTTTCTAGTGACTGTTGCGTTAGAACAAATTGTTTGTATGAATAAGATCGATATCATTGAACTATTATATTTATTTTTCATTCAAAAATAACAAGCTGTTATTTTTTAAAAAATTTTAAAAGCTGCAATTTTGTATCTCATTTAGATCGATGGAAGTATAAAACTTTCATTATTGTACCTAGAATACATTGCTCTTTAGAGAATCATATAATTTGAAACATAATATAAATATTGGTTTTTATTGATCGCCTAACAAATTCCTTCACATTTTATAAGGAAATTTTATTATATATAACTGATTAAAGCTGTATAACTGAAATATCCGTATCATTGACGCTGTTAAATTTACTGATAATTTGACTATTAAATTCCAGATTATAATTTTTTCATGATCCAAAAGTTCATTTATTTTATATTTTTTTCTCTTTAATTTTTATCGTTGATTAATTAAAACGGCAAAATAATTTTTAAGTAGTAATACCTTGAATAACACACAAGGTTTTCATAATTAAGTAGACAAGTAAGTGTTTTAAATTTGTTTCAATACATTTACAGATAAAATTTAGCAATAAGACAAAAATAACAATTTTAAAGGGGAAATATAATTACAAGTATAAAACGAATATTGCAGGAATTCATTTCTGGTTCTTATAAATTGCATATGGTTTTAAGAGACTTGAACTATTTTTTTTTTTCTAAATGAATACCATATTGAATGTTACTTCAAAATTAGCCACACAATATTTACTTATCTGCATGTCATAAAAATGGTGTAAATTATTTTTTTAAACATTTAGCAGATAGAGGTATAAAAGAAATATAACAGCATAATATTTTTTCCTACATAAAAGAAAATACGATTAAAATTAATAAACTATTTTTATTCTTGAAATATTGTCAGAATTATAACCGTAAAAAGAAACTCATCTAAATACTATCAGTAAGTACTGTATTGTTGAAGCAATTCTTCAAGAGTGAAATTAAAATTATACTTTATTAACATGAGCTTATACTATCTTATTTCCATTGAAAAAAATAGGCACATTTAAAATTGTTTTTTATTAATATTTGAACCATACTATTTCTTGTGCAGTCAGTGTATACAATTAAAATTCTAAGGGTATAAATCCGTTTAGTATTTCAACAAAACTAAACTTATTTTTCAGCTTTATTATTTTTAAACATTAAATATATAATGTACTTGGATATATAGCACGCACACGATTAAAATAGTTTGAATTTATTTTGAAAAACACTTTATTTAAAATGCTGTTAATTTTTTTTTAAATTCTATCTTTATTAATTTATATAAAAAACAACATGGAAATTTGCTGCAAAGTAATATAGAAATTATTTTATTCCATGCACAAAAATTTACTTCGTAGACAGGGAAATAAATTACATTAAATAGCTTAAATTAAATATCGATCTCATTAAAAAAAGAATTACCATTTCATTTAAATATAGCTCTGTAAATTCCATTTTAATAAGATATTTCCAAACTTCAAGATGTGTTTTGAGTACTAAATTAGAAAAATGTAATAGATAAAACTTTGCTTATAGAAAAATAATATATGTTACATCAATTCCTTGATTAACTCGGATGTCAATGTTTTTTTTCACCTCTGCTTTTGAAAAAAAGTGAAGTGAAACGGATTATGTCAAATGCATGATGTATCAAAAAATAATTTTACACTGGTTCAGTTGTTTCATTAAAAACTAATGAATCTTAACTGTGAATAGCATACAAAAATTTTCGCCCTACATAACTATTTTTGAAAAATGCTGTAATCATGACATGTGAGCCTATAAGAAAGCAGAGAAAAATTATAGTTACGTAGATACACGAAATAAAACTGGTATATCTTTGCAAAAAATAAAAAAAAAACAAGACAAATGGATATATTCCTGAAAAAAGAAAATGAAAAATATAACTACACTTCGTATAGCAGTGCTATTAAGCCACGGAGCGTAAGAGTTTTTAAATGGGTTTTTGAACCCTGCATCTAAACTTTCTTTTTCGGCATTGATTCTTTCATCTTACTGTTCGTTAAACCGAAATCTTTTGGTCAAGAATAGATCTTAGCAGCTATATATATATAAAGCACATCTGGAATGAAGAAACGAAAAAAAAATATTCTTCGAAGATCAGAAAGCTATTCCTCTATTCCAGTTTCCTTTTCCTCCTTTCTGTCTGGCAAATATTTCTTCTAGCTAGTCTCACCCCACCTAAAGAAACTGAACTAAAAATAAATTCTACGTCAGAAGAGCTCTGATAATCCGTTCTTACTTCCATAGATTTAACCAGCCAACTGTTACAGGAGATCGCGAACTTCTTCAAGAAGAAGCAGTAAAGTCTGTGTTTGTAAACAAACCGGGTTGTTCATGAATCAAGTTGAACCTTGACATGCTTCTATTTGCATTCATCTTCGAGAGCTATCTAGGTGCCAAACTAGACAGAGTGACGTCAAGAAAAAAGGGACTTATCGCTATAAACGGGGATGAGTCTAAACAATTCAGGGCAGCCATTTTTCACAGAATTTTTGTTATGAGATGAATCAAAGTCATCCACTGAATGCTCTACTTTGCTATCAGTTCATTTTGAAAACATTGAAAAAGCAAAAAAGAAAGGGTGAAAATAAACACTCTTAATCTTTAAACAGTTAGTTAAGGAATCCATCAATCATTTTGCATGTTACAGTAAGTACTCGCAAGAGTGACAAGATGAAATTTTGTATTTTAAACATATTAATTGCAAAGTCAAAAATAGTTATTTAAAGTTCTCCCGATGGAAAGCCTGTCTTCTTGTCGCTATATTTAACGTATATATTATTTGTTATTTATATTTTTTTCACTATTTTGTTACTTCAATTGAAATTGTAAAATTTCAAAAAGAACATAGATTGAGATAATGTGCGATTATTTTCCTCATTTTTTTCACTTGATAAATTTCCTTGCATGCTACTCTTAATGTATGTCTTAATAAAACAATTCAAGTAAAAGCAATTAATTCAATATATAATATTACTATGTGTGTGTGTGTAATTATTTTACTTCAATACATAAATAAGACTTCCTTAAAACTTTTATATAAAGTACATAAGAAGCAAATCGGTTACATTAATTTAAGTGCTCCTTCAGACCATACAGCTAACTGCATATATTAATTCATTGCTTTCTTTTCTACTCAAATAATATAAGTATTGTAAAAGCTTGTCTCACCAGTCTTTGAAAGCAGAAATTTCCTGAGAATTTCAAGTAATATTTCTTCTCTTACTTCTCTTACTAGAATTGTTAAGAAAAAAAAATCATTCCTTTCTAAATATTTTCTTCTTATTAATTCGTCAGTAAGAAATCAGAAAAAAAAATATTATGCGAGGAAATATTTTATGATTTCCTTTTATCACCTTTTGCGCCATTATTCCGGATTTGATTATTTGCAAGTGCCAAGTCTTTTCAATAATTTATTAAAAAAAGAAGTAAAAACATATTTAAAATTCATAAAAGTATTTAAATTGTTACAAAATTGAAGTCTTTGAAAATAAAAACGATGAAGAAACGTACGATAAATAAGAAAGTAAAGTATTAGGGGGAGTTTTCAATGGTTATGTGTGGTAGCTGTAGGAAAGAAATCAAGTAGCATTTATTCCCCTATCAATGGTCTGATGAATGGAAAAGTGGCAATTAAGGGACAATAGTTTGCCACCGGAATTGCTTGTAGTGAGAAAGTGTACATATCCATAATGATATCACGTATCCAGATAAATTATGAATCATATTTTATTTTAAATTATTTCGCTTGTTTCATTATCATATCGTATACTCAGGAGAAGAACATTTAATGTTTTTAAAACTTTAAATGAAGGAGTTTTTTTTAACAGATATCAGTATTTTCTGTAAAGTTTAATAATGAAAGTTGTTAAAATATAAAAGCTGAGAAAGAATATTATAGTAAAAAGTAAACAGTGAGTTTCAAATACTTGAAAAAAAAAGAGGAAATATACTTTAATCAAAATTCGAGCACATTTTTATTACAAGTTAAACATATTTTGTTATGAAAATCTTAGATTTAAGTATGTTTTAAGGGGAAAAATGAATTTATGAAAAGTAGGAGACCTGATGAAAATGAACGGCAATATATTTTTCACATTAAGAGCTATTTACATAAAATCTTATCCATGGCTAAAACATGGGAATACATATAGTTAATTTATTTGCATACTGTTTCAGATAATTTCACTCTACAATAAAAAAGTTAATATACTATACTTTGCTATGCCGTCACCTTTTTGGAAACGTTCAATATTCAGTAGTTCGTTTTGCCATCAATATGTCATTATGTAGATTAATGCGTTAATTATTCAAAACTTCACCTGAAATGTTTTATGTCTCCTTTTAAAATACCTAATAAAAGTAAGTGTTAAGAACAGTTGACTCCTTTCGCCATCCAGAGATGGCGCCCTGAACTGAACTTTTCTTTATTTTAGAAGTATTTTGTGATTTGGCAGGAAATGATATTCTATTCGTATTCGTTTGTGAGGAAAGCATCGTTTTGTTGTGATTATGTGTTGTGCAATATTTTTTCCTACTTGTAACGGTGTGCGTGTGTGTTTGCAAAGATATATACTGGAAAAGTTATGCGTGTTTCTAAATGACTCATCTTAACCTAATTTTTCCTCAAGCTTCTATAGGAACTTTACTTCCAAACTGTTTAAGGTGCCAGCATGGAAGGAAGATCACAGTAAGTCGAAATACATTCATTATCCAATTCACATGATTGCATTCTAAATCAGATTTAGTTTTAAAATCGTTATCCTTTAATATTCAGTTTTGAAAGTATAAACACATTATTGATTCTAAATCTATTCTTCATTCACATCCATAACAGTAAAAAAACAACAAATGTATCACATTCGAAAAGTTCTGTATAAATAAACTTAAGAATTTTTTTAAAAAAAAAACTGCATTTATTTAATTAGCTTTTGGTAAATTTGAACAATAGTCAAAAATGTTTGATAGTAAAGAATCACAGAGTTATGTTTCTTAAATATGAAAATACAAAACAAAAATAAATTTTAAGACGCAAAAGCTTATAAATATTTGAAAAATAACACTTGAGTTCAAATAAAAGCATAATTAATATTAATTAAAAAGTATTAAAATTGTAATGATATTTACCTAAAATAAATGTTAAATCATGATTTTTTTTTCTAAAAATCAATTATTTTTTTAAAGAAGATTCCTCTAAAGGATTTTTTTATTTATCTTTTTCAACTGGTGACATCCGGATAATAAGCGTTAGTCCCAAAGGGAAATACCTACTTACAACTGTTTTGTTCTTCCTGCCAAATAAAACGATTGCAATCACAGAGAGGAGAAAACAGAGAAACAAAACAAAAAAAAAGCTCTTAAGAATGAAGGGAAAAAGGACTTGAGTTTTTGTATTTCTACACACGTTAACTTTTTTCCCCTGCAGGGATTTAAAAATATTTTCTGTTTTTCTCATTTGTTAATCCTTTCTCTGTCTTCTGTCTAGATATCTCGCAGTTTTTTCAAAACAACATTGGCACTTGGATTTGTTCCGTTTTGTCATTAATAACATGGAAAAGTGACACAGATATCACGTCTAAATTTGTCTTGCAAGATTAGTAAATGCTCTTTTGAAATTTTTTTTGCATACTTCTCTCCTTACGTAGTTTAACTATTTTAACTAGAAAAGGCTTAAAATTCATTAAGATATTTTGTTCAAGAAGTTTAAAAATAGAAAAATGGTATTTTATTTTATCTCTAATTTGGCTTAAGACCAACTTTGTACAAGTTGAGTCACGTGTTCAGTGTAGAGACTATTATACATCAAATGGAATATAATTTTAATTATTCCATAAAATCATACATGCAAGTGGAAAATGGTTCAGATACCAAATGTTATTGCTCTGAGGCATTAAGGCATTGATAGAATCAAACTAAATATGCAACTAGTACTTCCAGGTATTTTTAGGAACTAATACCTCAAATTATATAAAGCAATGTAATTATAATAGTGGTTAGAGTACTTGTATGGATAAAAACAAAAACATAAATTAGTAAAGGTTATTTTTACCATATGAAAACAGTTATTTTTTTCTTTAAATCTCTCAAAAACGGTTTTTGTACACTTTAAATTAAATAGAAATGACAACAAAATTCTAATTTATTCGGTTTTAGTTTTTTTCGTCCATCTCAACCATTAAAAAAATTGTACACTAATAATTGCGGAATAATAATCCTAAAGTATTTAGTATAACTTAAACAAGAAAATTATATATAGTTTTAAAATGAATTAGGTACACTTTTAATCATTTAATGCAAAGTTATGTAAATTTAGAATAAACAAAGTGTATTTTTTTGTATTTGATCCGGAAAAAAATGACAACGTTGATAATATTTATTTTAACAGAAGAAGACAAGTTTTTGAGCAATAATTAAAATATTTAGCATGAAGCTCTCTTTGCAGATACTAGTATAATATCATTTAATGCCTACAAAATGTTTATTAAATATTTCAAAAGGAAAATCGGCCTTAATTAAGTAGTAAACACAGTTTAAATTTTATATCCACTGTTATTCAAGTAGAGTCGAGAATTCGAGTCAATACTGTATAAGACTTGAAGTAGTAAAGTTCGGCGCTTGTAGAACCTTAAATATAATTAAGTTTCGATTCTTAGCACATTTTGATGCGTGATCATCGATGCTGTAATATTAGTCTAAAAGAGCATCAATGTTTTTGCCAACTTAAATCTAACGTAAATACCTTGCTGGCCACACAAAATTTAACATCCTGAAGGAAGCATGCAAACATGTGGAATTTACATCATTCGTTGGTAGCTATGAAATATGCAAAACATTAGCATTACTGCGCAGACGTACATCACGGGTAAACGTAGCTCCACCTGCAAGCGCTATATAACGGGATAACATATTGATGGTTTGAAGTAACCTAATTGTTTTTTTATCCGTAAGCTGCTCACTTATGCATCGATAAAGACATCGGACATATTTTGACCACGCTTATGAATTCGACGGATGAAGAATAGTAGCCTATAGAGATTATCCTTTAGATAAATCTGTCATCGTGTTAGGCAAGCAACTGTGATACGCATCTGCCATCACTCGGTGTAGTAAGAAAACAACGGTCCATCTGGGCCGATCGCACCTACCTCGTTGCAAAACTGTACGCGATGATAGACGGATTGTGTGTATAGTGGAGATGTATTGCGCAGCCACATCATGAATCATTGTACAACAGATTCAGCCTGTTAGGTAGCATTCAGTGTCCACTCGTACCATTCGACGCCATTTACAACAGAGTGAAATGTCCGCAAGGCATTCATTAGTTCGTTTACCCTTGACTGGAAACTAGCCGTTTGCATCACCAATGTCACGATGAAGGGTGGACATGGTGAACGGATTTAATTCTATGCCAAAGCGCGTGACAGAGGTGCTGGCCAGCAATGACGACCACACTAACTACTGATTTTGTCATCATCCACACATCACTAGAGGCAGCAATTTTAATCGTTCGAACTCTGTACAATATGTTACTGCTCAATTAAATTTCGCCGTGATATCTCTGGTCCTTCTTGGTGTTTTATTGTGTGTGTACATCAGTGTATATTAAACTGCAAATGTTTTGACCTGTTGTATTTCCTGTATGTTCCATTAAATATTTTTAAAACAATTTTTTTTTAATTCATAACTTACCTTATTTTATGCAGTAAATCATTAAAACCAATAAACCATTTCTTTTTTATTTGTCTCATTGGACTTCTGTATTTTATTAATTACTAAAATTCTATGATTATATAGGTAGTAATAAATATGTGTAGTACATTATATTGTACAATATTATAATTTTTATTACTATATTTCTTCAGGATAATATTGGGGATTATGCTTGCAATGAAACACGTTTTATTATTTACACATAAAGCTCTAGTTCTCTGAAATCTTACTGTTATTTTTGCTATTGATATAACTGTCATTTTCAACAAGAGAACACAAAATATAATTTCAAGCCGATTCTTTCTTTCCAATACAAATAACAATGCCTAATGAACGTTTTAAACCCGAATGCGAAACTTTTTCTTCCACCAATGGCACTTTTGTGGTATGATAAATAACGTTCAAAGATCTTCAGCAGTCAGCAGACTGAAATTGATTCGCGAGTCTGTGGTGAGGAGACGCTGAGGCGCCTAATGTTTCCGTCGTGTTTATCTTCTTTCGCGTGTTGTTTTGTTTGTTCTTCTCACTTTTTGTTACTGATGGGCTTTTTTTCGACATATTTTCTCCCTTCCCTTCATCCTGATGAAAAACCTTTTTATTTCAATTTCTGTATACTGTAGAAAGAAATATGGTTTTGTGAAACGTGGGAATACTAAACAAAAATTTGAAAAAAAAATTAAATTCTATTTTTATTTGAATGGAGATTTGTTTTAAGTAATAGATTCAATGTAGCTTAGAAAATTTTCAAAATTACACAATGAGCATTATGAATAAATTATAAATCATGGTGTGGCATTAAAATTCTTTTGAAGCGTGTGGAAAATAAAAATTCTGGCAATTATTAAAAAAAGAAGAAAACAAGGCTTAAGGTTTTCAGAGCTTACTTAAAAAATAATAGTATTAATTTTCAGTTAAATTCATACTTTTTGGCGTTTTAGTGTTTTCTTCGATAATATTTGACACATTTAGGTGCATTCCAATATTTTTTAAATCCTTAGCTTTACCCAAATTGATCGTAGTGACTGACCAAAATTTTTATTCTTGTTACAAAATAATAATAGCAATAATATTGAAAACGGGAAAGAAAATAAGGTAAAAAAGATTCTGAGAAACTAACATCCAATATTCAGTCAAACACATTGCAAAGGAAGTCAGCTTAATAGGTCAAATGGTTTTAGGAATGTATGTTACAAATTTAAACAATATCAATAAAATTTAATATAAAAAGTAATAATGAAAAAATAAATGTAAACCAGTTTTATGATAAAAATTTAATGTCCTACATTTTAGAAAGAAATTAAAAAATTCGTTCGTCACATTTAACTTTCTTACAAATAAATTAATTTTTCGTAATATTAAGTGGGAAAGTAACACCTATAAAAATAAAAAAGATTAAAGAAATATGTATGATTTTCAGTACACACTAATCAATGGTCTTATCTGTTATTAAGAAGTGTTGATTTTTATAAAATACTGAATAAGAAAAATATCAAATTCTTATATTTTAATTATTCGAAAATAAGCAAACTTGAAAAAAATATTTAATTATAAATTTCAGTAGCTCAATTATGGTAATGTATCAAAGCTAGTTTACAAACAACTACGAAAAGCCTCTAACATTTTTTTTGTGTATTTTTTTATTAGTTTTATATTTACGGATATAATGCAGCATTTCTCAAATTGTGGGACGCGTCCCTTAGGGAAGCGTTGATAAGTCTACGAAGGGGACGCAATCATATTGAAGAGTCCAAAACAAAAGATTATTTACGAACATTATGAATTTATAGAAGGTAAACACATAAAGTATATTCTGACATAATAAAAAACAAAATACACATTTACTCAGATATAATACACTTATAAATGTATCAGTACTACACCATGTATTTTATAATTAATTTAACAATGCTAAGTTAAGGACAAGTTTAAAATTTGCCAGTGACCTCATGAGTTTGTCAAACAAAAAAATAAACAGAAAAATTAACACTTATCTGGATAATTTGTGTGATTTATAATTAATCCCTTACGTGCCAGTTAAATTTAGACAAATTCTTCCCCAATGCCACCGTTTCTCCCATAGGCATGCGTGCGTGATATATTGCAAACACCTTCAAGGTCATTTTATTGCTTTTCAAAGCCTTCGGAATAAATTTTTGGATTGCAGTACAGAAAAGATCGTACTTCGAAAGACATATGTACATCCGGGACAATCATCGCTTTGGTTGAGCGAAATATTTATATTCGTCGTGGCACTTAAAAGTTTGAAGTCGTGTTGTAGCGTTAGAGTTAAAGTATTGTGTTATTGAGTTCAATAAATTGTTATTGTATGGAAGGGGAGCACGAGGAAAATTATGATTGGATATTGGGTCGCAAATAGTGAAAGTTTGAGAGGCACTGATGTAATGCATTTGGTATATTTTGTTCCGTGAATTTAATATAAAAATGTCTTTTTTAATTGTTTCAATACCACATTGCAGTTCTACTGTAGTTCAAAAACCCTAAGTAAAAAAAAATTTTTCGATTCAGATGTACAGAAGGTAATCCGAACTTTATAAAAAGGTTTCTGTAATTCTTTTTCTTGTTGGGATTTTGAGATAAAACTTTGGTATCTTCTGAATTATTGTCTGCTGAGGGGTTCTTTTGACTCGAATGTAAAATAAAATACATTTTAAAAATGTCTCTTGAAACTGATAGATGGCTCGAAGGTTATGCAACTGGGCTTTCCGAGGAGAAATTTTCGCATCAACAAATTAAAAAGCGAAATAAAATTTCAGTTACTGCATTTAATAAAACGGATTTATATTGCATTGAACTAGAAATGGGATAAGTGTCCAGATCAAAATAAAAATGAAAACATGACCATGCAACTTCAGCCTAAAACTGTTCAAACGAAGGCAACTTTCAAGAAAGTGAAGTGTCTGCGCCTGAAAAGAAATCCGCCCACTCTCATGTTTTCATCGCATGAGAACTAGTAATGTCTTCCGGCGCTGTAAATAAAGTCTTTCATAAAGATTTAAGGTTAAAACAGATGTTAAATACTAAGGTTCGTATTTTTTAAAAAAAAATACATTCTGAGAAAGAAAAGTCAATTGCAGAAAAATAAGTAAAAACTACCTATATTTTAAGAAATGGAAATTAGTGGTAAAATTGATGAAGCATGGGTATATTTACATGACTATTATAAGATAAGATAAATTTTCTGTTGCTTAAATGATGAGAATGACTACACGAAATGGCTTTGTCAGTGTATAGAACCGTTTCTAAATATATTCACAATAGTTGTAGGATTTTGTAACAAGCGCAAGTTAACATTTTAAGAAGTCTCAAGTAAAGTTCCAATTATAATTCACTGTACTCTCAGTAGAATATTTTAGTATCAATTTTCGAAGAAGAAACTACTGGAAAGGACCTTGATAAGTTGAGTTTGATTTGAACAAAGCCACTAGTCACGCGTTTAACTGAACTGCCACTTATTTACCAAAGGAAGATTCAAAAACAGGAATAAAGTGTATCTCATTTGTTGAAACACCTGTAAAATGACTTGATGCTTCCCCAATGGATTTCGTGCTTTCCGTTTATCAAAACAAGCTTCAGGGAAACGGCATCCATGAACACTGAATGGACTTCGCGAAACGGTTCAACAGGAATGGAGTATAATTTGTGTGACGGTACTAAGAAAGGGTTTACTTTCAGGGAAAATTCAAGCTAAAGCTATTGTCAAGAATCATGGCTATCAGATAAAAGCAAATCGCCACAAAGAGAGATATTTTATAGAAAAAAATGAACTATCAAAATCGTTTCTATAAAGTCCGAAGGATCTTCTGAATGTATATATATATATATATATATATATATATATATATATATATATATATATATATATATATATATATACTATTTTTTATTATGATAAAGTTTTAACTCTATTTACACTATCAAGAACCTGTATGATATAAAAAAATATATGAACGCTGCAAAGAAAATCGTTTTCAATTTTATCGGTGTGAAACATTTATTATATCAGTATAAGAATTAAATAACACTGTGTGTGAAATTAAAATCAAAATAAGAAAAGCTTACTTACTAAAGTTCAAATTGTTTTAACAAATTACATAAAAAAGTACTTTTTTCACAATAACTCATTCTGATTTAAAATTATTACTTTTTTTTAAATACGTTATATGTACATTATCTTACTTATTTAAACATAACTCACCATGGAATGAGTTTTACAAATAAACTTAGCTATAAGATATTCGGTAGTTTGAACTGTCTAGCTAACCAAAACTTAAGAAAAAAAGAACTCTTCTTGCATTTCTGCGATTAGAAAAATCAATTGAAAGAAAACACTTCATTGTGTGTAATTTGATATAGTAGATATAAAAGAAACACGCAATAACTATAAGCACAAAACATTTTTCTTTTTGAGTAAAATTTATTTATTTCTTTCATATTTCTGAACGGTCGTCTCGTAGTATATATAAGTATGGATAAACTTGTCAAGTACTCGGACATTCCTCAGTAGAAACTCTGCGATAGTCTACGAAATTCTGTAGAAGGCGATTGTGTTATCGTTAAAAGAAGTTGGGAAGAAAAGCTTTTATGTTGTGAAGAAAATGACTTTTGAATAGTTTTTACATTAGTATAGCTCAACCCGAGATTTCTTTTTTCAATCCTTTGTTCCGGTTAGATAAAAAATAGTGAAAGGGAAAAAATAAACTATAGAATACTAGAGAAATGTATATTTATATTTTTTTCTTTGCTGAAACAACGACTAGAAATATACGATAAAAGAATCCTTAGAAGTAACTGCTTGTTTCGTCTGAAATGAATGCAAGTATAAAATGTAGAACAAGAATGTTTCATTGATAAGGGAATAAAAGCTTGAACAAAAATAAGAACTTTACCCATCGAACAAATGATAACTTATATTTCCATTTCATACGTTTTTCTCAAAATTTGATTGAAAGCTTCTGCTTTAAATTTAAAGTGGTGAAACAAAAACCTCTATTCAGTTTATTTTTTTTAAAGATTTTCATAATGTTTGTATTTTATTTAATTTTACATTTGCAAAAAAAAAATCTAAAATAATACAAGTTTTACTGTGAAAGTTAATTAAATCCAAAACTATATTATTTTAGGACAGAGAAAATGAGAGAAAATTACACAACTGAGAGAAAATAATTTTGAATAAGAAATTTCTTTTCGCTTTTTAATTATCCCTTACACATAACAATTCAATTCGAAATATCAGAAATTTGTGACATTGTTTTTTTAAAAATTATTTTAGCTTAAAAGATATAATCCAAAAAAAAGTAAAATAAATGTATAACCTTAAAATTTTAGAGGAAAATAAAATATATATAAATCGAGAATAAAGTGAGAGCGAGAGAAATTCTTGAATATTATACCAAGATAATTACTTACTAATTAATATTTAAAATGTAATAAAAAGATGTAGTACAACTGTGCTATTTTAAAGAGATGAATACTAATAAATAAGATACAGAAAGTTTTATATTAGGCAATTGAATTATTTACTTTACTTGAATTATATTTTATATTAATCAAAAATACCTTCATAAATCTCAAAATATATTATATGATTTTAGATTAAAACAAATTTAATGCCATAGATTAAAATAATCACACACACAAGAATATAAACTATCATGATTTTTCTGTTGTTTTGCACGTGTATGTTTATTATTTGTGTTTGTCATTTGTTTATTTAATGAAGTTATATTTGCGCATAGATGTCAGTAGACCAGTGCTTCTCAAACTTTTAATACTGGAGCCCCCCTTATCAATCACAATTTTTATCACGCCCACCCCCCCTTATACATTAATATACTGAATGCAATAATAATGCACTTTTTTTTACGCTAAAGCAATAATCTTAATTATATACCGTACAAATTCATGACATAAGTATTAAATTTTGTATATGTTGCTTTTAAGCAAAAAAAATTAAGTAATAGGATAATTATTATATTATTTTTCCTTTCTCTAATTTTTAAATTGGAACATATTGCAAAATGCGGTGGCTGCTTAGAAGACAAAATATAGATATCAACTTTTTTTAGAAAGAACTCAGTGGGTCAATTTCTAATCATATAAGCATTCCTTTGAAAAATTTGCTCTGTAAGACAAGCCTATGTAAGTCACTAATACTTATTAAACTTGTTCTTATATTAGCATTAATTAATTAATTATAAAATACTCTGTGGAGCATTGATACATTAAACGTATACCTTTTGAAGTACCCGCTCTTTGCACGAGTTCATTTATAAGAAAATAAAACATTATTGATATAATCGCTGAATTTTAAGAAGAGTAAAGCCAAGTGCGCAACAATGTTTACAAAAATGTAAAATGATTTTTTTAAATCATTGCTCAAATTATAATTAGTTTTAAGCGAACTGTAATTTTAAGCCTCACAGATTTAGCATTTAGAATTGATGTTGAATAATGAACAATAAAATAAAATTCCGATGAGAAATAATTGTATTACTTTTAATATTTAAAGAGAAAAGACTTCAACATGTTTTAAACCTGGAGCAGGCACGCACTCGATACTAATGGTCGAGTAGGGTTATTGAGCCACCCCAATCTTTTTTTTTATAATTATTTTATAGTACACAATAAAAATCGTAATTCCAGTGAATAATTTAATTAAGAGAAAATATACTCACCTACTTTCAAGAACACAGAAAATATTTCGGAAAAAAAGTTATCACACCGGGAACTCAGTCAAAACAAGTACCTTAAGATTGCAAAAAAACGTTTGTCACTCCCAAAAAAGAGGGAGATATGTGACAAATATATTTTAGTTCACACGTTAAGACTGTCAAACAGGAGGATAGTGTGTCAGAACCATTGGTAACAATTAAACAGTTTTGCCAGAATTACCGATTTCGTGGTCGGAATAAAAGGGTATTTATTACAATATGGATGTTCAAAAAAATTATGTAAAACGTTTTTCATTATGCTTTTTTATATGTTTGGGAATAACTCATAGAAATAAATCTTGGCCAAGTAATCCTTCAAAGAGCTCTCTGTGCTTTTCCAAAAATCATAAAAATATTTTACAAGGAAAAAATCGCAGCAGAAATAGTTTGTAATAAATGAAAAAACAAATACATAAGAGCAGGGACGTAACTAACCGTACAAGTAAGTTCGAAGGTCAAACCGCAGCAACTACATTATGTTGCCTACAGCTGATGACAATAATATAACAGTAATGAAAATTTTTTATCTTCCTAAAATTTTTTTCGACTATGGGGCTGGGTTTTGTTTTTTCTCATTTTGGTTTGAAAAGAAACCGTAATAGAAGTAGAAGCTTTAATTTTTTATGACGTAATATCGCAGATATATAAATTATATCAGTGTAAATGTGTATTTTTTATTATGTCAGAAAGTATTTTGTTTTACTTCATTCCAGTAAATAATTTTTTTTAATCTTTTATTTTCGATATGCTCGCGCCCCCCTTGTACGTTTATCGCGCCCCCCTGGGGGGTGCACCCCACAGTTTGAGAAACACTGCAGTAGACATTTTATGTTAAGAACATGTTTTTGTCAATTAATATAAATTTTTGGTGAATTTTAAGGAATTTGATAAAGAAATAAATACATTATATCATGATACCTGAATTTTCTAAAAATTGTAACATTGTGATGCTTTTTTGCGGTACTGAAAATATATGTAAATAGCATACCTTATTCTGTTTAATAGTTGTTAATTTACCCCTTAACTGCCCAGTACCACTTAAAACCCGCCGTTCAGGGGAGCGATGCACGCTAAATCTGTCGAGAGCTCAAACGGCCTCCCGTTGGTGTGGTAGTTACCAGAGGGGTGTCAGCTCAGGTGTCGTCCACGTCACTTGACCATGGTTCAAAATTACGTGGTTCGTCGCCAAATGCCCTCGTGCAGCTGAACAGTGCGACGTTAATATTCACTCATTAATTTACTCTTTAACTGCCGAGGGAAAGTTACACGATTCGCTCTATGTTACCATCATTTTACATACAAGTGTTTGCCATTATGCATAGTATTGAAGGGAAAGAATAGACATGGATAGGCAATCCTTTTCTGTAATTATTAAATCGTTCACAAACACAGTCAATGTATTTTTACTGTGTTCCAAACTTTCAGAATGGTTTTATTCATAGCAGCCCAATGTAAAAATTCGGACTTCAAAAATATGAATATTTACACTAGGGATGTAAAGGTCCCCTTGGACCTCACTTTGAGAACGAGAATAAATTGGAGTCATATAAGAACCAGTAGCCATTTTTATAAATAACTTTCTTTATTTGGTAATCTTTCCCAAATAGAATCAAAGACTTTTAATAACAAATATATCAAGAAATAGCTATATGAGGTTTAAACAAGGGTATTTCCTTTAAATTAACTTAAATATTTAATGATCCAATTAATTAACAATTAGAATATCGATCACGCAGAGATTACCACGATAAGAGATCCCAGAATTATATTCTAAAATGTTCTTATTGAACATATATTTAACTTTAATATCACTCCTAATATAAACCTTTAATGAGACTTCAGATATAAATCAATATTTACCACACTGAATCTCAAGTCTTCTTGAGATTAAATTATCCAACAAGAAATCTTCAATTATAAATTTAACTTCACTATTATCACTTTCTGCTTCAATCTCTCTCTCCTACTGCTCTAACTTTACTATTCCGTTTAACTTAAATACTTTATCTAATCTGCATAACTAGGAATCCTGTCCTCTTTTTGGAGCTGATTGGAAATAGGTAGGGAATTAAATTTCCCTAAAAAGGACGACTCAGAAGATTAGTGATAAAGTTCCGTACAGATTTGTCACAGAGATAGTTAACGTACCGACTTAAAGAGGCGTATATATATATATATATATATATATATATACTTGCAGCAGTTAAGGGTTATTTTTTCGTAACATTGCCAAAATGATTAATAGCCTATATAATTAAAAATGAAACTTAAAACTCTCTCTCTGTTAATTGAAACTTATTACACTTTATGATGTTCATGCAATAAATTTTAAAACAAATTGTGAAGGAATATAGTTTTGTTTAAATTATATTCAAACTTAAATACATGAAAAGGCATATTATACGGATGACAAACATTGATAAAACCAGATATTGCCCATAAATAAAAATAGATTATCTTACATCTCATTAAATTAAGATTAAAAGAAATATTTATGATTTAGGTACAAACTGACTGAATTTACACATTTAAGTTATACACTTATTAAAAAAATAATTTTATTATGTATGAATTAATGAGTTAAACTATATGTTTTGGAATTGTTTATATATAATGGTTGAAGAGAACATTTAAAATACTTTCATATTTTTGTATAACTACTTTTTGAAACATATAATGCTCTTAAACTATTCATCAGAATACCGTTAATCGATTTTTCATATTAAGATGTTTCATTGCATTCTTTCCCCCAAAGAAATCATAGAATACATACAAATTAATACAATTATCCAATGATTACAACTGTTATTTTGTTCGCATCTGGAAGTAAATGACATTGAGTGGGCGGTTTAACTGCTACAAGGTTTGGCAGTTACATGCCTTATCCAGTTCAATATGAGACGAAAAATCACTGTCGCTCTTCTTCGCGAAATGAGGCAGAAGATGTTAGAAGAATAAGGCTTCAGAAGGAATGGGGGTGTAGAGTTGGAGGATACCCACACGAGTCGACGTAGATAATCGCCTGGACATTTTGGTTGACCTGATTGGCCCTTTCCCAAAGGTTTAGCCTTTATTTTTGCTCCTTATTTTTATTATTCTCGACCATTGGACAATTTTTCTTGTTGCATTTTTGTGCCAAGATAGGCTGATATCCACTTTGCTCCATTTGGTCGTTTGAAGATTTGCCGAATCCTTTCCTCAACTATTCATTATAACTTTATCTTGAAGGGGGAAAACATAGTCCCCTAGCAGTGGTCGTAAAATTGGCATTTGGAATGACGAAAGAATATTGTGGAACTAACTCGTTTAAAATAGAAATTTTCACTGGATGATTGAATGAACTCTTCTACTACATTTAAACTGTATTTTTGGCTTAAAGGGAACATACATTTCTTCTTCATCGGAAATATTTGACATTGCTTAGACAATAGTCAAATATTATTCCATAAAAAACTAAGTGTATAGTCTGCATACAGTTTAAAATTTATATTTGATGAACTATAATCACAATAATTTAATCTTGATATCTGTGATGGCACTAATATCTAACATGAATAGATAATATGAACAGAAAAAGAAATAAAAATAAATGTGCTATAAATATAGGTTTAGCACCCTATCATGGCCTGAGATACGTTGTCAATAGACACTAATAGTAAACGAAACTCAAACTTCGTGCACTGTCAATTAAAATGAAGTTATCAAGGACATGAATTTGCAGTATATTTCACCAATGCATAAAATTGAATTTCTGAAATTACTCTTACTATAATTGAGTTAATGCATCTAATATTTGAGGATAGCTATAATCGTTAAATTTCTTTCGTTTGGATATAATAAATTTTTTCAGGAGTTTGAATATAAATCTTGGAAAAAAAAATTTGAAAAAAGTAGCTACAGAGAATATAAATTACAAGTTGCACGTGTTTTCTCGAGTGTATAACTTTTTTTGCAAATGGAATATACCTCTTGCCGTCTCATATTCAATACTTCTTGGTTTGTATGTTCACTGCTGGCCACCGTAAATGCAACACCTTGAAAGAAGCATACAGATGGCATGAAATTAACAACATGCATTAGCGGAGGTGAGGTATGCAAATGATTAGAATTTAAGCACAGACACACATCACGCGCGCCTGTGGCGCCACTTCAAAGCGTTATTTAAGACTTGGAAATTTAGACGATTTCAAGTTCGGCAATTGTGTTTTTCTTGTGATTTTTTCAAAAAATGATCAGTTGTGTCTCGTAGAAAACTGTGATCAGTTTATAATCAAGCATTCGAGTTTGACAGAGGAAAGATAGTTGCCTACCGAGATTGTGGATTATCTTTCAGATAAATCGATAGACGTGTTGGACGAGACTAAACAGATGCAATGCAGATATGTGACCGTTAGCTGCAGGAGGGTACGACGGACCGACATGGTGGATCGCATCCATCTCAGTGCACCACTTCACGTGAGGACAGACAAATTGTGCACATGGCAGTGATGGATCGCTCAGTCACATCACGAACCGTAGCACAGCACATTAAGTCTGCAACGCATCATTCAGTGTCTGCGCGTACCATTCGACGCCGTTTACAGCAAAGTGGTCGGTCCGCAAGACGTCCATTGCTTGGTATACTTTTGACACAGAACCACAGACGTCTCGCTACCAATGGTGCGATGAAAGAAGGATGTGGGCGGCAGAATGGAACGAAGTTTTCATTACTGACGAGTAAAGCATCTCTCTGCAACACCGCGATGTTTGGATTCGAGTCTGGAGACACCGTGGAGAGATGATTCTGAACAGCTGCGTTATGCACCGCCACACTGGTCCTGCACTGAGTATATGTTATTGTAAGGTATTGGATATCACTCTCGCACTCCTCTAGTACGCATTGCCGGTACTTTAAACAGCCAGAACAACATCTCCGAGGTATCAGAGTCAGTTGTCCTTCCTTACCTTCAGGACATGGTCACAGCCATATTTCAACAGGATAATGCGTGACCACACGTGACACGCATTGTCCAAAGGTTCTTCGTCAATAACCAGATTGAATTGCTTCCCTCGCCCACTCGCTCTCCAGATCTTTCGCCAATAGAAAACATGTGGTCCATAGTTCCTTAATGATTGAGCCAGATTACAACCCCAGCTGCCACACCAGATAAACTTTGAAACGGTGTGGAAGCTGCTTGGTCTGCTGTACCTCAGCAGCACATCCAAAGTCTCTTTGAATCAATGCTGAGGTGGTTGACAGCGGTGATCTCCCACAATGGTGGCTACTCTGGCTACTGATTCTGGCAGGAGCCACACTTCGCAGAAGTCTATAAATTTAATCATTTGATACTTGATCAACATGTTACCTACAAAATAACCTTTGTTGTTCTATATCTTGTCTTTCTTGTTGCATTTACGGTGGCTAGCAGTGTATATTTCCATATTTGTCCTTAAAATATTTCTATAATTTGTCCCCTTTTTTAGGAATTTCTTCTGCGTCTATGGACCGACGGACAGGTCTGTTTCAATTCCAGTTAGTGCGGAGTTGCAAGGGGTTTTTATATGAGTATAGTTTCATGCCCCACGGAAATTTCCCGTTTCCTTCTGAGTGTCAGCACTTCTGGGTGTCTGTGGTTGCGCATTGTGTGGGGTTTCTACATGTATGTTATTAAAACTCCCTTTTCTGAATTGTCTTCAGTTTCTCTTACTTCATTGATAGGTTTCTTTTATATCAGCTTAGCCCGGCATTGTACGGACCTTTTCGAGTATAAATATTTTTTCCCAAAGAAAAATCTTTCTTCAAATTTCTATTTTCGGTTTAAAGTTACAAAATTAATGTAGTTTTAGATAAGAGGCAATTTTAGTTTTGAATAATTAATTTAGTAATGAAGTATACAAACAACACTGATTTAGTTTTTCAAAAAATATTAATTTATATTCAATTTTGTTAAATAATGAATTGAAAATTTCTTAACCTTAGCTAGTGATTCGACAACTTATTTCTGTGTATTTTATTATTCGATTAAAAATATGTAATTATAAAAAAAGAAATAGGAGGGGAGAAGCATAGAAATTTGTTTACATTCAATGCTGAGAAACAGATTCAAAAAGAAAACAATACTATTTAATAAAAATATTCCATCATTACTTTAAAACCTCGGGAATTCTCTGGTTGAGTTACCACAATAAATTATTACTGGCATTTAGCGATTCTTTTCGTTGCATTTTTGCGGCCCCCCGAAACGGAAAAGTATTTTTTGCTTAAAGAAAACATGAAGAGCAATAGATTTTTTTTTAAAAAAAAGGTCCATAGTTTTTAAAAAAAGTTTTACATTATTCCGTCTCAACTTAAGTTGGCAATATTAGGTAATGTAGAAAATGTACCAATTTACTTAATTCTTTTTTTTAAATAAAAACTAGCCGCATGGCTTGGCGCTGCACGGGCTATTTGGAGTGAATTACATTTTGTCCATGGAAAAGTTTCACTTTACTCCATGGTGTCAACTTTTCCTGGTGTGTGCGTTACTTATTTCATAATATCATTATTTCCATTTTTGAAATTCCTACCACTTTTTTGAATCCTCGCAAAAGTTTGTTTCCCTTCCGTTTAGCCCAATGTTGCATGATATTTTTCCGAATGCAAACATTTTTCCCCGTAGAAATTTCTCCTTTCCCTCTCGATGCCACCGCTTTTGTGAGTATGTACGAGTATTTGCAAGAGATGATGTAGGGGATCTCCGTATTTATACCATTAAGGCTACAAGGTACACTTTTTCAAAAAAAACTTTTTGGAGACAGCTACAGTAAAAATAATTGATCTTATATATTTAGATTATATTATTAAGCTGATTCTGTAAGCCAAAAATCAGTTTGACCAGTCACTATTTTACAACTTTAAAAAATTAGGAATTTTTGAAGTTTTTTCAAACTCTTATAAAATACTCAATTTTTAATTTTTTAGTAATTTTAAGTTATTTATGATTCTTAGATTATTACAAATAATACTTAGTATGGATTTAAAAATCTATTCTCTTGTTGATTTTTAATAATTATTTTTCTAGAAAAACCTGGAAAAAACTCGAAAATTTTTAAAATACCAAATTTAGCATTTTTTAGAAAAATAACTAGAGTTCTCAGCCCTAATACCATACCAACTTTTATACAACATACATTTAGAAGTGTATACAAAAAAATTCAAGGCCCTATCTTGAACAGGAAAAAAACCTTAAGGAATAGAAAACACTTATACCTTCAAAATTAAAAGTCTGAGAAAAACGCATTTAAAGTTTGTAAAGTCATAAAACAAAAACTTATAATGCCCGTAAAACTCTAATTTTTTAATATGTTCTTTTCCAATTTATATTCTGCATTAAAAGAATATTTTATTAAATATGACTGAAAATTATATTTTTTTAATTCAAAAAATATTTTTGCATAATATTGATAGCATTTGTTAAGACGTGAGTTTATTCAGCTTTATCTTAACCTAATATTTCACAAAAGTTTTGAAACACGAAGTATTTATGTACAAAATAATAATGATACTAACTTAAGCTAAAAATAGTCAGGTTTGCTCATAAAATTTAATTTTTTTCAGTTTTAAATTGGGACAGTTTAGGAAGTTTTAGCTCTTGTCGTACGAATTTAAAATACTAAAATATAGTACTACAATATGATTAGTATAATGTAGTTTGGTACATCAAGGAAATGTTCAGTTATATTTGCAGCATTTGAATTCAGAATACTTGTATTCGGAAGTCTAACTGCCGAAGCAGCTGAGGACTGATTTTTAGATACATCATTTTCAGTAGTATTCCATCTCTTCGAAATATTGTTTCTCACAGAAACCAAGAACGCATTTGACACGGTATTTTCTCTACAGGAAAAATTAATGATAAAGCTTTTAAGTTATATAAACTATTTTTAAAGCAAAAAAGGACCATGAAATTAATCTTTATTAATTAATTTTGAGAACTCAAAAAACTCAAAACATAATCAAGCGGAAATGATTTTAGTAATGAAAATTGGAATTAATAACCATTTCAAACTAAAAGCTCAAAAATAGTTTTAATTAATTCAACTTAAGTGTGAAAAATGCTTTAAAAGGAAACTGAAACCAAAACCATAGCTCATGAAACTTCAAATATCTTAAAAACTAATTTGCTAACAGATCTGAAATTTCGTGGCAAGCATCTCAATGATATGGGACACCAAAACATGCAAAAAGTTTTTTTTCGGTAAAAATGAAATTTTTAGGGTACTGTGTAATCTTAACATATTTTTACGAAATTCCTTCCACTTCTTTTCCTAATTATACAGGTTCCTTTTTCCACCGTTTAGCTGCCAAAGCATATGCTTTTGCAAGTTTAATAATGTATTTTACTCTTTTTTTCTATGGATAAAATTTTTAAATTCCTATTTTCAATCAATGCTTTATAAAAAAAAAATGCTTTAGTTAAAACAACATATTTATTTAAAGTGAAAGAAAAACGCTTCTAATTAATATACTAAGAAAAGCCTAAGTATATTCATTCCTTCTATTATATAAGTCATTTCTATTATTATAATATTCCTTCTATATAATTATCTTCTTAGAATCTAAAATGATAAAAGTGATTTGAAACTTTCATTTATCAATCAATCATTAGATAATGTTAGCTTAATACTGTCGCTAAAATCTAATCTAGTTTTATCCAGTAAAACAATATTCCATTTAGCATTGGATATTTAATTTAGAAATGAATAATGAAAAGTAATACTGCTTTAATTTTTTAAAGTAGAACATCAATTTAAATCAATTTATCAGTAAATAATGAATAAAAATATCTTATCTTTAGCTAATTTAACGATGTTTAAATGTTACTAACTGCAAAAAATAAAAACTTGGAAGAAATCTATTATTATACGGAAAACACAAAAACTTTTTAAGATCTGTAATTTTTAAGAAAACGTTTTAATATTCACTTGTCGTATTGTAATTATTACAAGAAACAAATTTCTTAAAATTTGATAATAATTTCTTTTGTAAATTCACTGTTCTTAAAACTTACAATATAGTTAAAAACTTATATGAATTAATGATTAAAAAAAGTAACTGTGCGAATCAAAGAAAAATAATAATTTGTAAAAACAATTATTTTTACTTATAGATAATTAAAATATTAATAAAAATTTACTATAAATTAAGTTGTATAATTTTTATGTAATTTTCATTATAAAAATATCATTTTCTGTAGGAATAAAATGTATCAACTTTAGATAAATATATTTATACAAGATCTCACAGAAGGTGTTAAGGTTTTAAAAGAAAACTAATTTTTATCATTTAGA